>CM038680.1:19982469-20520548 GCA_021605205.1 Aegilops longissima
TTTTCATGCATTTACTGATTATTTTGAGCTATAAGACCATGAAATTGAAAAGCATTTGAAATGAACTCTGAAAAGGTTGAAAGTTGGCATGGTATCATCATTTCGCCCACATAGCATGTACAACAGCAACCATATTCGTGCCAACCATCAGTTGACATTAGTTGTGATGTCGCCACCACTTTCCACGACCCAAGCAACTACATGCATATGACGGTCTTGACGTGAGGTGCCACGCAAGTGAAAACCATGCCCGCACAAGTAGACAGTCAAGCCGCGACAAGAGCCACTCGCCGCCACAAACTCCGAACAACGAAGGTCGCCGTCGCACTTTGCAACGGAGATCAAGAGAGGATAGTCACTGACACCGTCAAATCCCAAATGGGGACGCTCCAACAGTCTTCCGGCCGCGCACGATCTCCAGCAGCACCATGCCGAAGCTGTACACGTCGGCCTTGTCGGTGATGGGCGCGTTCATGAGCCACTCCGGCGCTAGGTACCCGCGGGTGCCGCGCATGGCGTAGGACCGCGAGATGGTGGCCACGCCGTCGGTGCCGAACTTGATCCAGATCAGCGTCCCAAGCACAATCTGCAAGCCATTCATATTCATATAATAGAACGGTGTCATGTCAAGTTCATCAACTAACTCAAGCTACTACGTGTGTGTAGGTGTACAAGAGACGAGTGTACCTGGGCAAGGTGACTCGCGTGGGCTTAACGCTAACTCGTATGGACGGCCCGCTGCCGCCAAGCGGTGCGGGGACTACGGCGCTCATCTGGTGGCTGCCGCCGTGGCTGCCTCAAAGCGGGATGGCCGCGCGACGGTTCTGGGTCCTCGCTGCCCTCGATGGATTTGACGACGACGATGCCGGTGACTCGCCGAGTACTCGCCGACGCCTTTCGCCGATTGTCTATGAGGCATTCGATCCAGGGTACACGGAAGATGAGGTCGCGGCGATCGTGGATGGGGTGGTGCCACTCGACGATCCGGCGCGGCAAGGGCTTCGATCGGAGGACAGACATGAGATTCTTCGGCGCGTCGTACACCGGCGAACCTCGACGGCGGCGACCCGACCGTGGAAAGGCCCGATCCCGAAGGTGAGTCTTCCTAAACCTGTTCTTTCCGATTTTATCACGGATTATTCTTGGAAGGTAGTGAGGAGAAAGAAGGCTCGGCGGTCGTCGGCGGCCATGGTGCCGGCGCCGGCGATCGACCGCAGCGCTCAGATCCGCGATCACAGGATCGCACGTTTGAATGTGTTGCTGGGCCGGGATTTCGACCGTGTGGTGGATGGGCCGGTTCTGTGTGAACCGGCCGGGTTGGAGGATGGGCTGCGGGACACTGGGTATGAGGCCCGGTATGATCCACATCCAAAACCTACACCCCCATGCACATGTCCGGTTCCAACTAGGGTTCGACTCGGAGGAGGTCGACCGTGTTTTGCTGATCGCGGCAGGGGGACGGCAGTTCGCATACCTCCCCTTTTGGCGATGGCGGACGCGGCTGGTCCTCGTGGCGCGCTTCGGGTTCCGCGCCGGCGGGTCGCTGGAGGGTTTTCACAGCGCCGGTGCCCGGTCCGCAGCGGGCGGGCGGCGCCTATAGCACTGGTGGCGCGGCGCCAGCGCAGCAGCTGGTTGCCGCCGTGGTGGCGCCTCCACCCCAGCGGTCGGTCCTCGCTGGGGGCGCGTTGCCGAGGCCGGTAAGCGCGGCGGGCGGGCTTATGGTCGACTCGGGCGGGCCGTGGTATGGCGGGCTTCTGCGCCCGCCAAGCCGCCGGTCGCCACCGCGCGGACGTAGGGTCCGAGGCCGGCGGTGCCGACGACCGAGCGGCGGGTCGAGGTGCGCCGGCAAGGCCGCTCGTCAGCCCATGGCCTGCCCCCTTGTTGTGTGGGCGCTAGACCGCCGAGACTTTGTGGCTAGGCAAGTCAGCGGTGCGGCGACGCCGGTATTGCAGCAGGCTCAGCCATCTCTGGTTCCGCCATATGGACGCTCGAGCGGTGCCTCGAGGATGCTGGGGTGACGATGGTTACAATGCTTATGGTGATGGACAGCACCGGCTCCGCCTTCGGTGGCGGACGGGATATGCTTGGCAGAGTGATGGTTCGACCGAGAGGCCTTTCTTGGGGCCGCCTCGTGGTTTTGTCGGCGAGCGACGGGCCAGCTAATCGTAACTGTGTGGGTTGGGCTATCGTGGCCGAGGAGGCCGAGCAGGCCGAGGGGTCGGTACCGTCCCACGACAACATCATACTGCGTGGGACATGGTAGTCGAGGCTATTGCCGAGGAAACCGACTTGGGCTGCTGTGAGATGGAGGTGCTGACGGAACCGCCGCCGTGGAGGTCTTCCTGCTGGCGCCGAGGCTCAAAGTTATGTCGGCGGACGATTCTCGACAAGTCCGAGGTAGATGGCTGCAAAGTTTGCTAAGAAAAGGAAAGAATGCTTTGTTATAGATGTATGGCGATAAGGGTCACTTTATTGCTGAGTGTGTGGCTGTTCTTTGTGATTCTTGTGGTAAGCCCGCCCACGAACTCTGAGGTGTCCGATGGTGCGGAGCATGCATCAGCCTCATGACTTATGGTGTTTTTTGTTCTGAACTCACTTTTTTGAGTCACTGATCGAGAGGGAGGTTCCTCAGAGGAACACCCACGACAACCGGGATTGTGAAAGTGACTAAAGGGCAAGTGTCTGAGACTCACATTATTCAGCAGCTTCACGGAGCTGCACCAGTGTGACTTCCATTGGGAGCTTGTCGCTAGAGACAAACATTTTCAGGGTTCGCCTCCAAACTGTGGAGGACTTACAGAGATTGCTGAGCTTTGGGATGTAAGGTCCTAGGTACAGAGGCCATACTTGAGTTCCAGGAGGAAGCTGGATGAGCCCTGTGGTACACCCCTTATCCAGGCCTGGCTGCGCTTTTTGGGGCCTGCTCGAAAGTTATCGCGGGACGCAGGGTGGTTGCTAGTCGTGGTATTATGGTGGGGAAGACTGAGCGAGTCGATATGGATTTTACTCGAGCTCATGGGATTGCTCGCTTGTTGGTCAGTATTCTAGACATAGACTTTGTGCCCGACATGGTTAAGTGGGCTTATCGGGGGCAGGTTTACACTCTCGAGATTCAGTTTGAGGATGATAGCCTCTTCGCCGAGGCTCCAGCCTGCCTCGGTGATGACATGAGAGAAGGTGATGATGATACGCTGGTAAGGAAAAATGGCCATGAGTTCTGGAGTGAGATGGCCAAGAGGCCGGAGGCGACAGTAAGGCTGCAGGAGGAGGGACGGCGCCTGAGCGCCTGGCTGCTGGCTGTCCACTTTGCGATTTGGGTCCTTTGTCTCATGTCCGCTCCTCCGAGACTGTGGAGTGAGCGGTGGATTCTAGTGAGGAGTTTGAGCTTTTTACCTGCATTGATTTGAGATTGCGGGTGAGGAGGCTCCGAAGGGGAGCAAGGTTGATATTGACTTGACTACACCGGGCAGTGGTGACGAGGCTGTGGTGCAGCGGGGGTCCGATCTCTTCGGGAGTACGGATCTGGGTTCTTTGGAGGCCCCTTCGCCTCCGGAGGCGCAGGTTCGGCGCGAGGGCGTGGGGGCAGGTGGCCTCAACGCCTCCCGCTTGCCTCCGTGGTCTCGAGGGGCGCCTGATCGACTGGCGCGCACTCCCACAGGCGGTCCGGGGTGGATGGGGAGGGGCAGGTGGCCTCGGCCTCCTGCTGGACTCCGGCGCCTCACCGGTAATGGCGACTGGGTGGATGTTCGGGAGTGACAGCGGTCGCCTCCGGATAATTTCTCGCTGGAGGAGGTCATTATGTTTGAGGGATCCCGGATCAGGCAGCTGAGGGTCGACGATGAGTTATCGGCCGTCAGTCATCCGGAGGTGGACGACATGCAGCAGCGATGTGCCGCGAGGGTGGCCAAGCTCCGTGAAGTCCAAGTCACTACTGGTATGTCCGTTAATACTTCCAATACTATTATGCATTTCTCGCATGATCAAATTAAGGATAAGGCACAACAATTAGGAATTTCACTTGGTAGAGATGAGGGTGAAGTTACTAATTCTGTCAACGATTTGCTTGATCTAGAAGCCGAGAGGGCTTTAGAAGTAATTCGTAATTTAGCTGCGGTCAAACCTTTGAATGACTCTGAGATTGATGCCTTGGGTGTTCGAGTTCTTGATAATTTTTGTGATGATCTAGCACCGCCCCTCCAGGAGCTGGAGGAGGAGGATGAGAATTTCGGGATTGAATTTCATAATCCATCGGTTACGGGCACTTTGGACCGGGAGGGCAAGACCAGCCCTAAGCGTAAGTGGAAGCGCAAAACTTACCCGATGTCCGCAGTCCGTAGGAGTGCTAGGATTCGTACGGCTAAAAAAATTTTATGATGATATATGAGAGGATCTTTTGAATAGCAGAGGTCTTAAGGACTTGGCTAAAGGAGGTTCTTTATGGAGGCATCTATTGAGCATTGCTTGACTTTATTGTTCTGTCGGAAACGGGTAGAGCAAATTTCTCACCTCAATTCCTCAATACCTTGTCGGGAGGGATTGAGTTCGACCGGCATTGTCTCCGCCGCCGAGAGGCAGGTCGGGGAATCTTTTGGGTGTTAGATGTGACTCTCTTGAAGTTAGAAGTGTGGTCATGGGGACTTTGCTGTTAAGTTCAGGGTGTGGTCCAAGCAAGATGGTTTTGACTGGCTTTGGTAGCGTGTATGGGGCAGCAGAGTTTAACTCAAACCAGATTTCCGGCAGACCTTGTTAGAGTCTCAGGGTCCGAGCAGCTACCAATTCTGGTTGGGGGGTTTTAACATTATTAGGAGGCGATGAAAAGAATAATGACAATTTCGATGGGAGATGGTCATTTATGTTCAATACCATTATTGAAAGCTTAGATTTGAGAGAAATTGAGCTTTAGGAAGTTCATGGGCTAATGCGATGCCAAATCCAACGCACGGAAGTTGGATCGGTTCGCTAGCGCTTGCTTGGGAACGAAGTTTCCGTGGTAACTGCCCAGCGCTCTTCTCGCGGATCTCTGATCATACGCCTTTGTTGCTCGATTCTCGTGGGGCTACCTACCGGTAACAAAATGTTTTCTTTCGAGATGGCGGTTTGAACGAGAAGGATTTTTCGATCTTGTTGCCGAGAATGGGCGAAAGATGTAGGAGGAAGAAGTGCCATTGAGCGGTGGCGTATAAGATTAGGCATCTCCGTAGCTTCCTTCGTGGGTGGGCTAAACATCTAGGTGGAGTGTATAAGGTCGAGAAGGAACGCCTCCTTTCACTTATACAAACATTAGATGTAAAAGCAGAAACTACGATTCTGTTACTCCACGAAGCTTCATATTAAGCATGAGGCTGAGATGAGGCTGAAGGAATTGCTCCGGAGGAAGAACTAAAGTGGGCATTGCGGGCAAAGGTGAGAAAAGTTGTCCAAGGATGCAAATACCCGTTCTTCCACATGATTGCTAATGGCAAGTACAGGAAGAAGAGGATCTTCCAAATGGAGCAAGATGAGGGTACAATAGTTGGCCAGACAACCCGAAAACATACATTACTCAATATTACAAAGGTTGTTTGGACCACCAGAGGAGAGCTGTGTATCCCTCGATGAGTCTAGGGTTAGCGATATCCTCACTGTCTCTCCGTGGAGAACGACGTGTTAACCGCCCCTTTCTCGAGAAGGAAGTTTTCGAGGCTATTGCCAAGATGAAATGTAATATGGCTCCAGGCCTGGATGGGTTCCCTGCTGAGTTTTACAAGAAGTGTTGGCATATTATCAAAGGGGACCTAATGCCGATGTTCCATGATTTGTTCTGGGACACTTGCAGCTGTTCCAACTTAATTTTGAAACGATAACGTTGTTGCATAAGAAAACAGATGCCGTGAAAATTGAACAATTCCGCCTATCCGCCTACTCAACGCCGGGCTTTAAAATATTTACCAAGGTTGGCACGGAAGGCTCACTCAGATAGCGATGCTGTAGTTCAACCTTCGCAGAACGGCTTTCATGCCGGATAGGAACATCCTCGAGGGGGTTGTGGTCCTACATGAAACGCTTCATGAAATTCATTCAAAAGCTTGATGGGGTTATTTTCAAAGTCGATTTCGAGAAGGCCTATGATAAAGTCAAATGGCCATTCCTCCAAGAAGTTTTACTTAATGAAGGGATTTGATGAGCGTACGGAGACAACAGTGGAGGCGTCACGCAAAAAGGAGTGTTGGCATTAAAGTCAATGATGACATAGGCCACTATTTCTAACGCACAAGGGTCCGAGACAGGGGATCCTATGTCGCCTATTCTGCTCAATATTGTGGTTGATTTGTTAGCAATCCTGATTGGGAGGGCCAAAGAGGCCGGTCGTGGAGGGAGTGGTTCCTCATCCGGTTGATGGTGGTTTATCCATCCCGCAAGACGCTGATGATACAATCATTTTTATGGAACATGATTTGGCCAAAGCGAGGAACATGAAGCTAGTTTTATGCCTTTTGAACAATTGTCTGGCTGAAAATTAATTTCCATAAAAGCGAAGTTGTTCTGTTTTGGTAGAGCCAAAGACGAACAGGTAGCTTATACACAATTGTTCGGTGTGAGAGTGGGTCTCTTCCTTTCACTTATCTCGGTATTCCAATTCACCATCGTAGTTAACGAATGCTGAGTGGAAGTGTATCGAGGATAGATTTGAGAAGAAACTAAGCTGTTGGAAAGGAAAACTTATGTCTTATGGAGGCCGGTTGATTCTGATTTACTCGGTGCTCACGAAGTTTACCTATGTTTCGCTATCTTTCTTCAAGTACCAGTTAGGGTTAGGAAAAGACTAGATTTTTATCGCTCGCTTCTTCTCGCAGAGTGATGAGTCTAAGAGGAAGTACAGATTGGCCAAGTGGACATTATCTGCAGACCAAAGGACCAAGGAGGACTTGGTATTGAAAATCTTGAGGTCAAAAATAAATGCCTCCCGAGTAAGTGGTCTGTTTTGTTGTCTTCGAGACAGAGGCAACTTGGGCGCAGATTTTATGTAGCAAATATCTGTACTCAAAGACCTTATCCCAAGTCACTATGAGACCTATAGATTCGCTGCTCGAAAGGGCTAATGAGGGTTAAAGCCGCTTTCTTCAACAGAACTAAATATATTGTTGGTAATGGAGATAACACGCGATTCTGGGAGGATACGTGGCTGGGTGACACGCCTTTGGCTTCACAATATCCAACACTTTATCGTATTGTTCAGCGAGGGATGCTCTTGTGGCTACAAAGATGCAGTCCGCTTCCCTCAATCTGCAGCTTAGAGAGTGCTTGTTGGACCTAGGTGGAAGTATGGCTTCACTTGGTCCGTAGGCTGATGGATGTGCAGCTAAATCCTCAACCCGACCTTGTTGTGTTGGAAACTAACTAAGACCGGAGTCTTCACGGTCAAGTCGATGTATATTCATATTATTAATTCACCGGCAAGGATCATCTGGCAGCCGCCTTCGAGGAGGAGCTTGCGGCGGCCAAGCCGGTCAACCGTGGCGATGGAGACGAAGGTGGCGAGCATGTTGACCCCGCCGCTGATGACGGAGGACATGAGAGAGGCAGTGCCGCCGAAGCCGATGGTCTTGAATCCTCATTCATTTTTTTGAGGGAAAATCCAACGTACGCTTGGTGAGAAGGTTTTTTCTTTGTTTTTGGTCTTGATCCGTGCGTACGTGCCTGATATGTATTTGCTCTTTTTATTTAGCTCCAACGACTTGTTTTTTCTTATCTCTTACTACCATTATAATAGTAAAAAATACTTATTATTATGAGCAACAATAACACGTGCAATGACTCTGCGGCGCACCACCAATCGGCCACGTCATCGATTCGCGCACGCGCAGCTCTTTCCATCAATAAATCCCCCCTCCGGAAGAAACCCTAGCGAACATAATTTCCCACCCCGAAAGTCTCCCGCCCGATTTTCTATGGTCATGGATGAGATGCACGGCTGGGGATTTCGTCGGAGGGGGAGAAAGTAAATGAAACGTAATGCACTGATGAGTGGGTCCCACGGGCGAACAAAAAAACAATGGTTGTAGTTAAAAGAACAAAAAAAATATTAGTTTTATATGTTTGTGCTGAACTTGTTTTTTTACTTTTTTTAATAATACATTTTGAAGCTTAGACCGGAGTTGATGGAAAGGAGTAAAAAAGAAAAAGGTTTTATTTTTTTTCTTCTGACGACTGGTTTTAATTTGAGGAGGTGATCTGCGTGACGTGGGGTCTGTGCCGTTGGATCGTTTGATCTAGAAAAAAGCGGCGGCTGGAGGTGGTGGGGCGACCCGCACAACTCTTTATCTCTCTCTCTCTTATTTATTATCAGCACAAAATACTACGTAGTAGGAGTACTCCGAGGAGGCAAGTGAAGTGATTGAATGAAATTAATTGAAGGGGAGGGAGTGATCCGCGTGATGCGGGTTTTGTGCCGTTGGATGGTTTGATATCAACGGCTGAGATGAGATGGTGCGAGCGGGAGGCCAACAAGGAAGGAAGGAAGAGACGAGAGAGAGAGAGCCAACGCCACGCAGTCTGTCTCTTCCGTTCCCAATCCCACCCCACGCTGCCGCCGCCGCCGCCGCCGCCCTCTACCTTCTCCCCACCGGCGAGCCCCTGCCTCTCCCTCTCCCTCTGCCCTTCATCTACCTTCTCTCCCAGATCGACCCGCAGGTGAGCCGGCCGGCGGCCAGGACCCACGCCGGCCAGAAGGTCTCTCTTCCGGCCGTGTGAGGTGAGGTGAGGTGAGGAGATTGCGTGCTCGCTGCGCCTCAAGCCATGGCCGGAAGGAAGGAAGGAAGGAATCCCCCTTCCCATCGCCTTCCTCTCCTCTCCTCTGCTCGCGGTGGGTGGGTGGCGAGGTCAGATACGCACCACCAACGGCGCTGGCGGCGGACACGAACCCCAGGCCCCGGAGCCTGCCGGCGCTGCGTCAACTTCGTCGTCGAGTAGGACGCACGCACGCACGCACTGTCGCTGCTGCATCCTACCGACAACGACCACAAGATGCAAGCATAGCAATCCCCATCTCTGACGACAAGATGCGGCTGCTGAATTCAGGTTCAGGTTCAGGTTCACCAATTCCAATTTGCATCTTTAATTTGCATCATTCACGTCAAGCAAGGAAGGAATTGCTTGCAGCTAGACCATCTTTTTCATGTATGTGCTGCTAGGCAATCTCATCTCTGATGCTCTTCTTGGTGCTGTGCTGTGCTGTTTGATCCGGTCCAGGGAGGGGAGGTTTCGCTGGGGCTGCCGGTGGCGGCGACGGTGAACTGCGCCAACAACACGGTACATCATCTCCGTCAAGCAGGAGGGCATCAAGACATGGTCATGGCCACCGTCAAAAAGGGGGGGAAGCCCGACCTCCGTAAGAAGGTCATGCCCGCCGTCGTCATCCGCCAGTGCAAGCCCTGGCGCCGCAAGGACGCTGTCTTCATCTACTTCTAAGGTACTGTGCGACCCCTCAGTCCATCACTGTGATGGCAATATATGATGGATCTTGATTATACTACTACTTAGTTCACTACTACTATCTTTTATCTGGAATCTTTAGTTGTTGCCTCTGTGCCACACCCAGTGTACAATTCTTATCTGTGTGTGCCCCTCGGTAATTCATTGCCTAGATAATTCTCCTGTTGTGTGGCTTGCTATTTTTTTTGCAAAAGTTGCTCAGGTCCAGCCGTGCGATGTTGTTTACTTCTGGATCTACAATTGGGCAAATGATTTGCTGTCAATTAAGTACATGGTCTGTCTTCACCAAGTGTTTGCATTTGTCTAGAGATGGTCTTTTTGCCGCTGCTGACCGCGACTTCCGAGGCACGCCGTTAGGAACCAGCGCCGCCGACAGGGCCGCAACGTCGTTCTGCTCTCTCATGTGCCCATGGCCATCGAGCCGTTGTTAATCTGTACTTGTAGATCCAGGCCCATCAGCGGGTTTTTTTGTTGCTAGAGACTTAGAGTCAGGTCTCAGGTGGCACTTAGTGGGAACTTGTAAAAGTGCATGTTTGCTAGTGATGCTTGTGTGCTTCTTTTCTGGATAAAAAATGGATGACGATGTTGAAGTTACTGTAGATGGATGATGATGTTTAAGTATTTGGTGCTATCTTGTAACCGTTTCATGGACACCATCCTGTAGGATGTTTATGATGTTGTTAAGATGGTAGTAAACTCAAGTATTGTTGCTTATCCCATGAGGAAGGATTCTTCTATTCTCTTTTCCTCCAGGTTCTGTTTGGTTCAGGCACAAGGGTGGCACAGGGGTCCCAATTCCAACTTGTTAATCTAGAAATTTTAGCATTATTTCTGTGTTCAATCTTGGTTCCTGAAGCTCTCAACTTGTGCAGGAAAACAACATAACATACCCCTAGAGCTAGACCAAGAGGAGTTGTTGCAGGAAAACCTGAGATGCTGTCTTGACTCCCGAACTGCTAGTGGTGAGCCTCTCCTCTGCTCTCTCATGATGTGTGTGTGTGCCCATGACCATTGAGCTGTTTGTGCTAGTAGTAGCATAGTGTGTATTGGGATTGCCAAGGCGATTTGGATGCCTCTTCTCTGTCTATGGATGACACAAGTTGTGATGTTTATTTAACTTGTGTATCTAGAGATGTTTGTGCCCGTATCAGTTCAGTTTTGTGTATTGGAATTGTGGCCGGCGGTTTATGTGGGCTAAATTTTATACTATCTCCTCGGAAGATTTTTTTTCTTTGATTATTTGCTGCATTTAGAAATTTACAGCTGAGGATTGATCTGTTGCCCAGAACTTTCTGTGTTCAATCTTACGTCCTCAAGTTAGTGTTGCTGTAAACTTTTGCAGGAGAAAAATACTGTTTTGCATAAGCAAGTCACTGATTGCTGTATTCTTGCAGCTGTAATGATCTTTCGGTAATCAATTTCGTTATGGTGGCTATTTTTTCTTTAGCTATTTCTTATGTATAACATTTTGAAGTAATCAGTTGCATGCTTACTCTTAGATTCAGTGCTCATGGGACAATAGAGCATTACCCTTAGCATGGAAGATGGTACAATCATTTTTTTTTGCTCTCTACTAAAAAACAACTTTTGAAATTTGAGAGCAATCATATTTTATTTCTGCTGATCCGTTAGTTTTGTTTGGGAGTTATTTTGACAAAGCATTGTTACCATCATCTTCAATACTGAACAAATCTACTATTTTTAGGGGCAGGATAAGAATTGTATATTTGTATTATCGTATCATTTGTGCCATCCACTGGGAATTCAAGGGCTAGTGGTTCTTGTTTGCTTGATGATTGGCACAAGATCAATGTCGTCTTGACACGTGCAAAGCTCAGTGGCAGTGAATGTACTTCTGCATTTGTCCATTCTCCAGAATTAAGTATTTTGCTGAATTTACAAATTTTCAGTTGAGGATTGGGCTGTTGCCTAGGGTACTTGTGTCATCAGGGGTTGGCACGACTTTGCGGCCATCATCACTAGGGAGTGCCTGTTGGCTCTTGGGGCTCTTGGTCCACCCACCGCGCGATTCGGTCAAATACGCTTTCCTTTGTTAGCAATTCATTTTGTTCTTTGAATCTACCTATACTCATGTGTCCCACCCTGTGCCGGATGGTTGTTTAGCGGTTCGGTTAGAAATCCATTATTAGCCACTCGTCTGTACCAAAATAGAGGATCTTTTTGCAGTTCAAATTGAGGTACAGAGGTAGTACTTCGTATGGATTCTGAACCTAATAATTAGCACTTGGTAGCCATGAACAATACAAGGTTTTGTTCATCAGCAAATTCTTCCGATTTATATTTTTAGTGGCAACTAGCTTCAATTAACAATCCCAGTAGACATCAACCAGATCTTGATACGCTATAACTAACATGTACGCACTTCTCGGCACCACTTTCCTATCACAAATGATACATAGGTCATAGCCACAGCTCACTATGCTCGCACTTTCTGTCCTTCACTTGTTGGATATGAATATGTTTCTTTCAGTATCATGATAAGCTCTGACAGTGATATTTCCTGACCACTTTCTTAATTTCGGTCGTCACAGCCCTTTCGCCAGTGGTATTATTGCTAGCCCCACCAACTGTTTAACTACTGAAATCTCCTTTATCTGCACTATCTCATCATTGCCAGGACCGATTCCAAGAGCGGACTGCTCAGGTATTACATTCAAGAGCAGCCACATGCAGTGATTCTTCTCTGGGTGTACGATCCTATCAATCGAACATATTGAGTCCAGTCCTATGGCAAAATTTGCTTCTCTTGCTTGAATTTACTGCCGCTAGCATTGACCGAAAATGGTAATTCCAGCACAAAGCGAAAAGCAATCCTGGCCGGGCTGGATACCAGGAGGGACATATAGCGTCATGTTCCACTCGTCCTAGTCCCATCGTCACCCTGCATTTTTAGTAGGATTTTTATGACTTCTTTTCTAGTCTGATCTCAAAGCTGGATCCTTTTCCTGGGACGTGACTGGTGGGACAGATAAATAAAGAAATAAATGACAGGAGTGTCTTCTTCTTTTTCGTTAATTTCAAATCCTGAGTCACTTCCATTGAAAGCCGAACTAGTGTCTGTCCTTGGGATATCATTTTGAACTTTGCTAAAAGAAGTTGATTTATATTTTGTCCTGGACAGTGACCCATCTTAATAATTGGGATGACAATCTAATTTCGACATGACAGGAAGTTCATTCTTCAGAAACAACCTATTTGTGCATCTTATACGCTATCCCTTAGTTTCACTTGCCATGGCTCCCGACTGATTACATTACAAATGTTTATTTTTCACATGAAGCGCTGACTATATTTGTCGGGCATGTAAGCTTGGTGCCCGGGCACATATGGGACATGGTATCGTGTCCGCTGGTTCCTGTCAATTTGACCTTGTGATCTTGCTTGCTGCAGATCTGATCCACGTCTTATCCAAGCTGCTGCGTGATATCAACTTGCTGTTAAATTGATTTATTTTCCGTTGTCTTAATTGGGATGGCGCTCTAATTGGACGTGCCTAGAAAGTTCAGACATCATAAACAACATTTTAGTGTGTCTTACACACCATCGCGTAGTTTCTCTTGCCATGGCTCCCAACTAATTAGAGATGTTGATCGTTCACATGAAATGCTTACTATATTTCTGGGTCACGGAGACTAGGTGCCCAGGCACGGATGGACCTGGTATCATGTCCACTCGTTCTGGTTAATTTGACCTTTTGTTCCTGCTTACTGCAGATCTGATCCACGCCTTCTCCAAGCCGCGGCATGATCTCAACTTCATCGACCACACCAGCAACATTCAATGGAAAGAGCAGGTGTTTCCTAGCCCTGAAGTCCGTTTTTTTGCGCGCCATGGCTGAACGGTCACTGATGGCATTGTTAACCTGTATGTGTAGGTTTCAGAGGGCGAAGCCGCTCATAATTGACCCGGGGCTCTACATGAAGGAGGTTGACGTGTTCTGGCTACGACGGTGCAGGAGTGAGCCAACAGCCTTCAAGCTCTTCACCGGTAATAAGCGAGGGCATTGCTTTTTTGAGTTGATGCATTGGAACCGCTCTTGCTAATTTGGTAACCCAATTATTGACATATATACAACGGTATAATTGTTTTATTTAGGATTTTTTTCCATGCATCTGATGAGTGTTCACTGTCCATGCATCAGTTTGGGTACAACTGTACAAGGGTGGTACACGGTCCCAATCCCCATAGGCAGGATCTATAAATTGTAGCATCTGAGCTCTGTGTTCAATCTTGGTTTCTCAAGTTGATGTTGCTGTCAACTTGTGCAGGAGAAAATTACTGTTCTACATGAGCAAGTCACTGACTCCTATATTCATGCAGCTGTAACGATCTTTAACAATCAATTTTGTTATGGTGGCTATGCTGTCTCTAGTTATTTCTTATGTATAAGATTTCGAAGTAATCAGTTGCATGCTTACTCTTAAATTCAGTGCTCACACTCAGTTTCTCACAGTTACAATAGAGCATTATCGTTATCTTGGAAAATGGGACAATTATTGTTTTTGTATGTTCTTTACAAACAAACAACTATTGAGACTTGCGAGTGGCCATATTTTGTTTCTCCTGATTCGTTAGTTTTTCTTGCGACTCCTTCTGACAAAGCATCCGTACCATGGTCTTTAATACTGAACAAATCTACTATTTTCAGGAGTGGTATAAGGATTGTAATATCGTATCATTTGTATGATCCATTGGAGATTCAAGGGCTAGTGTCTCTTCTTTGCTTGGCGATTGGCACAAGATCAGTGTCGTCTTGACACATGCAAAGGTCAGTGGCAGTGAATATACTTCTGCATTTCGACCATTCTCCAGAATTAAGTATTTTCAGACCTAATTCATTGGACTATAATCATCTTGGATTACACCCACTGTACAGAAATATAAGAGCGTTTAGATCACTATAATCTAAACGCTCTTATATTTCTCTACGGAGGGAGTACTATTCAAAGGAATATAATGATCTTGAGTAGGCTTTTTGTAGAGGTGACACGCTACATAACACAAAGAAAATATGTAGACAACCTATATTAAACTACTTAGAGGCTTGCCACTGGCAAAAAAGGGAATGTAATCATCAACCTTCCGTGATAAGCACAGGTGTCATGTTAATTCCATTTCTACTTATTCTATTTTTGAAATTTGTTCTGATGGTCATAATGGAGAAGAAGCTCATCATGGTTGGATCCGCTGGAACTCTTTCGACGATCCCATTGCTGAGGCTTCTTGTTGAGAAGGTAGCTGAGCATTCCGGTCAATTAGATCTTACAATGTTGCACTGGTTGAGAAGGATTCACCTTGGCCACCGATCCGTGCTAAATTCTATGCCAAGGCGTATATTTAACTTGTGTATAGATGACAGATGCTGTGTTGTTTAGTTAACTTGTGTGTGTCTAGAGATGTTTTTGCTTCTAGCAGTTCAATTTTGCGTATGGTTTTTTTTTTTGCATCTTCTGGACTTCTCTATTTGTACTTAGCTTATTTGCCGCATATAAAAATTTACGATAGATTTGTCATCAGGGGATTGGCATGACTTTGTGGCCATCATCGCTCTGCCTTTTTAATAGGATTTTTTGTGACCGTGACTTCTTTTCTAGGCTCATCTCAAAGCTGAATCCTTTTCCTGGGATACGGTTGGTGGGACAGATAAAAAAACAAATATATAACATGAGTGTCTCTTCTTCTTTTTCTTCAACTTGAAATTCAAAGTCACTTCCACTGAAACCCGAACTAGTATCTGTCCTTGGGATGACATTGACTTGTAGATATCATTTGGCACTTTGCTAAGGAATTTGACTTATTTTTTCTCGTCGATTGTTATCCTTCTTACTAATTGGGATAACACTCTAATTGGAAATGCCAGGAAGTTCATACTTGAAAAACAACATAGCAGTGCATCTTACGCTCCAACTACCTCTTAGATTCACTTGCCATGGCTCCCAACTGATTACAGATGTTGATTGTTCACATGAAGTGCTTATTATATTTGTTGGACATGGAGGCTTGGCACCCAGGCACAGATGGACATGGTATCGTGTCCGCTACTTCCGGTTAATTTGACCTTGTCATCTTGCTTGCCTCAGATCTGATCCACGTCTTCTCCAAGCTACTGCATGATCCCAACTCCATCGATAACACCAGCAACATTCGTTAGAAGGAGTAGGTATATCCTAGCCCTGATCTCCAATTTTTCGTGCGCCATGGCTGAATGGACACTCAAGGCATTGTGAATTTGTACGTGTAGGTTTCAGAGGGTGAAGCTGGTCATCATCAACCTGGTGCTGTACATGAAGGTGGAAGTGTTCAGGATACCACAACGCCGGAGCATGCCAACAACCTGCAAGCACTTCACTGGTAATAAGCAAAGGCATTGCTTTTATTGAGTCTATCCATTGGAAGTGCGCTTGTTAATTTGATAATCAAATTATTTACATGTACTAGGATATTTTCCCCATACATCTGATGATTGTTCACTGTCCATATATGCTAGTCTCCTGCAAATTTTTCTTCTTCCAATGGAAGGAATATGTAATTGTCTTTTATTAGTGAACGTGAGTGTTCAGGATTTGAAACCAGTATATGCTCTTTCATATTTGTTTGATCAAGCAACTGAAAATGATTCATTACCATGATAAGATCTTCAAGGTGCTGGTGCAACGACGTGTATGTGATTCTTAGATGACAAGGGGACAACATAGCTCTTGTTTTTTCATATTTTAGTTTGTCCATATTATGATTGCTTACACTGTTTGTTTGAGTACTTCCTCTGTCATGCATAGAGTATTCGATTCCTCATATTCTGCCGTGTTTTCGTGCTCTGCCAGGAAGAAGCTGAAGCTAGCAGCCGCGCTGGATGCAGCTCGGACCAGCAAGACACAATTCTACATGCATAGGTGAGCTTGCTTTACCAGATTTGCAATTGCTTGTGTCTACTGGAGTAGATGATGTTTTATTTTGAGTAGCCCTTTGTGGTGATTTGGAATCGGTGGTGTTCTCCCAGCCAGCTATGGAGCCGGGATTAGTTTTTTTTTGTTTGTGTTGATGGACTAGGATTGGAGCTAGTGGTAATTGGTTGGTGTGCTGTTGGACGTGAACTTGTTATTCTAGTGTAGTAGCTAAGTTTTGGTCCTCTATAAACCATGCTTTTATGCTGTGATGGGCCGTGGTGTTTGGTTTCTAGAGTTTGATGAAGAACTGTGGTACTGGAACCTGGAGTTTCTTGTTGACTCATGTATGGGTAGCAGGATAGCAAGTTCCTCAATTTCATGTGGAATCATCTCTCAACTTCTCAACAGAGGTGTAAGCCACCGAGTTGTTGATACGTGATGGATGGTGTGTGTTCAGCTTGTGCATGTACGTTTAGGAACATTGGAGCTATGCTGCATTGGCTCGAAGTAGAGTTCTCGCATGTTGAAAATAATAGATGCCAAATCTTGTGATATTTCTTTGTCTTGGTATTAGCTTGGTTATCTCGAGTTGATGTTAAGCTAGGTTTGATTTCTTGAAGTGGCACGTTATAGTAACTACTGATTTCTCATGGTTATGGTACTGTTTGAGTTGTAGTTCAACTTGTATGCTTCCTTGCGTTTCTAGGATTGTCCTTTTAGACTTTGTTCTTCGTGATATACTCATTATTGGCCACTAATTGATCTTGTTATTTGTATTTACCCAGGCAACGGCTCTCTTTGGCGTGATCTGGACGTTGTCATCGCGATCTCCAGCGATGGTGGTGCTCCTATTACCAAGTGTATGTGTCGTGCATATTGTTTATCTGTATGTTTACATTCTTTAGCATGTGCCTCTGTCTTGTGTTGTCTTGATTTGGAATCGGTGGTGTGCTCCCAGCCATTGAGCTTGGATTAGTTTTTTTCTTGTGCTGATGGACAAGCATTGGAGCTAGTGGTAACTGGTTGGTGTGCTGTTGGACATGAACTTGTTACCGTAGTTTATTAGCTTTTTTGGTCCTCTACAAATCATGCTATTTTCATGGAAGTGTGGTACTGGAACTGTTCATTGATCCTGTCAGTTTCATACGTATGTTGGTAATGCTACCCACAGTCATTGCGTTGTTGCTCATGTACTTGGTCGACGTCCACAATGGCGTCTGAGTTGTGATAGTGCTATATTTTGACTTGAGTTGTGATAGTCCAGAAGATAGCTTTTGCTTTTAAAATTTGGTTTGGTCAATATTGTGATAGTCCATAAGATTGTTTTCGAGTAGCTGCTATTACCAAGTGGTGTATAGTGTTTATCTACTTTGAAGATGGTCAGAGCCATGGACCTTTCTCACATGTATATTTTGTCCTCTCTGTTTTATGTTTGTGTTTGGATTGTGTTGATTAGAGGAGGCCTAACTCTGCAGTTCTTTTTTAATGTCACAGGAGATGATAGCTCAAGGTGGAAAATACTGGGAAGTCACGGGCTTTTATGGGAGGGATGTTGATGCACGCCACATGTACTAAGCGTATCCAGCAGTCGTACACATGTGCAACGGAGGTAGTGGTGTCCGCCTCGTCCTTGGTTCAGGTGAGTCATTGGTCTCCTTTCTATCATTGCCCTCTCTCTTGATTTTTGATGGTTTGGCCATTGAGCCGTGGGTGACTTTGGTGCCGCCATCGAGCCAGTTATTTAGTGTTTTTTTTGCTGAATTGGCATGGTGTAGTAACTACATGTTGATCGTTATGCTACTATTTGAGTTAGAATGCAACGGGTATGCTTCCTGGCCATGCTAGGATTATCCTTTAGAGTTTATATTTCCTGCCTAGGAGAGGTGATTCTTGGTATTGTTTGATAGGACTGGATAAGGATAGAGATATTCTCTACATGGCCACCTCTACCTCTCTAGCTTGTTTTCCGACCTAGCCTTTGAGCTATGGTTGATCTATGTGCCATTTTCATTTATTTGTTCAACCTAGCATGTATATTCATATGCTTAGGTATTGACTAGCAATTTGTTTTGTGAACTCAGAGGGTGGGAATTGTAGAGTAGTGGAATGAACTGATCTTTGAGTGCAAACTGTGTAATCTTGGTTTTGGGTTGACAATTCTAGGCTGTTGAATGATGCCTAGTTGTGTTTAGGTTTCTCATATAATACCACTTCTCAAATCAGAGCCTTTATCATCACTGTAAGCATATTGGAGCCTTTAATCATGCTAAATGTCAAGAACATAATGCCACTCTTGGTTTCTAGAGTTTGACGAAGATCTGTGATACTGGAAATTACTTGTTTTTCCTAGTTGCTAGTGTCTGCTGGAACTTACGGTTGATATTTCATTTATTGCCCTTTTACCAAGGCATGCGTGGTGTTGGTGATGTGCATAGTGTTCCATTCGATTCGATTTACTCTGACTCGGTTTGCTGACACATGCCAGGAGCAGAAGTGTGTGCGGTTGAGAACATCACCGGCGAGTTTTTCGTCCTGCACAAGTGCTCACTCCGACGTCTCCATCTGCTGGCCACTTCTTCTATTTCAGCACATGTTTCTCCACTTCTTCTTCCGATCAACTGAGCTGTTTGTCTACTGAACAAAGAGGTGATGTTTGTGCTCAATTAGATGTTGTTTGCTCAGTTTTGACCAAGCTGGCAGTAAGAATCCGTCTAATTGCCGTTGATGTTTTCATCCAAATCCCTGGAGTTATCCTTGATGCATTCAGAGACATTGTTAGAAAATTATTACCCATTATCACCTTATTTGGCTGTAGTTCATCGTTTCCTCTTGGAGCTCAATCCTGGGTTGTCAGGGCGCGCCTCTTGTGTCACCGATGGTGCATCCTTGGCATCAGTCTCTCTCAGATAGAAGGTATGTACTGTTGGTACATGGTTTTCTAATGAATGGCCCATGTTCTGTTTGATAGGATCCTATTATTTTTGCTTGGATTTTGTTTACTTGTAGTTGTGTACCTGCTACTGTTATCAAACATCTGACACGGAAGTCTGGAACCTAGGTATAGATTGTCTAGAAATTTGATACATCTAGTTTTCTGAAGAACAATGCGGTTATATCTGTCAATAGTCTTTGTTTTGAAAAGGAGTGCTATACTCCCTCCATCCCGAAAAAGCTGTTTTTGATTTAGTACAAAGTTGTACTAAATCAAGGACACTTATTTTGGGACGGGGGGAGTATTTGGTAGCCAACATCTCAAGGGACTAATCTTGTCAGACTGTATTTTCTTCCTTGCCCTGCTTGAAAAGGGATCAAATAAGAGTCCACTTTAGGCCCTGTACAAGTTTTTGGTTTATGGACTTGACTTTGTGATGCTGGCCATCGAGGCAATGCTTTGGTGTCCGGGTCTGTGGTGGTGGAGGTTTGTGCTAGGATTCTTGACTTGTTCTTTCACCGAGAGGTAGTGTTGGGGTTTGTGCTGCTAATAAGTAGTGTGGCATAGTCGACCCGTTCTCACTGTGTCGTGCTATGCGTAGTGAAGATAGTGATACGATTGTTTGACTGATGAGCTTGCCTTGCTCGGTTATTTGATGTTTTGGCAGGACAGGTGCATCCATGGATATCATCATGATTCTGCTTGACGTCCAGGACCACGCTGACGCCGACGTATGGTGTGCACTAGAAGGCGAACCCTTGATGGTTGTGATGATCTATCTCAGTTGTTGATGAAAATCCCAACTTCGAGTTCTTTATTGGAAACAGTAGTAGTGTGGTGGATGGCCTCTTCTTTGCTGGGCCGATGCATATTGTTGTTTAGACATTTATAGCTTGTTATGGACAAATATGTGGATAAATCTAATCATCAGCCAATGGAATGGATGTATGTATGTATTTTTATTTTTTTGATGAGAATTATTGTATGCCATATGTCTTTGAAAGATGCAATGAGAGGAAATGATTCTAGTTAGTTGGTGATCTGAAGGACTTGTTTGAGGATCACAGCTGAATCAGTGTGTCCTTGTTTGAGGATCCATCCATCCATCCAATTATCCATTCCTGGGGATTATCCATTCCTGGGGAATTGCCAGATCCATTTGCTTGTAAACGCTAAGCCAGGAGCATATACTTGCTTCTTGCAATTCTTGTGAAATACATACAAATACCCTACAGTACAATCCTTGCCCATCTTCTACATCAAATCAAAGAAGGCTTGAACATAAAAACAACAACAACAAACTTTAGAACAACTGAGCTTGTCTTTTTGACATCCACCAAGGAACCAGAATAGATAGAGAGCTTGGGAAGTTTGTTAAAAATCAGAGGAACTTGAACATCTGAAACATTACAAAGACAAGAACCTCTAGAGCATTTGAGCTTGTGTTTTTTGGATGTCCTCAAAGAAACCAGCTGAATAGTTAGTTAGCTTGCCTGGCTTGGAAACTCTGCTAGTCAGCTCGGTGAAACATTCAGTCTTAGAGACAGTAAAAGCCGCATGCCTGCCCGGTAGAATCCTGTGCCACCTAATAATGATCTCTCCTGAAAACGAAAACGAAAACAAAAACGAAGCGACCTCACTTGTGCCATTAAACGCCCTAGCTAGCTACCTAGGGATGCCCAGCAGCCATCCAGGATTGCGCCACATCACTTATCCGCGGCACCGCAAACTCCTCATCCACGCCACCATGCCTACATGCCTGTATATATACTAGGAAGAGACATCCATCCGCGTGCGGGGTGCGCGTGCGACTTAGGACTTGGGACGACGGGCGACGGGCGACGGCGAGGAGAGGAGGAGGAGCTTGGGCGACGGCGAGGAGAGGAGGCAATGAAGCGTGGCGGTCGCTCGACACAGTTTACTAGTACTGATTTACCAAATGAAGCGTGGCGGCAGGCAGGTGAGGTGCCGGCGGCGGCGGCGACGACGAAGACGAGAGGGCTGGCCGGGCTCGGTTCGTATCGTAGGCCGTGGATTCGATCCGTTTCAATTCGCCGGCCGTCCGTCAAAATGCCGTGCTCCGGGGCGCAGATGGTCCTTCCGTCCAAGAAGAAGAAGAAGAGGAATTGATTCACCGTGTGTGTCTTTGTGTATGTGTGCCGTTCCTTCGCCGGCAATGCAATGCAGCGTGAACGTGGTCGCCGGGGAGAGCGAGGACGACCGGATGATGACCACGGGCCTGCACACCGTCCGCGACATCTTCTGCGTCGCCTGCGGAGCCATCCTCGGCTGGAAATACGTATGCAACATGAACCTCGACATTGGTTCTGCTCTTCATTTTCATCCTTGGTTAATACTCAGTTTGTCCATGGTCCTGTATGTTTGTTAGGTGTCTGCCTTTGAGAAGGACCAGAGGTATAAGGAGGGCAAGTTCATCCTGGAGAGGTGAGAGCATCATGCCTCTCCCTTTGTGCTCATATCGCTTCGCTCTGCTATGCTTAGCTTCAGTATCGAATCGCTAGCTACTCTGCTAGTCTGCTTTGCTTCAGGATCGAATCGCTGGCTACTCTGCTTTGCTTCAGGATCGAATCGCTAACTACTCTTGCACTCTTAGTGTTTACATCATATTAACCTCCTTAATCTGACATCATTTTCAATCACTTTTGTGCTGACAAAATTGAACATGCTACTGATGCCAACCCTACTACCCTGTTAACTATGTATACAATCGAAACTACCTAGTGGGCAACACTGATGATGCATCACAAGGCAAAACAAAACTACAACACAAGTCAGCAATATGCACCGAAATCCGTTCCTCATCTTCTTCTTTTCTTTGGGGGGGAGGCGCAGGTGCAAGATCCATTCGGGCGGAGGCGGCCCTCCCGACCGCATCCAGCTGTGGGCTGAGCACGACGCTCGCATAAGTTCCAGCGAGGATGATGACCAGGGCGCCGTGTGACCTTGCAACACAATGCAAGATCACTTCATTAGGCAGGCAGGCAGACATGACATGACATGACTGTAAATATTAGTGTTAATCAGCGTCGTTCCGTTCCGTTCCGTCCCCTGGCACTGCAAACCATGTAGCTGCTTCCTAGACGAAGAACCATGCATGCTTATCCAAGTATTATCTATGCAACCATATGAATCAGATTGGGTGTCGTTCTTGTACATATAAGAATGTGTGTCCACCAGAATAAAATCTTTTATCAGTTTAGTGTTGTTTTGGTCATTGGTCTATCTCTGCGACGCTAGCTTAATTTTAAATTATCTTATATATTTGAACCTCTGGCGCAAAGACCTTTAGAACAACACCAATGTTGAATATATTTGAACTAGTTTGAATTTTTTTAATTAAGTTTACCAAAAATACATTTTCTAGCAACATTCTCAAGTCGATCGATACCTGTCCTCTTCTTATATTCTTCTTCTTAAGGCACACGTAGGTACGTATAAAAGTTCAGTGCTACCTGCCCCCCTGACACACACAGTGACACCTATATTCGTGTACATGTATACAGTATACAGATGCTGTCTCGTGTTACTGGTGTACATCTTAATTAGTTGGAGGATGCATATCATCCGTTGTTGGTGTTATGCATGCTACATTCGTCAGGTAAACATTGCTGAGCAATGAGCACATCTTTTTACCCGGTCTGAAGCAAATTTGGTCGATTTATTTAAATTGGCTCTTTCCCCCCCTTGCGAAGCAGAATATTCAGGTGGGGTTTACAAGTGAGTTATTTAACTTGTGTTTAATTTGATAAAATAAATCCGGGATGAAGTCATTGAACGGAAAATGTCATCACATCATGACAATGATCTAGGAAAATTGCGAAAGAAACCTTGTAACTGCATCATGTTCAGAAGGACATATGATTCCCTGCATACATTGCTCCTAACTTTTTTCTTTGGAAACACACCTAACAGTCCAAGTTACTCGCATTTCAAAAGGGCTAATTTACTTAGGTTGTGATTCTGAACCAAGAACACATGTGGCATCTGTTTTTCACATGCTGACCACTATCATTGTTCAACTTATCTTGTTTTTCCTTTCTCATTGTATATGTGTTCAAGCATGTGACATCTGGTTGGGATTGGAGCTCGATCCCCTGGTTTACACCGATGTGGTTCACCATCGATGGCTTGTTCATGAACGTAAATCTGTGCACATTATCCCTACTCCTATAAAAATCTTAGTTGGTGATGATTGTGTGCCTGGCATCTATGATTTCAGACAATCGGATTTCCATCCAACGCATGCAAAGGCAAGTCATGGCATATTTTGCAAAGACATCCTCGCCACTCCATCTAAAATTTCACAAAACTCCTTTTTCTTTCGGGTCCAACCCCATCCCTTCCCAACTCAAGCCGACCCCAACAAAAGCATACGATTTCTCATAACCCGTACTACCACTCGTGTTTTGAACATGAAGACTCCCATTGAAGTTCTCCTTAATGAACAACCTGATTACACCTTTTTCAAGATTTTTGTGTGCTTGCTAAACCTAGACAAATATTGAGGAAAATGGAGTTTGGAGGTCGAGCTTGTAGAGGAGAAAGCTTAAGTAGTGTGGCTCGGGCATTCCATCGAATACCTCATGTGCATAGGAGGTGAGCTAGAGCACCACAAAGCCTCTCCTCATCGGCCACAAAAAATAAAGCAATGTGGAGTGCTCTGCTCGCCGGCGAGGGGGTATATATAGGATCACCATTGGTCCCGGTTCATGGCTTGAACCGGGACTAAAGGACAACCTTTGGTCCCGGGTCAAGTCACCAACCGGGACCAATGGAGAACGAGATTTACATCCAATCCGGGCTGGTCGACTCGTGTAAAAGATGTTTTATTAGACCATGTTTTATTAGGGATTGAAGCGAGTGAATAGGGCTCCACGCCTGCCTGTCGCGCGATTATTTATAGAGGCCGAAGACAAAGTTCGCATGCAGTCGGCCAGAACCAGCCACTAGAGTGTGCTTCGTGATAGCTGCTATCACAACAAGTAATAGTTGATGCCATAGAGAGAAGGTGAGGCATGCCACGTCATCAGAAAATGATAGCCGTTAGATCTTCGATATACAGTTTTCTGACCGTTCAATCTAGCATATAATTAACGACCCAATGTTGTAAAAGATTAAAAATTTCATCTGGTTGCTGAACCCGACGCCGATGCCGAGGAGGATGCGGCCGATGATGAGCATGGCGATGTTCATGGCGAAGCCGTTGAGGATGGCGCCGACGAGGAAGACGACGCCGCCGCCCAGCATGGTGGCCCTGCGGCCGAGCTTCCGGGTGATGACCGACGCGAAGAGGGAGGCGACGAGGGCCACGAGGTAGAGCGACGAGGTGAAGAGGGTGAGCGGCACGCTGTCGAACTTGCAGTACTGGTTCGTGTCCACCACCTCCTGCTCCTTGGCGTACACCGACGGGAAGAAGCGGATCAAGAAGGGATCCATGGACGTGACTCCACCTGGTCAAATATCAAGATTGAGTTGGGCATTGCCTAGCACGTACGATGGATAGGGGCAGACGGATCGATGTTATCATGCATGAACTAGGTTAATTACCAGAGATGCCGATGTCGTAGCCGAAGATGAGGCCGCCGGAGGAGGCCACGAGGCACGCGAGGAAGACGAACACCGTCATATTTCCGGGGTAGTTTTTGTCGCCGTCAAATTTGGCAAGGCCTCCGCCGCCAGCCATGGCTGTATTGTATTATGTGTTGTAAGAAGAAAGGAGAGGTGAAGAGGATGCCGCTGATGGAACAAGTGAAGATTCAATCTACTAGCTAGCTAGGCTCTCGTGTACCACGTGGTCTTTATATAGAGTAGAGAGAGACCGGTGATGATGAAATGAAATGGATAAAGGAGGAGAAAGGATAAGATTGACTTAGATAATGCATGCATCAGTTAGAATTAGATAGATACGTATACGTACATAGGCTTCCCAACAAAAGCGGCCGCACGCGCGCTTTCTCGCTGAAACGATCAACGCAGATGCCAGAGCCAAGTCAAACGTTCGATCCTTCCATACTCGCACCCCACGACCTTCTCCATAACCGTGCGCCGCCTTCTCTATCGCGGTGTTAGACTGTATAGCTTCTGTATTCATACATGTATGTTATAAATGTTGTATTCATTCATTATATATATATATATATATATATATATATATATATATATATATATATATATATATATATATATATATATATAGAAAGAGAGAGAGAGAGAGAGAGGGTTGTGCCGGTTTTCCCAATCCTATTGTCTTACATGGTATCAGACTAGGTCACCCGACACCATTGTCGCCGCTGGCGCCTCACTTTCGATCACGCCGCCGCCGCCGCCATGTCGTGCGCCGCCGCCTCCGGATCCACCAACGCCGGTTTCCTGCCGGGCTCCCTCGCGGCTCTCCTGTCTCGCCCACTGGATGCCGCCACGGTGCAGTCCTCGCTCGGGACGAGGAGTGTGGGCTCCTTCTTCGTGACTCCTCCGGCTGCTTCGTCACCCGGGCAGGTGCTCGCGGTGCACACCGCCGCCGCCTCGTCCGCTTTCCCCACCGCTGTCGTTGTCCCGCCTCTACCGCTGGCGGCGCCCGCGTTGGCCTTGATGGCGGGTCTTGCGGCGTCGGCCTCGGCAACGGCACCACCTGCCCCCGCGGCGTCCGCACCCCTGGCTGCATCCACGGTGCTGCTGGCTGCCTCTACGGTCTGCTCACCTTAGGCAGTCTACTCGACGGGATCGTTGCCGCCGCCACCGTTTCACTTCGGTCATCTTATCACCATCAAGTTGTCGTCGGACAACTAGATCTTCTAGCGTGCGCAGGTCCTTCCGCTCCCTGGGAGCCATTATCTACTTGGCTACGTCGACGGCTCTCTTCCTTGCCCTCCCCCCCCCCCCTCCCCCGCGCTGGTGGACAGCGTGCACGATCCGGTCTATAATCCGGCACACGGTGTTTGGACAAGGCAGGACCAGGCGAACCTCTCCTACATCCAGGGGTCGCTTACTCCGGCTGTCGCTGGTCTTGTCTTCTTTGCCAAGATGTCTCATGAGGCATCGACTATCCTCGAGCGCTCGTTTGCGGCGCAGTCATAGGCTCGTGTCTCCGCGCTTTCGTCGTCAACTTGGCGAGTGTGAGAAACTCGACTCCATGGCCACGGAGTTCTACAACAAGGTCAAGGGCCTTGTTGACACGTTGGCCTTCATCGGACAGCCGCTCACCGACTCTGAGTTCAACTCCTTCATCGTCAACGGGGTTGACGAGGAGTACGATGCTTTGGTCGAGATCATCAACGAACGGGGCAACTTGACTCCCATGATGGCACATGAGGTCTATTCTCGCTTCCTCCTCACCGAACAGCGCGTCGAGGCGCGCCGCTCCAAGGGCAGCCATGGCCCCCACTCCGCGAACGCCGCCACCAAGGGTGGCTGCAACTCGTCTAAGGCGCCGCCCCTGCATCCCCCTCGTCCCCCTCGGCTCCCCCCCATTCGCAACTCTAGCAGGTGCTGGTGGTCGGTGTGTGTGTCAACTTTGTGGCATTGAGGGGCACTGGGCCTCTAAGTGTCATAAACGCTTCCAGCGGAGTTTTCTTGGCCTCGGCAATGATGGCAAGGACACACGCAACTTTGCGCGTTAGGTTGCCATGGATGATCGTCCGGCGCCACTGAAGCAACAAGGGCACACTCAGTCCTACTCCATCGATCCCCACTGGTACATGGACTCTGGGGCAACGGAGCATCTGACGAGCGAGATGGGGAAGCTTCATACTCGTGAACCCTATCATGAATCCGACAAGATCCACACCGCCAATGGAGCAGGTATGCACATCTCTCATATTGGTCAAGCATCTCTTCTCACTAGACATGCAAATAGGAGTCTTCAGCTTCACAATGTTCTTAGAGTTCCATCTGTGACACGTAATCTTCTTTCAGTTCCTAAAATCACACGTGATAATAATGTGCTTTGTGAGTTTCATCCTTTTGATCTTTTTATTAAGGATCGGGGCACGAGGGACATTCTTCTTAGCGGGCGTCTTTGCCAGGGCCTCTATCGTCTGGAGCATCATGGCGTCGCTCGTGTTTTTAGTGGAGTTCGGGTATCCCTGCCACAGTGGCATGCTCGTCTTGGTCACCCAACCACAACTGTCGTTTGTCATGTTTTGCGCCGTCATGAGCTTCCTAGAAAGTCTAGTAATAAAGATGTAGCAGTGTGTGATGCTTGTCAGCAGGGGAAGACTCATCAACTTCCTTTTTTGGAGTCTAGTCGTGAGGTGAAAGATCCTTTAGAACTTGTGTTTTCAGATGTATGGGGTCCTGCTCAGACTTCTGTTAGTGGTCACAATTATTATATCAGTTTCGTTGATGCTTACAGTCGCTTTACCTGGCTTTATCTTATTAAGCGTAAATCTGATGTGCTCGATATCTTTGTTCAATTTCAAAAACATGTTGAACGCCTTCTCAAGCACAAAATTGTTCATGTTCAGTCGGACTGGGTGGGGGCGAGTATCGCAACCTGAACTCCTTCTTTCAGTCGCTTGGGATCGCTCACCGCTTAGCATGTTCACATACACATCAGCAGAATGGTTCAGTAGAACGTAATCATCGTCACATTGTCGAAACTGGTCTTACTCTTTTGGCCCATGCATCGGTTCCTTTTCGTTTTTGGAGTGATGCTTTCACCACTGCATGTTTTCTCATAACCCGTACTACCACTCGTGTTTTGAACATGAAGACTCCCATTGAAGTTCTCCTTAATGAACAACCTGATTACACCTTTTTCAAGATTTTTGTGTGCTTGCTAAACCTAGACAAATATTGAGGAAAATGGAGTTTGGAGGTCGAGCTTGTAGAGGAGAAAGCTTAAGTAGTGTGGCTCGGGCATTCCATCGAATACCTCATGTGCATAGGAGGTGAGCTAGAGCACCACAAAGCCTCTCCTCACCGGCCACAAAAAATAGAGCAGTGTGGAGTGCTCTGCTCGCCGGCGAGGGGGTATATATAGGATCACCATTGGTCCCGGTTCATGGCTTGAACCGGGACTAAAGGACACCCTTTGGTCCCGGGTCAAGTCACCAACCGGGACCAATTGTGGTGGGCCAAGAGCGAGGCCCATTGGTCCCGGTTCGTCCCACCAACCAGGACCAAAGGGACCAGACGAACCGGGACCAATGTCCCCACGAGGCCCGGCAGGCCCCCTGGCCTCACGAACCGGGACTAATGGGCTTATCTGGCCTGAACGAAAGGCCCTGTTTTCTACTAGTGTAAGCACCAAGCAGCGCAGAACCACGCCATCGCCTATGCGCCCGAGCGGAGAACCGCCATACCATGATGCGGCAGGCAGACGTTGTCGTCTGCAGATGGGATCGTGGCCACCGATGTCTCACAACCAGAGACTGCCGTCCTAGCCATAAATCCACCACCACTGTTGCACATCCATGTCCTCTGCATCAAGTCGCCGTCCATAGATCTCACTCCGGAGCAATGCTGAATAAGCTTCCTCGGCCCTGGCGATCAAGTCAGCTCCTAGACAATGCCTCCAAGAAGGTCAACGACGAAGAAATCGCCGTCATCGTCCGTCCCACGAAGGGAGCAAGGATTTCCCCGGAGTAAAGACCACGAGGGGAGGAAGGGAGCAATGCAGCGACGCCTTAAACAATGATTACGGCGCCCTGAAGCGTCGTCATCACCACTCCTGGTACCAAGCCGAGATAGGGTTTCCCCAACTCCCCTCACACCCTCCCCTTCGCATCAACCACCATGAACTAAGGCGTCTTGTCCAGCGCGCCGGCGAGAATAGGCGAGGCCACCGGAGCAATGCTCGATGACCCATCTGCCATTCCAGAGCGCCGCCAAAGGACAGAGTACACGCCCATCAGACATGCCACACGCAGTCACCTTCGCCAACGCCCGTCCCGCCGGTAATGTCCGGCATGGCCGCACATGGAGCACAGCAGCCGCGCCCCACCACCCCTTGCCGAGCTCCGCCGCCGCGCGGCTGACGCGAGGCACACACGTGCCCGGAGCACCGCCGGATCCCGATGAGAACATCGCCCATGGATCCAGGGGAGCCGCAAGGAGAAGCCCCGCCGCCGCCGTCGGCCGCACGGGCTTCGCCCGGCGACGTCTTCCGGCGGCGGCGTGCTAGGGTTTGGATGACGTCGGGATTGTTTCCTTTTTTATTTTATTTTTTGTGCAAACAAGCATTACATGTTCGAGGTTTTGGGCATTTGGACCGGTGACATGTGGTGTGGACACCTTCAGACGGCGGCAAAGTGGCCGAGGTTGAGCGTCGCACGTATGAAATCCGATTGTTCGAATCATCAATTGCAGTGTGATGGATCTTTTTCCGATCGTACTCCACTAATGGCTCAATCACACTAACAACGACTAATAATCTAGTCGTACCACAAACACACCTTGTTCGCATCTTGTGTATATAGGATTTGTATATATCCCTGGCCAGTCAGCTCCTCTTCTTTAACTAATACTCTCTCTATACGAAAATACTTGTCAGAAAAATGGATAAAAATGGATGTGTATAAAATTAAAATATATCTACATACATTCATTTCTGCAACAAGTATTTTCGGACGGAGAGAGTAATATACTAGTAATAAAGAAGCATGGCTGCCTGTCAAACATCATCACTTTCAACTCTTTTTTGAGTTAATAATAAGCTCTCCTTGTTTCACATGCAGGGATTAAGTCAATCGATACCTGTCCTCTTCTTATATTCTTCTTATGAAGGCACACGTACGTACGTATAAAAGTTCAGTTCTACCTGCCGCCCTGACACACACAGTGACACCTATGTTCGTGTACATGTATACAGTATACAGATGCTGTCTCGTGTGTGCATCCCAATCCCAATCCCAAACCTAATCCTAGGAGGATGGATGGATGCACTGCTCCTGACAGGGAACTAAAACAGGAAACTCAAAGCAAGGACTAACGGAATCATCAAAGATAATATATACAACTGTATTTGATATGATAGTATATAAATGTATAATAGATACATGTGATCTCGGCCAGAATATGACGGACGAGGCACGGAGGCAGCAACACAAAGTCCTCCTTTGCATGCCGAGCGCACCCAACCACCATGCAACAACAATGAAACAATCATCATCATACTCTATCAACATTTTTAACAGTTTAGCCAAAGGTAAGTTGCCCGGTTTTTGAATCTCGGTCAATCTATTCGTCGCACAAGCAAGGAGGAAACGAGGCGCGTCATCGAGGCCGTCGTGAAAATCTCGTGGTGCGCGGTTTAGAGGGATTTCCCGGAGCGACGGTGAGGGAAGACAGGGTGAGGAGGCTAGCCGTTTTTTTTTGTTCATATATTACTACCTCGGTAAAGAAATAAGAGTGTTTAGATCATTAAACCAGTGATCTTAACGCTCTTATTTTTTTAGGAAGGGAGACTTACTTAACATCTCTTATCTTTTCTATCATTAAACCACCTGAGCCGCCGCCCTGCCCATTATTACCATCGAACATGTTGGAATTTTTGAAAGCCTTCAAGATCGTACAGTCCTTCCATAGATGAGTAGTCGGCTTCTGCTGAGTGTCGTGCCTTGGACTGGGCTCATTCAGTAACTGCTCAAGTGTGGGGCCTGACCTGCCAGACCGGGGAGGTGGTCTCCTCTTACGCCGTTGGTTGTTGCCCTGCGCATTAGTGTTAGACACAAACTCCAAACTACCATCAGCCTTACGTTTATTACCTCCTTGATTTGCCGGGTTATGTTGAGGGCCCTTGTCGTTGCCATTCTTCTTTCCCTTCCCTGTCTTTTCCTCATCAGACTCGGGATCCTTGGTACTATCAAAGTCGGCGTACTTGACCAGAGCCGTCATCAGCGTACCCATATCAGTCTTGAGTCGCCCTAGCTTCATCTTCAGAGGCAAAAAACGGCAATTTTTCTCCGACATTAGGACCGCAGAGCTGGCGTCCATCTTATAAGACGAATGTATTATGGCCTTAACCCGGCGCACCCAATGGGTTGTGGACTCGCCCTCCTCCTGCTTGCAACTCGTCAAATCTACAATTGATATGGGCTACTTGCATGTATCCTTGAAATTCTGGATGAACCGGGCTTTTAACTCCGCCCATGAACTGATTGAATTAGGCGGTAGGCTTTTCAACCAAGTGCGGGCGGTCCCATCCAACATCATGGTAAAGTATTTGGCCATCGCAGCTTCATTGACCTCCAGTAACTCCATAGCCATCTCGTAACTTTCAACCCATGCCCCGGGCTGTAAGTCGGCCAAATAACTGGCCACCTTCCTAGGTCCCTTAAAATCCTTGGGCAAACGCTCGTTACGTAGAGCCGGTACTAGACAGGGGACACCTACGGTCCTAGTGGCCACACCTACCTCGATAGAAGTTGTCGGATAAACCGGATAAGGCTGGTAAGCCGCCTGTTGAGCCGCCCGCTCAGCCTCTTGAAGTATTCTGTCTTGATCTACCAAGTTAAAGGCTCCATGGCACACCGGGTCATGCCCGCATGGCTGGTTACGGCGCCGGACGTTGCTTGAAACGGTCGTTGAATCCATGTGCCTGCTATAACTTGGGCTTTGGCTCGGACGAGGGGTTGAATGAATCATGTCCTGGCTGTACGAGTACGCCTCCTGTTGTGTTAAAGCCGTCTGAAGAAGTTCTCTGACCCGGCGGGTTTCAACCGCCGCCGGAGAGTCGCCATCAATTGGGAGAGCTGCCAGCCGTGCCGCCGCCGCGATCATGTTCTCCAACGGGTTAGAATAATGACCCAGAGGTGTTGGTACATACTGAGGTGGAGCAGTATTCACGCGGGGAGGCCCCATCACCTGTGGCTGAACCGGCGCCCCGACCCCGGATGTTGCAACCCGGTCTACCTCAGTACGCGGGGAGAGCCACGGCCGGTTACTGGGCCCTGCACCAGGTGTGTGAAAGAGGTTTCGAGGATCATAAACCGAAGGGAGTCGAGACTGAGTCTTCTGGTATCTTCTTCACATGACCTCATTAGACGCGTTCTGATCCTGCGTGAGCCGGAAAGTCTGTGACTGAATCCGCTGAGCCTGAGCGTCCAGAGCCGCCCGGTCTGCGGTTATCCTGACATCTTCTGCTGCTAGGTCTTCCTTAGCCTGCATCATATCCAGCTTTAACTGCGCTACTTCCGCATCATGTCGAGCTTGATCCGCCGGGTTGACCACGACGGTTAACAGAGCGGTCATCTTATCTGTGAGATCCATCAACACCTGAGCCGGCGAGCGCACAGGGCCTCCTGCCCCGGCTGCTGCTGACCCGGAGGTTATGGCCGCCGCAGTCGTGGAGTCTTGGATAGGTTGTGTGTCGGCCGTGAAAATTCCTACCCTGCTCCAGGAAATCCGGAATACTGCTGCCATTGGAACAGCCCCAAGCCCGCCGTCTTGCAGTTGATACAATGAATCTGTCTCACCTGTGAATGACTCACCATCAGAGTAGATGGCCGTCTCACCGCCAGATGCAGATCCTTCAGAGAGCCCTTCGTGAATGCATCCCATGAAGGCACGCTTCACAGCAGGCGGAGCCCGGGCGGGTCTCGCACGCTGAGCCGTCTCGACGAGGTCGGTGCAGATGTCAGGCTTAGGGCCCGGCTCATCGATCTTGCCAATGAAGACGTGAATTCCGCCAAAGGGGACCCGGTACCCGTACTCAATTGAGCCGGTGTCGGGGCCCCATCCTGTATTCTCGATGTAAAGCTTGCCGCGATGACTCTTGGTCATCCGGCCCACAGCGTATCCCTTGAGCCCTTCGAAGCTGCCCTTCAAGAACTCAAGTCCACCGTGTGCTGGCCCCACGGTGGGCGCCAACTGTCGTGGAATTGTCACGGTAGATGTCCTAGTGAAAGGACTTAGTCGTGGAGCCATCGCAACTAGGAAGCTTAAAGGGGTTAATCGAGACAAAGGACATGAGGATTATACTGGTTCAGCCCCTTACAGTGAAGGTAAAAGCCTAATATCCAGTTTTGAGTGGGATTGCTTATGTCTCGATAACCAGGGAGCGAATCGCTTGACCTAGCTCTTGAGTTGATGTTATCTCTCCTGAACCGCCGCCGGGTCGTCCCTTTATATACAGAGGTCGACGCCCTGCGGCTTACAGAGTCCCGGCCGGCTCAGAAACAGTGTCCGGCTCGGTCTCTTACTATTCCTGCCTTACAAATACAAGTCACGCATACATGGTGGTTTATCACTACGGGCCTTAAGTCGCCTCTGGGCCTTGGGCCTTTAATTGAACCGCCATCTATATCCTGGGTCTTGGGCTTCAAGAATATTTGCCAGTATAACCCGGTCCCTCCTGGGCGGGTCATACCAATAGTTATATCCCCAACAATATATTTTTTATTTTTTAATTTAAAAAATTGCAGGAATGTCTGGCTATTTTGTTTTCCATTTTATGCTCTGGTAGAACGGTAAAGAATTGGTCAAGCTGTTTGCACGGTGAGTATTGTCCGTTACATGTTTTAAGACCTTCGGCGTGAACTTTTCATGCTAAGTATATATATTTGTTTGTGCAGGATGGGTATGAGTTGAGGAAGCAGTTTTTATTATACTTGCTAAAACATCGTGGAAATGAAGCTAAAGGCAACTTTCTAGATATTGTGAAAGAAATTCGTAAGCACATCATCTAAATATTGATAAGTTTTGTAATAGATGTTTAGTTCGAACATCGCTCAGTTTGTTACATGGACATGTCGTTAATCTTTATTTTTGTTATCAATTTACATTACAAAATTGGACTTTAATTATTTAATAATTGTGCTTGTGTTATATTGTTTGTACATGTGAAATTTAACATGTAACTTTTATAAACTATTTTAAGAGCTCGTAGCAACGCACGGGCACTCTACTAGTATAGTAATACAACCATGTTGATGCAGTCCGGTGTGATCAATAGTAGGGCAAAATATGGATGCCATGGTCTCTCTGACTCGGGGAGAGGAGAGGAGAGGAGAGGAGAGGACAGGCCAGCGTTGCAAGTCCGGTCAAAAAGGAAAGGAAGGCCGCCTTCAAGCTGTGTCTCTCCTCTCTTCCCGCTCCCATGCATGTCGTCGTCCACAAAGCCATGCTTGCTAATGGCCCAACTTGCACCATGCCAGCTCTGCTCAATTATACTAACAACGACTACTCGTACAATCTACTCGTACCACAGACACACCTTGTTCGTATCTTGTGTGTATATGCTACTCTATTGTACTGTATTTGATATGTAATATAATAGTATAATAGATTACATTTGATCTCGGCCACTGTATGACGGACGAGGCACGGAGGCAGCATCACAAAGTCGTCTTCCTTTGCCGAGCCGGCGTGGTGGCTTGCAGTGGCAGGTGCAGATGGATTTGTTTGTTTATGCATCAAAGCATATATATACATATGCTCATCATCTCCTTTCACATGGAAGCACGAAAAATGCAAGCAAACGTCGGCATGTGCAATTGGCGTACGTTGACCCTCCTTTTCAATTTGGCCCAGCTTCTTCCACGATGACCAAAAAAAAAAACAGATCACTCATCGCTAACATCATTCATCCGTTCAAACCATCAGCATAAAATGATTCTCTACTCATTGTTTTCTTGTGGTAATTATACGGAATTTTTCTCTTTCTTTCAGATTTTTCAAAAGTTTGATAATACGAGCTTAAATGTTTCGAAAACGAGCTCCATGTAGCCCGAGCACCAAAATGCCAAACTCGTACTGCTATGTTTACCATTCCCAAACTGTCTTGCCGGCAACGCAAAGGAAAACATATATAATGCACACCTTCTTGATTGATGAAATGAAAGTTCATCTTATTGGTATGTACTATTCACAACTAGAGTAACAATTATGGACAGAAACAACACGCGCCTTTTCAAGTTGGAAGAATTAACCCATACCCCTAGGTAAAATTTGAGATACCCAAAAAATGAATTTACGTTATGTTTGATACTCAATTTTTTTTTAAGAAACCATAGTTTTTTGGGTACTTAATACAAGATACCACGGCCTTGACACATACGAAAGTATTTTTGATTTTTTATGATAAAGCAGTCACCAATGATTTTGGCATGGGCAACCAAGCTATACATAATGGCTATAATTCACTAATGGTGGATCACATAATTTGGGCATTATGTCAGTTGCCTGGAAAAATATAGGGCCGGTCGATTTTTCCAGCCGTTGGACGGAAAATCAAGGGCCGGATCACCTTCTCTACATCCCTCTTTCTTCTTCCTTCGCATCCTTCCGCTCCACCGCCATCCCCTCTAAGCCCGGGGACAACCCAAAAAAACTCCAGCGAAGCAGCACCGCAGCCGTCACCCTAAGATAGATAGTGGGGTGCTTCTGCGTCGAACCTGGACCCGCCACCCTATAAGATAGATAAAGGGGGGGTTCTTCCCAGGCGGCGGCGGCCTCACCATCTCCTGCTTCATCTCCGGTGGTTCATTTTTTTCTTCTTAAAATCGACCGGCCCAAATTCAAAAACCAATCGACTGGCATTTAGCTATTGTGTTAAAGTATTGGTATTGCATTTTCTGCTCCCTTTTTTTTCCTGCTGGCCAACCGGCTTGGTGGCTTGCAGTCGCAGGTGCAGTTGGATTTGTTTGTTTATCCAGCAAAGCATATGCATCCATCGGTTCATCACCTCCTTTCACACGGAAGCAAGCAAACGTCGGCATGTGCAATCGCCATTGACCCTCCTTTTCAATTGGCCCGGCTTCTTCCACGATGACCCAAGAAAAAAAGAACATCATCCCTAAAATTGTTCATTCAGTCCATCGGTATATATAAACATCATCCCTAAAGAATACTATATGTGTTTTTAAAGATCCAAGGAGCCAGAAAATTTCTCTTCTCAGTACCAAAAACCAATCTCAAGCCAAATATTGGAAAGAAAATTCTACATGTATTTTCCCACAAAATTCTACATGTGTTTCTAAAGATCCAAGGGTTTTTTTTTCCGGAATTTTTTGAAAGTTTGAAATTCTATTTTTGAATGTTTCAAAAAACAAGCTCCCTGTATGTATTCCCAAACGCTGCTGTTTTTACCATTCCCAAGCTGTCCTTTTTGATTCATGGAACGAAAATTTGTCTTCTTTGTATGTATGTACTATTCACAGCTAGTAACAAATATGGACAAGCTAGAACAACATGAATACACCTTTTCGGTTGATTTTTTTTACTGCAAAATTTGGATCAACACATTACACTTATGATGATGTCATGTCATCTGGGAGCCGAGAGCTGCTGCGCCGACACGCACGACGGCGGCGACCAGCTGCTGCTGCCGGCGGTCATGTCCGAGCCCTTCCGCTTGCCCTTCCACCCGCCGGGCCGGACGTCGACGAGGCCGCGCCCGTACATCCTGAGGTACGCCAGCTGCTCCGTCCTAGGCACGCACACGTCCATGCTGCCGTCGAGCATGCCGGAGACGGCCGTCATGGCCGGCCGCACCGACGCCTCCTCCTGGAGGCAGCACAGCGCCACGCGCACCACCCGCGCCACCTCCGCCGCGTCCGCCCGGCCCTCCAGCCTCGGGTCCACCAGCTCCAGGTACCGCCCCTCCTCGTGCAGGTCCAGCGCCAGCGCCGGGAAGTAGCTGCTCCTCGCCTTCGTGGTCGCCTCGCCGGCGCCGCCGTCCGACGACGCGGCGCTGGTGCTGGTGGTGCTGCTGCCGGTGGTGGTGGTGGTGTGGTGCTCATCGTCGTCCTGCTTGGAGTTCTTCCGGCCGCGCACGATCTCCAACAGCACCATGCCGAAGCTGTACACGTCGGCCTTGTCGGTGATGGGCGCGTTCATGAGCCACTCGGGCGCCAGGTACCCGCGGGTGCCGCGCATGGTGGTGAACAGCCCCGACTGCTCCGGGCTCATCAGCTTCGCCAGCCCGAAGTCGGCGATCTTGACGCCGCCGCGGTCGTCCAGCAGGATGTTCTCTGGCTTGACGTCGCAGTGCAGGATCTTGCGGTCGCAGCCGGCATGCAGATACGCCAGCCCTCGCGCCGCGCCCACGCAGACGCCGAGACGCTCCGGCCACTCCAGCACGTCCCTCTTCTTTGCGGCGGCGCCGGCGGCGGCGCGGGAGAAGAGGGACTGGTCGAGCGAGCCGCGGCTCATGTACTCGTACACTAGCAGCTGCTGCCGCGCGCCCTCGGCGCAGAAGCCGCGGAGCTTGACGAGGTTCACGTGGTGCACGTTGCCGATGACGGCGATCTCCGTAAGGAACTCACGCCGGCCCTGCATGCCCAGGTTGTTCATGCGCTTGACGGCCACGGTGGTCCGGTCTGGGAGCTCGCCGCGGTACACGGAGCCGAACCCGCCGGAGCCGATCTGCCACTTGAAGCCGTTGGTGGCCGTCTCCAGGTCGGCGAACGTGAACCGGGTGGGCAGGCCGGGGATGAGCACCTCGTCGTCGTCGTCCTCGCTGTCGTCCTTCTCGGACGGGACGTTGGAGGACGCCCGTGATGACGACAGGGACGGCATCATGTGCAGCATGAACCAGCTGCTGCCGCCGTGGCCGTGCTTCTTCTTCTTGGCCTTACCGGTGCTGGCGCCGCCATGGCGGTTCTTGAGCCAGTGCACGCCCAACACGTACAGCAGGAAGGTGATGAACACGGCCGCCACGGCCGGCAGCACGATGCCGAATATGATGGTGATGGTGCTGAGGGACGAGGAGCCGCCGCCCCCTCCTTGGCCGCGAGATGGAGCCGGCGGGACCGTCTTGATGAAGGCGACGGCGGCGGCTGCGCTGTTGCTGCCGCCGCGGAAGACGGAGCCGATCTGGTTGTGCACGAGGAAGCAGGACTTGGAGGAGTTCTTGTAGACGAAGCCGACGCAGGAGCAGTTGGCCGAGCAGAGGTCGCGGCACGCCGAGAGCGCGTCGCCGGCCGTTGTCGGGAGCGCGAACTTGCCGGCGAAGTAGCCGATCCCGTCGCCCAGCCTCGTGTAGCTGTAAGGAGTCCCCGCGGATGCTGCCGACGACGACGGCTTGGAGGAGGCGTTGCCGGCGAGGCAGCTGTCAGGCAATACAGGGAGCGCCGAGCCGTCGGCGGGAGAGCAGCCGCCGGTGGTGTGCGTGGTGAAGGCGTCGGGGCACATGCAGGAGGATCCGTTGTTGCCGGGCGTGCAGAGGCCGAGGGAGCCGCACGGCAGCGGGAGGTCGCAGTCGCTGGCCGGAGCGGCCCAGACGGCGGGGAGCGTGGCGCGCGCCGCCGTGGGGGAGTAGGCCGTGCTGAGCGCGCGCAGGCGGCCGGAGGGGTCGACCTTGAGGAGCATCCTGGTGGCCGGCGCGGGCGGCGACGCGAAGCGGAGGCTGAAGACGGTGTCCCGGCCGTCGTCGTCGGCGAGGAGGTAGATGCCGGAGGCGTTGACCATCATGGATCGCACGGCGCGGTTGGAGTCCTGAACGGAGGCCGGGTCGGAGGAGAGCGCCCAGTACGTGACGAAGTCACCTCTGCCATCGGAGGAGGAGGCCCACTGGAGGAGCGCGTCGGTGGAGGTGAGGAGGAGGCGGTAGGCGCCGGGGGAGAGGTCCTGCTCGGACGCGGTGGCGGTGAGCGGCACGCCGACGCGGAGGACCTGGCCCTGGAGCAGCGTGTCGGTGGGGGCGTCGAAGGTGGACCAGAGCGTGGCGTTGGCGGCGTCGATGAGCGCGAGCTGGCCGGTGTCGAGCAGGCGGAGCGCGGCGACGGGGGCGGCGAGGCGGGGCGTAAACCAGGAGGGGCCGGACTGGTCGGCGGGGTCGGAGATGTAGAGGCCGGAGGCGTTGAGGGAGAGGATGATGGACTGGATGATGGTGGAGCCGGCGGTGGCGGCCCAGACGGGGGTGCGGGAGCGGTCGTGGAGGACGGAGAAGAAGTAGCGGGACATGTGCGACTCTTCGGCGCCGGAGGAGGAGGAGTCGTCGGAGCCGGGGGAGTCGTCGGCGCCGGCGTTGAAGACGGCGGCGGAGAAGGTGGCGTTGGGGGAGCGGAGGAAGACGCCGCTGGTGTCGATGTAGTGCATGTAGGTGAGGTTGTAGGGCGGGTAGAGGAACTCCACCGGCACCGTGCGCGCCGCCGCCTCTCTCAGCCCCCCGCCGCCGGCGAGCAGCAGTTTTATTAGGCTGCTGCAGCTCCATAGGAGGAGGAGGCGGCGAGGGAGCGCCATGGGATCGGCGCGTTGGAGGCCGGCCGGCCGGGACCCGGGAGGATAAAAGCGGCGCCTTTTTCGCTGGTTTGGTTTGGTTTCCCTCCTCCGCGGCAACCGTTCGTCCGAGACGCGGAGAGGAGAGTTGACAATTTGGACCTGAAATGGACGGCGGGATTTAATTACTTGTAGAAACGACGTGGCTCATTAAATGCAGTGAAAGACCAGCAAAGGGAGAAAGAAGATGCAGCATGAGTTATAGGTAAGTATGTAACCCACGTATGCCTTCCGACAAACGCATGTGGTATTAGGTAAGTATGTATGTACGTACATTTTTTTAAAGAAAGTTCGAGCTTTATTCATTAGAAATAATCATTACATCGTTTATGAGGATTGGTACACTTGCATTATGTGGTTCCTCAAACCAATCAAAAATGAATGAAAATCTAGCCAACTTGGCAAGTTCATGAGCAACTTTATTTGCTTCTCTATTACAATGCTCGAATCTAGAAATAGGAAAATCGCAAGCTAAGTGAAAACAGTCATCAGAAATTGCAGCAGCTGCCCCCGACGATGCGTCCTCCTTCGTTCATGGTCTCGATCACCTCCATATTATCCAGTTAATAGTAATGCGGTTACAACCCGTCCTTTGCGCAAGCGATAGGCCAAATTTTAACGCCAAAGCTTCAGCCATCAGCACATCTGCACATCAGTCAATCTTACCATTTCGCCCACCAATGAACCTACATTTGTCATCTCTTAAGACAGCCCCGATCGTACCCCTGAGAAGGTCGTGATTAAAAGAAGCATCAAGGTTAAGTTTAACAAATCCCGTCGGGGGATTAGACCATCCTCCTCTTTTAATGGAAGCCTTCGGCGAGGAGGCATTAACAAAATTGGCAGCGAGAGCGCGTATCCCCATGGATATCTGTTATGCATTCTGAGTAGTCTCATTGTGTACCAATTTGCGTCTTTCCCACCACAAGTACCAGGCTGATATTGCAATCATGTCATGCACATTACGAGTGCCCATAATACATAGTTCCTAATCTGGTAATGAAAGTAAATATTCCAATATTGCCTCATCCGCATAGTCTATTTTACAAGCTCTGTCGATAATATCCTCCATCCCTAGTCTTCTTCAGACTTCTTTTGCTCTGTCACATAGAAACAAATGTTTTGTGTCTTCTGGCCCAGATGAGCAGGCAGGACACTTAGGCTAGACTTTCGCATGTCTATTAGCTAAGTTAACACGACACGGAATAGTGCCGTGAAGTGTACGCCAAATAAATATTTTAACCTTTGCTGGATAAGCAAGTTTCCAAATCCTCGCCCAAATAGGATTGACCGTGGTACGTTCCATCCCATTGGTATGTCGTAACTTGTTCCCATATTGGTGGTCCCATTCCACAAAATAAGCAGACCAAACTGACAAAAATCCCATTTTTTGTGAAATTCCAAGCTATGAAATCTGGCATATCATGTTGCAATATCGGGATCGTAAGCACTCGCTGAACATCAATAGGCCATAGAGTCTGTCTGAGAAGATCTTCATCCCAGCTATTTAGGATTGGATCAATCAAATCTGCTACCTTCCGTAACAACTGGCCTTCCTTAGGGGTAACAATTTTACGGTTTGCACAATTTGGAATCCATGCGTCCTTCCAAATGTCAATATTCTGCCCGTTTCCCACTCGCCAAATATGACCACGCTTCAGGGAGCTCACACCCGCCATAATACTTTGCCAGGTGAAGGAAGATTCCTTCTTCAGGTCAGTGTTCAACAAGTCACCGTCAGGATAGTATTTGACTCTCAAAATAGTAGCACATAGAGAATCCGGATTCTCGAGAAGACGCCAAGCCTGTTTAGCAAGCATAGCCAAATTGAAACAATGGATTGTTGGAAATATGCCCTAGAGGCAATAATAAAATGGTTATTATTATATTTCTTTGTTCACGATAATTGTCTGTTATTCATGTTATAACAGTGTTATCCGGAAATCATAATACACGTGTGAATGCATAGACCACAACATGTCCCTAGTAAGCCTCTAGTTGACTAGCTCGTTGATCAACAGATAGTCATGCTTTCCTGACTATGGACATTGGATGTCATTGATAACGGGATCACATCATTAGGAGAATGATGTGATGGACAAGACCCAATCCTAAGCATAGCTCAAAGATCGTGTAGTTCGTTTAGCTAGAGCTTTTCCAAGTGTCAAGTACCATTTCCTTAGACCATGAGATTGTGCAACTCCCGGATACCGTAGGAGTGCTTTGGGTGTGCCAAACGTCACAACGTGAATCGGGTGACTATAAAGGTACACTACGGGTATCTCCGAAAGTGTCTTGGGTTGGCACGAATCGAGATCGGATTTGTCACTCCGTATGACGGAGAGGTATCTCTGGGCCCACTCGGTAATGCATCATCATAATGAGCTCAATGTGACCAAGTGTTTGGTCACGGGATCATTCATTACGGTACGATTAAAGTGACTTGCCGGTAACGAGATTAAACGAGGTATTGGGATACCGACGATCGAATCTCGGGCAAGTAACGTACCGATTAACAAAGGGAATTGTATACGGGATTGATTGAATCCTCAACATCGTGGTTCATCCGATGAGATCATCGAGGAGCATGTGGGAGCCAACATGGGTATCCAGATCCCGCTGTTGGTTATTGACCAGAGAGGCGTCTCGGTCATGTCTCTATGTCTCCCGAACCCGTAGGGTCTACACACTTAAGGTTCGGTGACGCTAGGGTTGTAGAGATATGAGTATGCAGTAACCCGAAAGTTGTTCGGAGTCCCGGATAAGATCCCGGACGTCACGAAGAGTTCCGAAATGGTCCGAAGGTGAAGAATTATATATAGGAAGTGCAGTTTCTGCCATCGGGAAAGTTTCGGGGGTCACCGGTATTGTACCGGGTCCACCGGAAGGGTCCCGGGGGTCCATCGGGTGGGGCCACCTATCCCGGAGGGCCACAGTGGCTGAAGTGGGGAGGGAACCAGCCTGGTGGTGCTGTGCGCCCCCTTGGGCCCCCTAGCCTAGGGTTGGAAACCCTAGGGTGAAGCGCCCACTGCCTTGGGGGCAAGCCTCCCCCTTGGCCGCCGCCCCCCAAGGAGATCTCATCTCCCAGGGCCAGCGCCCCCCCTAGGGGGCCTATATAAAGGGGGGGAGGGAGGGCAGCCTCACCCATGATCTTGGCGCCTCCCTCTCCCCTTGCTACACCTCTCCCTCTCGCAGAAGCTTGGCGAAGCCCTGCCGAGATCGCTGCTGCATCCACCACCACGCCGTCGTGCTGCTGGATCTTCATCAACCGCTCCTTCCCCCTTGATGGATCAAGAAGGAGGAGACGTCTTCCCAACCGTACGTGTGTGGAACGTGGAGGTGATGTCCGTTCAGCACTAGGATCATCGGTGATTTGGATCACGACGAGTACGACTCCCTCAACCCCGTTCTCTTGAACGCTTCCGCGCGATCTACAAGGGTATGTAGATGCACACCTCTCTCTCGTTGCTAGATGAACTCATAGATTGATCTTGGTGAAACCGTAGGAAAATTATTATTTTCTGCAACGTTCCCCAACAGTGGCATCATGAGCTAGGTCTATGCGTAGTTCTCTCTTTGCACGAGTAGAACACAATTTGTTGTGGGCGTAGATGTTGTCAACTTTCTTGCCACTACTAGTCTTATTTTGCTTCAGCGGTGTTGTGGGATGAAGCGGCCCGGACCGACCTTACACGCACGCTTACGTGAGACAGGTTCCACCGACTGACATGCACTAGTTGCATAAGGTGGCTAGCGGGTGTCTGTCTCTCCCACTTTAGTTGGAGCGGATTCGACGAAAGGGTCCTTATGAAGGGTAAATAGAAGTTGACAAATCACGTTGTGGCTTTTTCGTAGGTAAGAAAACGTTCTTGCTAGAACCCTATTGCAGCCACGTAAAAGATGCAAAAACAATTAGAGGACGTCTAACTTGTTTTTGCAGCATGTGATTGTGATGTGATATGGCCAAAAGTTGTGATGAATGATGAATGATATATATGTGATGTATGAGATCATGTTCTTGTAATAGGAATCACGACTTGCATGTCGATGAGTATGACAACCGGCAGGAGCCATAGGAGTTGTCTTAATTATTGTACGACCTGCGTGTCATTGATTCAACGCCATGTAATTACTTTACTTTATTGCTAAACCATTAGCTATAGTAGTAGAAGTAATAGTTGGCGAAACAACTTCATGGAGACACGATGATGGAGATCATGATGATGGAGATCATGGTGTCATGCGGTGACAAAGATGATCATGGAGCCCGAAGATGGAGATCAAAGGAGCTATATGATATTGGCCATATCATGTCACTACTATTTGATTGCATGTGATGTTTATCATGTTTTTGCATCTTGTTTACTTAGAACGACGGTAGTAAATAAGACGATCCCTCATAATAATTTCAAGAAAGTGTTCCCCCTAACTGTGCACCGTTGCGAAGGTTCGTTGTTTCGAAGCACCATGTGATGATCGGGTGTGATAGATCCTAACGTTCGAATACAACGGGTGTAAGCCAGATTTACACACGCAATACACTTAGGTTGACTTGACGAGCCTAGCATGTACAGACATGGCCTCGGAACACGGAGGACCGAAAGGTCGAGCATGAGTCGTATAGAAGATACGATCAACATGGAGATGTTCACCGATGTCAACTAGTTCGTCTCACGTGATGATCGGACACGGCCTAGTTGACTCGGATCATGCTTCACTTAGATGACTAGAGTGATGTCTAATCTGAGTGGGAGTTCATTAAATAAGTTGATTAGATGAACTTAATTATCATGAACTTAGTCTAAAATCTTTACAATATGTCTTGTAGATCAAATGGCCCACGTTACCCTCAACTTCAACGCGTTCCTAGAGAAAACCAAGCTGAAAGATGATGGCAGCAACTATATGTTGGAAATATGCCCTAGAGGCAATAATAAAAGGATTGTTATTATATTTCCTTGTTCGTGATAATTGTCTTTTATTCATGCTATAATTGTATTATCCGGAAATCGTAATACACGTGTGAATACATAGACCACAACATGCCCCTAGTGAGCCTCTAGTTGACTAGCTCGTTGATCAATAGATAGTCATGGTTTCCTGACTATGGACATTGGATATCATTGATAACGGGATCACATCATTAGGAGAATGATGTGATGGACAAGACCCAATCCTAAGCATAGCACAAGATTGTGTAGTTCGTTTTGCTAGAGCTTTTCCAATGTCAAGTATCCTTTCTTTAGATCATGAGATCGTGTAACTCCCGGATACCGTAGGAGTGCTTTGAGTGTACCAAACATCACAACGTAACTGGGTGACTATAAATGTGCACTACAGGTATCTCCGAAAGTGTCAGTTGGGTTGTCACAGATCGAGACTGGATTTGTCACTCCGTATTACGGAGAGGTATCATCGGGCCACTCGGTAATGCATCATCATAATGAGCTCAAAGTGACCAAGTGTTTGGTCACGGATCATGCATTACGATGATGAGTAAAGTGACTTGCGATAACGAGATTGAACGAGGTATTGGGATACCGACGATCGAATCTCGGGCAAGTAACATACCGATTGACAAAGGGAATTGTATAGGGGGTTGCTTGAATCCTCGACATCGTGGTTCATCCGATGAGATCATCGAGGAGCATGTGGGAGCCAACATGGGTATCCAGATCCCGCTGTTGGTTATTGACCGGAGAGCCGTCTCGGTCATGTCTGCATGTCTCCCGAACCCGTAGGGTCTACACACTTAAGGTTCGGTGACGCTAGGGTTATAGAGATATGAGTATGCAGCAAACCGAAAGTTGTTCGGAGTCCCAGATGAGATCCCGAACGTCACGAGGAGTTCTGGAATGGTCCGGAGGTAAAGAATTATATATAGGAAGTGTTGTTTCGGCCATCGGGAGAGTTTCGGGGGTCACATGTATTGTACCGGGACCACCGGAAGGGTCCCGGTGGTCCACCGGGTGGGGCCACCAATCCCGGAGGGCCCCGTGGGCTGAAGTGGGGAGGGAACCAGCCCCTAGTGGGCTGGTGCGCCCCCCCTTGGCCCCCCCTGCGCCTAGGGTTGGAAACCCTAGGGGTGGCGCCCCCACTGCCTTGGGGGCAAGCCTCCCCTTGGCCGCCCTCCCCATCTAGATGGGATCTAGAGGCAGCGCCCCCAGGGGCCTATATAAAGGGGGAGGGAGGCAGCCGCCCCAAGTCTTGGCGCCCCACTCCCCTGCTACACCTCTCCCTCTTGCGTAAGCTCGTGAGAAGCTCGCGGAACCTCTGCTGCATCCACCACCACGCCGTCGTGGTGCTGGATCTTCTTCAACCTCTCCCTCCTCCTTGCTGGATCAAGGTGCGGGAGACGTCATCCGCTCCGTACGTGTGTTGAACGCGGAGGTGCTGTCCGTTCGACACTTGGTCATCGGTGATTTGGATCACGACGAGTCGACTCCCTCAACCCCGTTCTCTTGAACGCTTCGCTAGCGATCTACAAAGGTATGTAGATGCACTCCTATCACTCGTTGCTAGATGAACTCATAGATGGATCTTGGTGAAACCGTAGAATTTTTTTTATTTTCTGCAACGCTTCCCAACAAAGGTATCGAGCTAGGTCTATCGTAGTTCTCTATTGCACGAGTAGAACACAATTTGTTGTGGGCGAGATGTTGTCAACTTTCTTGCCGCTACTAGTCTTATTTTGCTTCAGCGGTATTGTGGGATGAAGCGGCCCGGACCGACCTTACATGTACGCTTACGTGAGACAGGTTCCACCGACTGACATGAACTAGTTGCATAAGGTGGCTAGCGGGTGTTTGTCTCTCCCACTTTAGTTGGAGCGGATTCGACGAAAAAGGTCCGTATGAAGGGTAAATAGAAGTTGACAAATCACGTTGTGGCTTTTTCGTAGGTAAGAAAACATTCTTGCTAGAACCCTATTGCAGCCACGTAAAAGATGCAACAACAATTAGAGGACGTCTAACTTGTTTTTGCAGCAATTGCCTTGTGATGTGATATGGCCAAAAAAGTTGTGATGAATGATGAATGATATATTGTGATGTATGAGATCATGTTCTTGTAATAGGAATCACGACTTGCATGTCGATGAGTATGACAACCGGCAGGAGCCATAGGAGTTGTCTTAATTATTGTATGACCTACGTGTCATTGATTCAACGCCATGTAATTACTTTGCTTTATTGCTAAACCGTTAGCTATAGTAGTAGAAGTAATAGTTGGCGAGCAACTTCATGGAGACACGATGATGGAGATCATGGTGTCATGCCGGTGACAAGATGATCATGGAGCCCCGAAGATGGAGATCGAAGGAGCTATATGATATTGGCCATATCATGTCACTACTATATAATTGCATGTGATGTTTATTATGTTTATGCATCTTGTTTACTTAGAACGACGGTAGTAAATAAGATGATCCCTTATAATAATTTTAAGAAAGTGTTCTCCCTAACTGTGCGCCGTTGCTAAAGTTCGTGCTTCAAGCACCACGTGATGATCGGTGTGATAGATTCCTACGCTCACATACAACGGTGCAAGACCGTTTTACACATGCAAAACGCTTAGGTTAACTTGACGAGCCTAGCATGTACAGACATGGCCTCGAACACAAGAGACCGAAAGGTCGAACATGAGTCGATGGAAGATACGATCAACATGGAGATGTTCACCGATGATGACTAGTCCGTCTCACGTGATGATCGGACACGGCCTAGTCGACTCGGATCATGTAACACTTAGATGACTAGAGGATGTCAAATCTGAGTGGGAGTTCATTAAATAATTTGATTAGATGAACTTAATTATCATGAACATTAGTCTAAAATCTTTGCAAAATGTCTTGTAGATCAAATGGCCAACGCCATGTCACCATGAACTTCAACGCTGCTCCTAGAGAAACCAAGCTGAAAGATGATGGCAGCAACTATTCGGACTGGGTCCGGAACGTGAGGATCATCCTCATAGCTGCCAAGAAACAATATGTCCTAGAAGCACCGCTAGGTGAAGCACCCATCCCAGAGAACCAAGATGTTATGAATGCTTGGCAGTCACGTGCTGATGATTACTCCCTCATTCAGTGCGGCATGCTTTACAGCTTAGAACCGGGGCTCCAAAAGCGTTTTGAGCAACACGGAGCATATGAGATGTTCGAGGAGCTGAAAATGGTTTTCCAAGCTCATGCCCGGGTCGAGAGATATGAAGTCTCCGACAAGTTCTATAGTTGTAAGATGGAGGAAAATAGTTCCGTCAGTGAGCACATACTCAAAATGTCCAGGTTGCACAACCGCTTTGTCCCAGCTGGACATTAACCTCCTGACGAGGCGGTCATTGACAAAATCCTTCAGTCGCTCCCACCGAGCTATGAGAGCTTTGTGATGAACTACAATACGCAGGGGATGGTGAAAACTATTCCTGAAGTATTTTCAATGCTGAAGTCAGCAGAGGTAGAAATCAAGAAGGAATATCAAGTGTTGATGGTCAATAAAACCACTAAGTTCAAGAAGGGCAAGGGTAAGAAGAACTTTAAGAAGGACGGCAAGGATGTTGCCGCGCCCAGTAAGCCAGTTGCCGGGAAGAAGTCAAAGAATGGACCCAAGCCTGAGACTGAGTGCTTTTATTGCAAGGGAAGTGGTCACTTGAAGCGGAACTGCCCCAAATACTTAGCAGACAAGAAGGCCGGCAACACTAAAGGTATATTTGATATACATCTAATTGATGTGTACCTTACCAGTACTCGTAGTAACTCCTGGGTATTTTATACCGGTGCCGTTGCTCATATTTGTAACTCACAGCAGGAGCTGCGGAATAAACGGAGACTGGCGAAGGACGAGGTGATGATGCACGTCGGGAATGGTTCCAAGGTCGATGTGATCGCCGTCGGCACGCTCCCTCTACATTTACCTATGGGATTAGTTTTAAGCCTCAATAATTGTTATTTAGTGCCAAGTTTGAGCATGAACATTGTATCAGGATCTCGTTTAATACGAGATGACTACTCATTTAAATCCGAGAATAATGGTTGTTCTATTTATATGAGAGATATGTTTTATGGTCATGCTCCGATGGTCAATGGTTTATTCTTAATGAATCTCGAACATGATGTTACACATATTCATAGTGTGAATACCAAAAGATGTAAAGTTGATAACGATAGTCCCACATACTTGTGGCACTGCCGCCTTGGTCACATTGGTGTCAAGCGCATGAAGAAGCTCCATGCTGATGGAATTTTAGAGTCTCTCGATTATGAATCATTTGACACATGCGAACCATGCCTCATGGGCAAAATGACCAAGACTCCGTTCTCCGGAACAATGGAGCAAGCAACCAACTTATTGGAAATCATACATACCGATGTGTGCGGTCCAATGAGCGTTGAGGCTCGCGGACGATATCGTTATGTTCTCACTCTCACAGACGACTTAAGTAGATATGGGTATGTCTACTTGATGAAGCACAAGTCTGAGACCTTTGAAAAGTTCAAGGAATTTCAGAATGAGGTAGAGAATCAACATGACCGAAAAATAAAGTTCTTACGATCAGATCATGGAGGAGAATATTTAAGTCACGAATTTGGTACTCACTTAAGGAAATGAGGAATTGTTTCACAACTCACGCCGCCTGGAACACCTCAGCGTAACGGTGTGTCCGAACGTCGTAATCACACTCTATTGGATATGGTGCAATCTATGATGTCTCTTACTGATTTACCGCTATCATTTTGGGGATACACTCTAGAGACAGCTACATTCGCTTTAAATAGGGCTCCGTCTAAATCCGTTTAGACGACACCTTATGAATTATGGTTTGGGAAGAAACCTAAGCTGTCGTTTCTAAAAGTTTGGGGATGCGATGCTTATGTCAAGAAACTTCGACCTGAAAAGCTCGAACCCAAGTCGGAAAAATGCGTCTTCATAGGATACCCTAAGGAAACCATTGGGTATACCTTCTACCTTAGATCTGAAGGCAAGATCTTTGTTGACAAGAACGGATCCTTTCTGGAAAAAGAGTTTCTCTCGAAAGGAGTAAGTGGGAGGAAAGTAGAACTCGATGAAGTACTACCTCTTGAACCGGAAAGTAGTGCATCTCAGAAAATGTTCTGTGGTGCCTACACCGATCGGAGAGGAAATTAATGATGATGATCAAGGTACTTGGATCAAGTTACTACTGAACTTCGTAGGTCCACAAGGACACGTTCCACAACCAGAGTGGTATGGCAACCCTGTCCTGGAAATCATGTTGTTAGACAACGGTGAACCTTCGAACTATGAAGAAGCGATGGCGGGCCCAGATTCCAACAAATGGCTTGAAGCCATGCAATCCGAGATAGGATCCATGTATGAAAACAAAGTATGGACTTTGACAGACTTGCCTGATGATCGGCGAGCGATAGAAAATAAATGGATATTTAAGAAGAAGACGGACGCGGATGGTAATGTTACCATCTATAAAGCTCGACTTGTCGCTAAGGGTTATCGGCAAGTTCAAGGGGTTGACTACGATGAAGTCCGTCCGAATCATGTTAGCAATTGCCGCATACTATGACTATGAGATATGGCAAATGGACGTCAAAACGGCATTCCTTAACGGCTATCTTAAGGAAGAACTGTATATGATACAGCCGGAAGGTTTTGTCGACCCTAAGAATGCTAACAAGGTATAAAACCTCCAGCGATCCATTTATGTGCTGGTGCAAGCATCTCGGAGTTGGAACATTTACTTTGATGAGATGATCAAAGCGTTTGGGTTTATGCAGACTTACGGAGAAGCCTGCGTTTACAAGAAAGTGAGTGGGAGTTCTGTAGCATTTCTCATATTATATGTAGATGACATACTTTTGATGGGAAATGATATAGAACTTTTGTACAGCATTAAGGCCTACTTGAATAAGAGTTTTTCAATGAAGGACCTTGGAGAAGCTGCTTATATACTAGGCATCAAGATCTATAGAGATAGATCGAGACGCCTCATAGGTCTTTCACAAAGCACATACCTTGATAAGATATTGAAGAAGTTCAAAATGGATCAGTCCAAGAAAGGGTTCTTGCCTTTATGACAAGGTGAGAAATTGAGCTCGGCTCAATGTCCGACCACGACAGAAGATATAGAAGAGATGAGTGTCATCCCCTATGCATCAGCCATAGGGTCTATTATGTATGCCATGTTGTGTACCAGACGTGATGTAAACCTTGCCGTAAGTTTGGTAGGAAGGTACCAAAGTAATCCCGGCAAGGAACACTGGACAGCGGTCAAGAATATCCTGAAGTACCTGAAAAGGACTAAGGACATGTTTCTCGTTTACGGAGGTGACGAAGAGCTCGTCGTAAAAGGTTATGTCGACGCTAGCTTCGACACAGATCTGGATAACTCTAAGTCACAAACCGGATACGTGTATATGTTGAATGGTGGAGCAGTAAGCTGGTGCAGCCGCAAGCAGAGCGTCGTGGTGGGATCTACATGTGAAGCGGAGTACATGGCAGCCTCGGAGGCAGCGCATGAAGCAATTTGGGCGAAGGAGTTCATCACCGACCTAGGAGTCATACCCAATGCGTCGGGGCGGATCAAACTCTTCTGTCACAACACTGGAGCTATTGCACTTGCCAAGGAGCCCAGGTTTCACAAGAAGACCAGGCACATCAAGCGTCGCTTCAACTCCATTCGTGAAAATGTTCAAGGTGGAGACATAGAAATTTGCAAAGTGCAGACGGATCTGAATGTCGCAGATCCGTTGACTAAACCTCTTCCGCGAGCAAAACATGATCAACACCAGAACTCTATGGGTGTTCGATTCATCACAATGTAACTAGATTATTGACTCTAGTGCAAGTGGGAGACTGTTGGAAATATGCCCTAGAGGCAATAATAAAAGGATTATTATCATATTTCCTTGTTCATGATAATTGTCTGTTATTCATGCTATAATTGTATTATCCGGAAATCATTATACACGTGTGAATACATAGACCACAACATGTCCCTAGTGAGCCTCTAGTTGACTAGCTCGTTGATCAATAGATAGTCATGGTTTCGACTATGGACATTGGATGTCATTGATAACGGATCACATCATTAGGAGAATGATGTGATGGACAAGACCCAATCCTAAGCATAGCACAAGATCGTGTAGTTCGTTTTGCTAGAGCTTTTCCAATGTCAAGTATCCTTTCCTTAGACCATGAGATCGTGTATCTCCCGGATACCGTAGGAGTGCTTTGGGTGTACCAAACGTCACAACGTAACTGGGTGACTATAAAGGTGCACTACATGTATCTCCGAAAGTGTCTGTTGGGTTGTCACGGATTGAGACTGGGATTTGTCACTCCGTATTATGGAGAGGTATCACTAGGCCCACTCGGTAATGCATGATCATAATGATCTCAAAGTGACCAAGTGTTTGGTCACGAGATCATGCATTACGGTACGAGTAAAGTTACTTGCCGGTAACGAGATTGAACGAGGTATTGGGATACCGACGATCGAATCTCGGGCAAGTAACATACCGATTGACAAAGGGAATTGTATACGGGGTTGCTTGAATCCTCGACATCGTGGTTCATCCGATGAGATCATCGAGGAGCATGTGGGAGCCAACATGGGTATCCGGATCCCGCTGTTGGTTATTGATCGGAGAGTCGTCTCGGTCATGTCTGCATGTCTCCCGAACCCATAGGGTCTACACACTTAAGGTTCGGTGACGCTAGAGTTGTAGAGATATGAGTATGCATCAAACCGAAAGTTGTTCGGAGTCCCGGATGACATCCCGGACGTCACGAGGAGTTCCGGAGGTAAAGAATTATATATAGGAAGTGCTGTTTCGGCCATCGGGAGAGTTTCGGGGGTCACCGGTATTGTACCGGGACCACCGGAAGGGTCCTGGGGGTCCACCGGGTGGGGCCACCTATCCCGGAGGGCCCTGTGGGCTGAAGCGGGGAGGGAACCAGCCCCTAGTGGGCTGGTGCGCCCCCCCTTGGGCCCTCCCTGCGCCTAGGGTTGGAAACCCTAGGGGTGGGGGGCGCCCCACTTGCCTTGAGGGGCAAGCCTCCCCCCTTGGCCGCCGCCCCCCCATCTAGATGGGATCTAGAGGGACCGGCGCCCCACAGGGGGCCTATATAAAGGGGGGGGGGGAGGGAGGGCAGCCGCACCCCAAGTCTTGGCGCCTCCCTCTCCCCTGCTACACCTCTCCCTCTCGCAGGCTCGGTGGCTCTGCGGAACCTCGCTGCATCCACCACCACGCTGTCGTGCTGCTGGATCTTCTTCAACCTCTCCCTCCTCCTTGCTGGATCAAGGTGCGGGAGATGTCATCCGCTCCGTACGTGTGTTGAACGCGGAGGTGTTGTCCGTTCGGCACTTGGTCATCGGTGATTTGGATCACGACGAGTACGAATCCCTCAACCCCGTTCTTTTGAACACTTCCGCTAGCGATCTACAAAGGTATGTAGATGCACTCCTATCACTCGTTGCTAAATGAACTCATAGATGGATCTTGGTGAAACTGTAGAAATTTTTTTATTTTCTGCAACGTTCCCCAACACTATACGGACTGGGTCCGGAACATGAGGATCATCCTCATAGCTGCCAAGAAAGATTATGTCCTAGAAGCACCGCTAGGTGAAGCACCAATCCCAGAGAACCAAGACGTTATGAACGCTTGGCAGTCTCGTGCTGATGATTACTCCCTCGTTCAGTGCGGCATGCTTTACAGCTTAGAACCGGGGCTCCAAAAGCGTTTTGAGCAACACGGAGCATATGAGATGTTCGAAGAGCTGAAAATGGTTTTTCAAGCTCATGCCCGGGTCGAGAGATATGAAGTCTCCGACAAGTTCTTCAGCTTTAAGATGGAGGAAAATAGTTCTGTCAGTGAGCACATACTCAAGATGTCTGGGTTGCATAACTGCTCGACTCACCGGGAGTTAATCTCCGGATAACGCGGTCATTGATGAGAATCCTTCGGCCGCTTCCACCGAGCTACAAGAGCTTTGTGATGAACTTCAATATGCAGGGATGGAAAAGACCATTCCCGAGGTATATTCAATGCTGAAATCAGCGGAGGTAGTGATAAAAAAGGAACATCAAGTGTTGAGGTGAATAAAACCACTAAGTTCAAGAAAGGCAAGGGTAAGAAGAACTTCAAGAAGGACGGCAAGGAGTTGCGGCGCCGCAAGCCGATTCACGGGAAGAAGTCAAACAATGGACCCAAGCCTGAGACTGAGTGCTTTTATTGCAAGGGAAGTGGTCACTGGAAGCGGAACTCCCCCAAGTACTTAGCGGACAAGTAGGCCGGAAAAACCAAAGGTATATTTGATATACATGTAATTGATGTGTACCTTACCAGTGCTCGTAGTAGCTCCTGGGTATTTGATACCGGTGCGGTTGCTCATATTTGTAACTCAAAGCAGGAGCTGCGGAATAAGCGGAGACTGGCGAAGGACGAGGTGACGATGCGCGTCGGGAATGGTTCTAAGGTCGATGTGATTGCCGTCGGCGCGCTGCCTCTATATTTACCTACGGGATTAATTTTAAACCTCAGTAATTGTTATTTATTACCAACTTTGAGCATGAACATTGTATCTGGATCTCGTTTAATACGAGATGGCTACTCATTTAAATCCGAGAATAATGGTTGTTCTATTTATATGAGAGATATGTTTTATGGTCATGCCCCGATGGTCAATAGTTTATTCTTAATGAATCTCGAACGTGATGTTACACATATTCATAGTGTGAATACCAAAAGATGTAAAGTTGATAACGATAGTCCCACATACTTGTGGCACTGCCGCCTTGGTCACATTGGTGTCAAGCGCATGAAGAAGCTCCATGCTGATGGAATTTTAGAGTCTCTCGATTATGAATCATTTGACACATGCGAACCATGCCTCATGGGCAAAATGACCAAGACTCCGTTCTCCGGAACAATGGAGCAAGCAAACAACTTATTGGAAATCATACATACTGATGTGTGCGGTCCAATGAGCGTTGAGGCTCGCGGAGGATATCGTTATGTTCTCACTCTCACTGATGACTTGAGTAGATATGGGTATGTCTACTTGATGAAACACATGTCTGAGACCTTTGAAAAGTTTAAGGAATTTCAGAATGAGGTAGAGAATCAACGTGACCGAAAGATAAAGTTCTTATGATCAGATCGTGGGGGAGAATATCTAAGTCACGAATTTGGTACGCACTTAAGGAAATGTGGAATCGTTTCACAACTCACGCCGCCTGGAACACCTCAGCGTAACTGTGTGTCCGAACGTCGTAATCGTACTTTATTGGATATGGTGCGATCTATGATATCTCCTACCGATTTACCGCTATCATTTTGGGGATACGCTCTAGAGACAGCTACATTCACTTTAAATAGGGCACCGTCTAAATCCGTTGAGACGACACCGTATGAATTATGGTTTGGCAAGAAACCTAAGCTGTCGTTTCTAAAAGTTTGGGGATGCGATGCTTATGTCAAGAGACTCCAACCCGAAAAGCTCGAACCCAAGTCGGAAAAATGCGTCTTCATAGGATACCCTAAGGAAACCATTGGGTATACCTTCTACTTAAGATCCGAAGGCAAGATCTTTGTTGCAAAGAACGGGTCCTTTCTGGAGAAAGAGTTTCTCTCGAAAGAATTAAGTGGGAGGAAAGTAGAGCTTGATGAAGTACTACCTCTTGAAACGGTAAGTAGCGCAACTCAGGAAGATGTTCCAGTAGTGCCTGCACCGACAAGAGAGGAGGTTAATGATGATGATCAAGATACTTCGGATCAAGCTCCTACTGAACTTCGAAGGTCCACTAGGACACGCCCGCACTGAGTGGTACGGCAACCCTGTCTTGGAAATCATGTTGTTAGACAACGGTGAACCTTCGAACTATGAAGAAGCGATGGCGGGCCCAGATTCCAACAAATGGCTTGAAGCCATGCAATCCGAGATAGGATCCATGTATGAAAACAAAGTATGGACTTTGCCAGACTTGCCCGATGATCGGCGAGCAATAGAAAACTAATGGATCTTTAAGAAGAAGACGGACGCGGATGGTAATGTTACCATATATAAAGCTCGACTTGTCGCTAAGGGTTATCGACAAGTTCAAGGGATTGACTACGATGAGACTTTCTCTCCCGTAGTGAAGCTGAAGTCCATCCGAATCATGTTAGCAATTACCGCATACTATGATTATGAGATATGGCAAATGGACGTCAAAACGGCATTCCTTAACGGCCATCTTAAGGAAGAACTGTATATGATGAAGCCGGAAGGTTTTGTCGACCCTAAAAATGCTAACAAGGTATGCAAGCTCCAGCAATCCATTTATGGGCTGGTGCAAGCATCTCGAAGTTGGAACATTCGCTTTGATGAGATGATCAAAGTGTTTACGTTTATGCAGACTTATGGAGAAGCGTGCGTTTACAAGAAAGTGAGTGGGAGCTCTGTAGCATTTCTCATATTATATGTAGATGACATACTTTTGATGGGAAATGATATAGAACTTTTGGACAACATTAAGGCCTACTTGAATAAGTGTTTTTCAATGAAGGACCTTGGAGAAGCTGCTTACATATTAGGCATCAAGATCTATAGGGATAGATCGAGATGCCTCATAGGTCTTTCACAAAGCACATACCTTGATAAGATATTGAAGAAGTTCAATATGGATCAGTCCAAGAAAGGATTCTTTCCTGTATTGCAAGGTGTGAGATTGAGCTCGGCTCAATGCCCGACCACGGCAGAAGATAAAGAAGAGATGAGTGTCATCCCTTATGCCTCAGCCATAGGGTCTATTATGTATGCCATGCTGTGTACCAGACCTGATGTAAACCTTGCCGTAAGTTTGGTAGGAAGGTACCAAAGTAATCCCGACAAGGAACACTGGACAGCGGTCAAGAACATCCTAAAGTACCTGAAAAGGACTAAGGATATGTTTCTCGTTTATGGAGGTGCCGAAGAGCTCGTCGTAAAGGGTTACATCGACGCTAGCTTCGACACAGATCTGGATGACTCTAAGTCACAGACCGGATACGTGTATATTTTGAATGATGGGGCAGTAAGCTGGTGCAGTTGCAAGCAAAGCGTCGTGGCGGGATCTACATGTGAAGCAGAGTACATGGCAGCCTCGTAGGCAGCGCATGAAGCAATCTGGGTGAAGGAGTTCATCACCGACCTAGGAGTCATACCCAATGCATCGGGGCCGATCGCACTCTTCTGGGACAACACTGGAGCTATTGCACTTGCCAAGGAGCCCAGGTTTCACAAGAACACCAGGCACATCAAGCATCGCTTCAACTCCAGACGTGAAAATGTTCAAGATGGAGACATAGATATTTGTAAAGTACATACGGATCTGAATGTAGTAGATCCGTTGACTAAACCTCTCCCTAGAGCAAAACATGATCAACACCAGAACGCTATGGGTGTTCGATTCATCACAATGTAACTAGAATATTGACTCTAGTGCAAGTGGGAGACTGTTGGAAATATGCCCTAGAGGCAATAATAAAATGGTTATTATTATATTTCTTTGTTCATGATAATTGTCTGTTATTCATGCTATAACTGTGTTATCCGGAAATCATAATACAAGTGTGAATGCATAGACCACAACATGTCCCTAGTAAGCCTCTAGTTGACTAGCTCGTTGATCAATAGATAGTCATGGTTTCCTGACTATGGACATTGGATGTCATTGATAGCGGGATCACATCATTAGGAGAATGATGTGATGGACAAGACCCAATCCTAAGCATAGCTCAAAGATCGTATAGTTCGTTTAGCTAGAGCTTTTCCAAATGTCAAGTATCATTTCCTTAGACCATGAGATTGTGCAACTCCCGGATACCGTAGGAGTGCTTTGGGTGTGCCAAACGTCACAACGTAACTGGGTGACTATAAAGGTACACTACGGGTATCTCCGAAAGTGTCTGTTGGGTTGGCACGAATCGAGACTGGGATTTGTCACTCCATATGACGGAGAGGTATCTCTGGCCCACTCGGTAATGCATCATCATAATGAGCTCAATGTGACCAAGTGTCTGGTCACGGGATCATGCATTACGGTACGAGTAAAGTGACTTGCCGGTAACGATATTAAACGAGGTATTGGGATACCGACGATCGAATCTCGGGCAAGTAACGTACCGATTGACAAAGGGAACTGTATACGGGATTGATTGAATCCTCGACATCATGGTTCATCCGATGAGATCATCGAGGAGCATGTGGGAGCCAACATGGGTATCCAGATCCCGCTGTTGGTTATTGACCGGAGAGCCGTCTTGGTCATGTCTGCATGTCTCCCGAACCCGTAGGGTCTACACACTTAAGGTTCGGTGACGCTAGGGTTGTAGAGATATGAGTATGCATTAACCCGAAAGTTGTCCGGAGTCCCGGATGAGATCCCGGACGTCACGGGGAGTTCCATAATGGTCCGGAGGTGAAGAATTATATATAGGAAGTGCAGTTTCGGCCATCGGGAAAGTTTCGGGGTCACCGGTATTATATCGGGACCACCGGAAGGGTCCCGGTGGTCCACCGGGTGGGGCCACCTATCCCGGAGGGCCCCGTGGGCTGAAATGGGGAGGGGAACCAGCCCCTGGTGGGCTGGTGCGCCCCCCCTTGGGCCCCCCTACGCCTAGGGTTGGAAACCCTAGGGTGGGGGGGCGCCTCCACTTGCCTTGGGGGGCAAGCCTCCCCCTTGCCCCCCCCCCAAGGAGATTGCATCTCCCAGGGCCGGCGCCTCCCTAGGGGGCCTATATAAAGGGGGGAAGGGAGGGCAGCCACACCCATGATCTTGGCGCCTCCCTCTCCCCTTGCTACACCTCTCCCTCTCGCAGAAGCTTGGCGAAGCCCTGCCGAGATCGCTGCTGCATCCACCACCACGCCGTGGTGCTGCTGGATCTTCATCAACCTCTCCTTCCCCCTTGCTGGATCAAGAAGGAGGAGACGTCTTCCCAACCGTACGTGTGTTGAACATGGAGGTGCTGTCCATTCAGCACTAGGATCATCGGTGATTTGGATCACGACGAGTACGACTCCCTCAACCCCGTTCTCTTGAACGCTTCCGTGCGATCTATAAGGGTATGTAGATGCACTCCTCTCTCTCGTTGCTAGATGAACTCATAGATTGATCTTGGTGAAACCGTAGGAAATTTTTTATTTTCTGCAACGTTCCCCAACATGGATATCCCGAAAACCCATTCCTCCTTGGTTCTTGGGTACACACATTTTTCACCAAGCCATCCAATGCATCCTCCTTTGGTTGTCCTCATCTCCCCACCAGAAATGCGCCATCGCGTCAATAAATCCTTTGCAATTTTTTTAGGAATTTTAAAGACCCACATTGCATAGGTGGGAATAGCTTGAACAACCTATATTTTTTAGGCGTCAATATGTACGGACATTATATGTGCAAGAGAGATCGATGAGGATCATGAATCGTGTATTCTGATAACGATTCCATGGACTTGACCCTCTTCATATATTTGATGGGTCGATCAATTAATTTGCAGTAAATAATCCAGTTTGAACTCATAATCACAATGCTTAATTAGTTTGTGCAATACTCCCTTCGTCCGGAAATACTTTTCATCAAAATGAATAAAAGGGGATGTATCTAGATGTATTTTAGTCTTAGATACGTCTTTTTTGTACATTTTGATGACAAGTATTTTCGGACGAAGGGGGTACTAATTTAAAATCAATCGATTGACCCCAAACTCATTTTATTGAAGCCTAACGGGCAACATCTTAAGTTTTCTAAAAAAGAATGAATCAGTGTCATCTGCATTACCTTAAAATATATAATAAAAATTAAATCAAATAGTGAAAAGATTAGCATACAATTACACCGGAATTGTGTTTTTTTAGTATGCAAGCATAAGTATACAATAGTGAAAGCTTCATAAAATGAAATTCTAAAAGAATGAATAAATCGGTGGTACTGCTATTACCCTTAATATATATATATATATATATATATATATATATATATATATATATATATATATATATATATATATATATATAAATATAAGCTTAAATAAAGTAATGGAAAATTTGCACACTAATTATGATTTTTATAATATGCAAGAATAAGCATCTAATAGTGAAAGTTTCACAAAAGGTCTACGATGGAATGAATTACTGGCATTGGTATTACCATTAAATAAGAAAGAAAATGAAATAAAACTGAAATAAAACTGGAATAGTAGAGTTTTTTAAAATAATTGGATGCATTAATATTACCCTTTAAGAAAAATAACAAAACCCAATAATAATAAACTTGTGCATAATTTACATAGAAATTATGCTTTTACAATATTGAATAATAAGCATAACAGTGGATTTTTCACAAAACATGAAGTTTCCTATTAAGGGATGAATTAGTGGCATTGGTATTACCATTATAAATAAATAAAATAAATAATACAAAAAATCAAAATCATGAAGTTTTCTAAAAAGAATGAATTAGTAGGTTTGCCCTTTAAGTAGAAAGAAAAGGAAAATATAGAAACAAATAGTGACAAAATATGCACATACACAGAAATTACACTTTCTTATAATATGCAATACACATAAAACAATGAAATTTTCAGAAAAAGGAAGTTTTCTAAAAGAATGAATTAGTTATGTGGCAACTATCATTAAATAAGAAATAACATAGAAACTAAAACAAAATCAAAATAATGAAGTTTTCTAACAAATAAAGAACTAGTGGCTTTTGTAATAACTTTTAAGAAGAAAGAAAATGAAATAAAAACTAAAACAAAACCAAAATAATGAAGTTTTTAATAAAGAGTGAATTAGTGGCATTTTTTTTCTCGAATACGCACGAGTGTGCGTATCATATTTTAATAAGCATAATACCGAAATTTCGGCTCATATTATATTTTATTTGTATGTATACGTTTACACCCACCCAAAATTCCAAAAATAATCACAAAAGACAAATGAAAAACCAACTAAAAAATAGAAGAAAAAAAAGAAAAAAAAGCATAAAACAGAAGACAAAATGAACAAAGTAGAAAGAAGAAGTCTATGTCACACTTGAATGGGCTTTATCCCGAAAAAAATACACAGACCAACACAGAAAAAATATACACAGATCTTAAAGTAGTAATCAACGGTCCAAAAATTGACTGACCCAAATTAATTTCCAGGTGACTTACATATATCTAATGTGCATAATAATTTACCGTAAACCCGAATATTTCCCATGGTCTTGTTCTTCTCCCACTCTCGCATCTGCCTGGCCTCACGAAATTAGGTTAGCCCCAATCACCAGAAATCGAACCTTAACAGAGTTAAGAGGGGCTCACACACATCCACCTAGTTCGGGCGTGGCAGCATGCGGAGCAGTGTGGTTCAAAGTCGACGGGAGAGCCCGAGAGGTTGGGGCCGTCAAGGTAAGGTGATTGCGTAGTCATGCCTTGGTGGCTAGAGTGGCGCGCGATGGAAGAGGCAATCCGACGCAAGAAATGAAAAGGGAGGTGGGGTTGGAGGCGGCGGTGGTGGGAGGAGAGTCGGGCGCTCTCGTCTGTATCAGGCATGTCGGCCGAAAATTTGGCCAGAGGCTGTGGGTTTGGTGGGCGGCGTCGACCGCCGGCGGTTGGACCTGAAACTTCCCTCCCACCAACTATTTTTTTAAGGGGAACTGAAAATTTTACCCCAAATCCTAAACATATGAGGTATTGGAGGCTTGTTTTAAAATTTCACTTAAAAAATATAGGGGTCAGCCGATTTTGAGGGATCTGGTCGGGTCAATTTTTCCGCTCAAAACTGTAAAACATTGGTTATTTTACAGTTTTGGCTCTTTCATGGGACCTGCTAAAGATGCTCATTTAAGGCATCTAGATCTCCTCCAACCTTGCAACTACCGATGTTTGATCCATTAAAAATACTAGAAGAACGCCCGTGTGTTGCAACGGGGCCACATTAACTTTAAGAGTTCAATATTACGACATTGGCGACTTTTTTTACCATCAAATCCTCACACACACACTCTTCCTCCCTCTTCCTCACTCTCTCTCCCCCTCTCCCTCTCTCTAACACACACACATATCCATCTTATTGGGTACGGGACCATAATCCATCTATTTCACACACATACGCTAGTGCATAACAATATGGATTATGTGTATTATATTTGCCACCAGAACCGAGGGAATTAATTTCATGTAAATCGGCCAGCCACAGCTCCAAGAATACGCGGAGAAGGTGGCCCGGGTCAGCGTCGGCGCCGTCCGGGGTGGGACACATGCCCGCTTCCAAGTGCACGTGCAATGCACGTCTTCACAAATATTATAACCAGATGTGAGAAATCACATACTAACACGATGTTGAATCGATTTGTAATTAAAGAAGCCAAACGTCTTTTTTCTTAAACTAGAATTCCTTATGCTAGAGTTTAAACAAACCCCACAATAACATGATCAATTTTTTTTGCTCTACTTATCACCTAATTAAGCAAATGCATGACTTATGAAGCGGATAAGAAATCATGTTAACTTGGAACTAAAATTCCAACAAAAGAGTGAGGAACAAATCTTTTTATCATTGCTCTGAAGTCTGAACCTCCCCCTATTTGTTAGTGAAATGTGAGTATGCTTGGAAGATAATAATTTCTTATGCAACCTATGCTTTTACATATGAAAGAGCTACAGAATATGTTCACCTACCTATGTGCACTTCCTAAATCAAGCGGATAAAATTATTTCTATCGGCAATATAAAATACTAAAGATTAGAAAGAAAATGACAATGTCCACTAACCATGCAAATATTCTAACCATGGGATATTTAGGCTGGCGTATATGGGAAATCAAAGCTAAAAATGACTCGATGAGTTAGGGATACATCAATAAATATTGTAAAAAGTGATAAAAACAAATCTGCAGCAACTCGCGACCCCACGAACTCGTATTCGCAATGAGCAAGTTTGTGAGGCAGCCGCGGTAGGCTAGCACCAAGGGACAAGGGCAACAACCACCTTCCCATCCAACCTACTGATTCTGCTGGCGCTACTTTCATCCTAAGCCCATGAGTACCGCTTAGTGTGTTGCCACGTCACGGAGAAACTACTTAACTGAAATTTTCATCCAAACCATGAAAATGTTAATGTTCCTCTCCTCTCCATCCTCGTGTGAACATACCCAATTCGTGGTTGGCTTGCTACAATCAACGTAGCTCGATGTGCACTGCCTCGCTTTGATTAGTTGCCGCGATGCCACGATCTCGCCAACAAGCTGGGGAAACAAATGCAAATGTTACACCGAGTCAAAATCAACCATCCCACAATCGTAATAATAGAAAAGATAATAACCAAAATTTAACGGAAGAACTACTGCTTGGCTCCCAGATCCATCTCGATAGCCCTTGATCTGGTTGCTGAGCTTCTCCTAGCCGCCTCAACATCACGTCATTACCAAACATGTAGTGGATGCCTAGTGGTACAAGGATTAAGAAATAACATAAGGTGAAAATACGATGGTTGTCAATTCTATAAGACGATCCAAGTAATTTGACAAAACAGATCGTGAGCATCTTGTATAATATCAAAAAAGCAACTAAAAATATGAGAAATGAATTGATGAAAATCAGCCCCTGCTCTCATTCATGCTCGCTTTTGTAATGGGAGGCAAGGAATGGGGATACCGGGAGAAGAAAGGATCACATGGACGGCAAGCCTCCACCACCGACAAGTGGGGTTGCTTCACATCCAATCTCCACAGCTGCCGCCTCCATGGGGACGAACTCCCATGTTCACAACCGGGTTCCCAATCGGCCGCTGTGTGACGCCCAGATAATTAAGCTACAGTAATCCTACGCTAATGAGGCCACATCACCAATGTTACTGTTGCTAATCTCATTTAGATTCAAAACGGTCTAAATTCAAATTTAAAAGTAAAGTCAAAAATAAAAGTTTTCAAAAATCAAAACTAAAATGTGCAAACTTGGGAAAATAATTCATACACGTTATTGGTAGAGAAACCAAAATTTTATAAAATTTTTAAGTGCAAAACAAATGATTAAAACAGTGGCTTAAACAATTATTTAAATGCATTTTAATTAAGAAATAAATGCAAACTATTTTATTAAAGTGCCAAGTTATTTGTGGCAGTGGTCTATCTACTAATATTAATTTTGTGCTTAGTTCATATTTTATAAAGCCTAAGATAAAATAAAACTATTTGGAAACAGAAAAGTTTCAAAAATAAAATGCAAAGGGAGGGAGAGAGAGCAACCCCCTCCCTGGACCGAACCCACCTAGGCCGGCCCACCTAACCCACCAGAGCCAACTGGCCCAGCTAGGCCGGCCCACTTCCCCCCTCTGTCGTCTTCTCCTCCCCACTGTGCCAGCGACCGAGCGCCCGAGCACGCTCCGGCCCGACCACCTCGCCGGCCTCGCCGGGAGAGGATAAGGGTGACGCCTCGGGCTCCCCTCCCACTTGCTCTGCCACCCCCACTCGCGCCAGTCCCTTCCCCTCGCCCGCTTCGCATTCTCCATCCCCTCCTCCAGATCCGCCTCGGCCGCGCCTCTCCGTCGCCGCTCACCGCACTCCACTGCGGCCACCGGCCGGCCTTCACCTCGTCGACGTGCCCCTAGGCTCGGCCTTGACCTCCTCATCCTCCCCGCCGAGCCACGCAGACCGGGACGACCCCGCAGCAGTGCCACGACCTCGCCTTCGCCCTCGGCTCCGACGAACGCCGGCGTAAAATTCGGCCACCTCGCGCCTCCCCTGTGCCCACTGAGCACCCCTACAAGCACCCTGTGAGCACCTTCCTCTTCCCTCTCTCCCCTGCCGCCCGTAGCTCGCTCCCGCGCCTCCCCGTTGTCGTGCATGTGCTTCCGCCGGTGTGCTCGTAGCCGTGCTATTGCTACCCGTCGAGATCAGTTGAGCTCGGGATCATGGTCAGCACGTCCGCGCGGGCCCGTTGCACCCCTCCCTCGCGCTCTATCGAGCCCCGTAGCACCGACCCCATACTCCGACCAGATGCGCCACCGCGTATCTCATCGCCGACGTTGTTCCGGTGACCTTTTGGTCTTTTTCTCGCGCCCATCTTGCTCACGCGTGCACGTAGGCCTCGACCCACTCATTGGTTTGCCCGAACTCGCGTCGTACCCCTGTTGCCGTTGCTCGCCCGAAACACCTCGCCGCCGGCGAGCTCGAAGCGCTCGCCCCCGTCCGTTCCAGCCACTTCGGCCACCACCGTCGACGCGCCTTCGTGCGCTCGTTCGAACGCACCTAGCCGCACCTCTCCCCGTGCCTTGTAGCCGTTTTCCGGCCAACTCCGGCGAACTTCCGCCGCGGAATGGTCGCCGGCGTGATTCCGGCAACGTCACCGACGTGGCACCCGCGTGGCACCGCCTGGGCCACTGACTGGTGGGCCCAGGGCCCCCACTTTGACCAGTTGATCGAGGTCAACGCTGACTGGGCCGTCTTCTCTCACTGACATGTGGGCCCCCCTCTGATAATTAGTTTAATAAACGTTTTTTATAAAAAAGTAATTATCCTAGTCTAAACACTCACTGACATATGTGGCCCGCACCTCTAATTTGCTTAGTTAGATTAGTTTAATCCACTGTTAAGCTAACAGAGGCTGACATGTGGGTCCCACTGGACCCACCGGTCAGGTTTGACCCTAGTTAGCAAGTCTGCTGACTGCTGACATCATCCCATGCAATGCTGACGTCATATTCCATTTCTGTTAATTTAATTAATTCCAGAAAATGTTTAGAACTTTGAAAATTAATAGAAATTAAACTGTAGCCCGGATGAAAAAATTTTCTACATGAAAGTTGCCAGAATTTTGAGACGAATCTGGATACGCGGTCCGTTCGTCTGCCACACGTCCCTAGCATAGCGAACATGCAACCTTTCCCCTCTGTTTCATCTGTCCGAAAATGCCAGACTTTGGGAAAACATTCCCGGATGTTATCCCCCTTCGCCGGTAACATGTAGCACCGCGTTAGAACACGTCTAGCTCTGTCTGTTGTCTTGTTATGCTATGTTTGCGTGCATTTACTGTTTGTCCCCCCTCTTCTCTCCGGTAGACCCCGAGACTGCCGCTGATGCCGCTGTGATCGACTACGTCGACGACGACCCCTTCTTCTTGTCTGAGCAACCAGGCAAGCCCCCCTTTGATCATCCCAATATCGCCCATTCCATTCTCTCATGCTTGCATTAGATTTGCTACTGTTATTGTTTCCTCCTATTCTGATGCATAGCCTGCTTTTGTACCTGATATTGTTACCTACCAGCTTGTCCTAAACTGCTTAGTATAGGTTGGTTAGAGATCCATCAGTGACCCTGATACATCCATTTTGCATCATGCTTTTATATCGATATTTATCGCATTATGGGCTGTTATTTCACGTTATGTCACAATACTTATGGCTATTCTCACTTATTTTACAAGGTTTACATGAAGAGGGAGAATGCCGGCAATGGAATTCGGCCGGAAAAGGAGCAAATATTGAAGGACTATTCTGCAGAACTCCAAAAGTCCTGAAACTCCACGGAATACCTTAAAATAAATAAAGAAAATCATCGCCAAAGATGAAGGCCGGGGCCCCACACCTGCTCACGAGGGTGGGGCGCGCCTCCCCAGGCGCGCCTCCCTACCTCGTGGGCCCCTAGTGGCTCTCCGGCGCCCATCTTCTCCTATATGAAGTCTTTCGATGAGAAAAATCATAAGCAACCTTTCGACGAGACTACGCCGCCACGAGGCGGAACCTTGGCGGAACCAATCTAGGGCTCCGTGAGAGCTGTCTTCTGGGGACACTTCCCTCCGGAGGGGGAAATCATCGCCATCATCATCACCAACGCTCCTCTCATCGGGAGAGGGCAATCTCCATCATCATCTTCACCAGCACAATCTCATCTCCAAACCCTAGTTCATCTCTTGTATCCAATTCTTGTCTCCAAGTCCGAAATTGGTGCTAGTAGGTTGCTAATAGTGTTGATTACTCCTTGTAGTTGATGCTAGTTGGTTTATTTGGTGGAAGATCATATGTTCAGATCCTTTATGCATATTATTACCCCTCTGATTATGAACATGAATATGCTTTGTGAGTAGTTACGTTTGTTCCTGAGGACAAGGGAGAAGTCTTGCTATTAGTAGTCATGTGAATTTAGTATTCGTTCGATATTTTGATGAGATGTATGTTGTCTAGCCTCTAGTGGTGTTATGTGAACATCGACTACATAACACTTCACCATTATTTGGGCCTAGAGGAAGGCATTGGGAAGTAATAAGTAGATGATGGGTTGCTAGAGTGACAGAAGCGTGAACCCTAGTTTATGCGTTGCTTCGTAAGGGGCTGATTTGGATCCATATGTTTCATGCTATGGTTAGATTTACCTTAATACTTTTGTTGTAGTTGCGGATGCTTGCAATAGAGGTTAATCATAAGTGGGATTGTTCAAGTAAGAACAGCACCCAAGCACCGGTCCACCCACATATCAAATTATCAAAGTACCGAACGCGAATCATATGAGCGTGATGAAAACTAGCTTGACGATATTCCCATGTGTCGTCGGGAGTGATTTTCCTATTATAAGAGTTTGTTCCGGCTTGTCCTTTTCTACAAAAAGGATTGGGCCACCTTGCTGCACCTTATTTACTTTTGTTACTTGTTGCTCGTTACAATTTGTCTTATCACAAAACTTTCTGTTACCACTTATTTCAGTACTTGCAGAGAATACCTTGCTGAAAACAGCTTATCATTTCCTTCTGCTCCTCATTAGGTTCGACACTCTTACTTATCGAAAGGACTACGACAGATCCCCTATACTTGTGGGTCATCAATACTCTTTTCTGGCGCCGTTGCCGGGGAGTGAAGCGCCTTTGGTAAGGAAAAATTTATATAGTGTGCTGAAATTTTCTGTCACTTGTTACTATGGAAAGTAATTCTATGAGGGGCTTGTTCGGGGTATCTTCACCCCTTCCAGTAGAGCAAAGAGTTGCTCCTCAACCTACCGAACCTATTGAAAATGAAACTCCTTTTGAATTTCCTTCGGGTATCATGGAAAAACTGCTGGCTAATACTTTTATAGGAGATGGAACAAAGCATCCTGACGAGCATCTTCGCTATGTGGATGATATTAGTGGACTATTTAAGCTTGCAGGTATACCCGATGATGTTGTTAAGAAGAAGGCTTTTCCTTTATCTTTGAAGGAAGACGCATTGACATGGTATATGCTATGTGATACGAGATCATGGAACTATAAAAGAGTGAAATTGGAATTTCATCAAAAGTATTACCCTATGCATCTTGTTCATCGTGATCTCAATTATATATATAATTTTTGGCCTCGCGAAGGAGAAAGCATCGCTCAAGCTTGGGGGAGGCTTAAATCCATGTTATATTCATGCCCCAATCATGACCTCTCAAGAGAAACAATTCTTCAGAGTTTTTATGCTCGGCTTTCTGATAACAATTGCACCATGCTCGATACTTCTTGTGCTGGCTCTTTTATGATGAAGACTATTGAATTAAGATGGAATTTATTGGATAGAATTAAATGCAACTCTGAAGATTGGGACCTCGACGAAGGTAAGGAGTCAGGTATGACATCTAAGTTTGATTGTGTTAAATCTTTTATGGATACCGATATTTTCCGTAAGTTTAGCACTAAATATGGACTTGACTCTGAGATAGTAGCTTCTTTCTGTAAATCTTTTGCTACTTATGTTGATATCCCTAAGGAGAATTGGTTTAAATATCATCCTCCCATAGAAGTAAAAGTAGCTGCACCTATTAAAGTTGAAGAAAATACTATCACTTATAATGATCCTATTGTTCCTACCTCTTATGTTGAGAAACCACCTTTCCCTGTTAGAGTAAAGGATCATGCTAAAGCTTCAACTGTTGTTCGTAAAAGCAATATTAGAACTTATGTACCTCCTGAGCAAGTTAAAGTAGAACCCAATATTGCAATTGTTAAAGATGTCTCGCTTGATAATATTGATGGGCATGTTATTCAGTTCGAAGGTGAAAGTGCTAGAATTGCTAAACCCTGTGCTAAAGATAAACATAGACCTGTCGTAGGCGTGCCTGTTATTTCTGTTAAAATAGCAGATCATTGTTACCATGGCTTATGTGATATGGGTGCGAGTTCTAGTGTTATACCACATACTTTATACGAAGAAATTAAGAATGAAATTGCACCTGCTGAGTTAGAAGGTATTGATGTCACAATTAAGCTTGCCAATAGAGATATTATTTCACCAATTGGGATTGTTAGAGATGTTGAAGTCTTGTGTGGGAAAACTAAATATCCTGCTGATTTTCTTGTTCTTACTTCTCCGCAAGATAGCTTTTGTCCCATTATTTTTGGTAGACCCTTCTTGAATACTGTTAATGCTACGATATACTGCAAAAAGAATGTTGTTACCGTTGGCTTGGATGATATGGTTCATGAGTTTAATTTCTCTAAATTTAGTAAACAACATCGTGAGGAAGAATTGCCTAGTAAGGATGAAATTATTGGTCTTGCTTCTATTGTCATGCCTCCTAGTGATCCTTTAGAACATTATTTGCTAGACCATGAAAATGATATGTTTATGAAAGAAAGAAGGGAAATAGATGAAGTATTCTTTAAACAAGAACCTATTCTGAAACACAATTTGCCTGTTGAAATCCTAGGGGATCCTCCTCCACCCAAGGGTGATCCCGTATTTGAGCTTAAACCGTTGCCTGGTAATCTTAAGTATGCTTATTTTGATGAAAAGAAAATATATCCTCTTATTATTAGTGCTAACCTTTCAGAGCATGAAAAAGAAAGATTATTGAAAACTCTGAAGAAGCACCGTGCCGCTATTGGATATACTCTTGATGATCTTAAGGGCATTAGTCCCACTCTATGTCAACATAAAATAAATTTGAAGTGGATGCCAAACCAGTTTAGGATCCTCAACGGCGCTTGAATCCTAAAATGAAAGAAGTGGTAAGAAAGGAAATACTCAAGCTTCGGAGGCAGGTATAATTTATCCGTTGTTTGATAGTCAGTGGGTAAGTCCTGTCCATTCTGTCCCTAAGAAGGGAGGTATTACTGTTGTCCCTAATGATAAAGATGAATTGACTCCGCAAAGAGATATCACAGGTTATAGGATGGTAATTGATTTCCGCAAATTAAATAAAGCTACTAAGAAAGGTCATTACCCCTTACCTTTTATTGATCAAATGCTAGAAAGATTATGCAAACATACACATTATTTCTTTCTAGATGTTATTCTGGTTTCTCTCAAATACCTGTGTCGACTAAAGATCAATCAAAGACTACTTTTACATGCCCTTTTGGTACTTTTGCTTATAGACATATGCCTTTTGGTTTATGTAATGCACCTGCTACCTTTCAAAGATGCATGATGGCTATATTCTCTGACTTTTGTGAAAAGATTTGTGAGGTTTTCATGGACGACTTTTCCATCTATGGTTCCTCTTTTGACGATTGCTTGAGCAATCTTGATCGAGTTTTGCAGAGATGTGAAGAAACTAATCTTGTCTTGAATTGGGAAAAGTGCCACTTTATGGTTAATGAAGGTATTGTCTTGGGGCACAAAGTTTCGAAAGAGGTATTGAAGTTGATAAAGCCAAGGTTGATGCTATTGAAAGATGCCATGTCCCAAGGACATCAAAGGTATAAGAAGTTTCCTTGGTCATGCCGGATTTTATAGGAGGTTCATTAAGGACTTCTCAAAATTTTCTCGCCTCGACTAATTTATTACAAAAGATGTACCATTTGTCTTTGTTGATGATTGTGTAGAAGCATTTGAAATACTTAAGAAAGCATTAGTCTCTGCACTGTTGTCACCACCTGATTGAATTTACCCTTTGAAATTATGTGTGATGCTAGTGATTATGCTGTAGGTGTTGTTCTAGGGCAAAGAGTTGATAAGAAATTGAATGTTATCCATTATGCTAGTAAGACTCTAGACAATGCTCAAAGAAATTATGCTACTACCGAAAAGGAACTTTTAGCAGTTGTATTTGCTTGTGATAAATTCAGACCCTATATTGTTGATTCTAAAGTAACTATTCACATCGATCATGCTGCTATTAAATATCTTATGGAAAATAAATATGCTAAACCTAGACTTATTAGGTGGGTTCTCTTGCTGCAAGAATTTGATTTGCATATTGTTGATAGAAAAGGAGCTGAGAACCCGTGCTGGCATAACTTATCTAGGTTAGAGAATGTTCTTGATGACCCACTACCTATTGATGATAGCTTTCCTGATGAACAATTAAATTTCGTAAGCACTTCTCGTAGCACTCCATGGTATGCTGATTATGCTAATAATATTGTTGCTAAATTTATACCACCTAGCTTCACATACCAACAAAAGAAAAAGTTCTTTTATGATTTGAGACATTACTTTTGGGATGATCCACATCTTTATAAAGAAGGAGTAGATGGTGTTATTAGACGTTGTGTACCTGAGCATGAACAGGAACAGATCCTACGCAAGTGTCACTCCGAAGCTTATGGACGACACCACGCTGGAGATAGAACTGCACATAAGGTATTGCAATCTGGTTTTTATTGGCCTATTGAGGGAGTCCTGGACTAGGGGGTGTCCGGATAGCCGAACTATCATCTTTGGCCGGACTCCAAGACTATGAAGATACAAGATTGAAGACTTCGTCCCATGTACGGATGGGACTTTCCTTGTCGTGGAAGGCAAGCTTGGCGATACGGATATGTAGATCTCCTACCATTGTAACCGACTCTGTGTAACCCTAACCTATCCGGTGTCTATATAAACCAGAGGGTTTTAGTCCATAGGACGAACAACAATCATACCATAGGCTAGCTTCTAGGGTTTAGCCTCCTTGATCTCGTGGTAGATCTACTCTTGTACTACCCATATCATCAATATTAATCCAGCAGGAGTAGGGTATTACCTCCATCGAGAGGGCCCGAACCTGGGTAAAAACATCGTGTCCCTTGTCTCCTGTTACCATCCGCCTAGACGCACAGTTCGGGACCCCCTACCCGAGATCCGCCGGTTTTGACACCGACATTGGTGCTTTCATTGAGAGTTCCTCCTGTCGCCACCTATAGGCCCTATGGCTCCTTCGATCATCAACAACGACGCGTCCAGGTGAGACTTTTCTCCTGGACAGATCTTCGTGATTCGGCGGCTTTGCATCATGGGCCAATTCACTTGGCCATCTGGAGCAGATCGAAAGCTACGCCCCTGGCCATCAGGTCAGATTTGGGAGTTTGAACTACACGGCCGACATCCGCGGAGACTTGATCTTCGACGTATTCGAGCCACAGCCAAGTGCGCCGCACTGTCTCGGTGGGCACGATCTAGCTCTGCCGCCGAACAGTGTCCTGGAGGCCACACCAGTGTCCGCTCCGACCCTTAATCCGGAGCCGGATTCCCGACGAGTGGTTGGACACCGCCTCGGGGGCTACGATCTCAACGGCGATTGAGCCGAACTCCATCCCTGTCCTTTGCGAAGACCGTGACTCCAGGGTGCCGGACTCCGAACCCTCCGCGCCTCTGCAAATCGAATCCGATTGGGCGCCGGTTATGGAGTTCACTGCCGTGGACATCTTTCAGCACTCGCCCTTTGGTGACATCCTGAATTCACTAAAGTCTCTCTCTTTATCCGGAGAGCCCTGGCCGGACTACGGACAGGAAGGTTGGGATGCAGACGACGAAGAAATTCAATGCCCACCCACCACCCACTTTGTAGCCACTGTCGATGATTTAACCGACATGCTCGACTTCGACTCCGAAGACATCGACGGTATGGACGACGATGCTGGAGACGGCCAAGAACCAGCGCCTACAGGGCACTGGAAGGCCACCTCGTCATATGACATATACATGGTGGACATCCCGAAAGACGGGAAAGGCGATGTAACGGCGGAGGATGACCCCTCCAAGAAACAACCCAAACGCCGACGTCAGCGGCGCCGTTCTAAATCCCGCCACAGTAAAAACGGTGATTCCGGCACGGGAGACAATAACACCCCGGACAGTGCCGAAGACGACCCCCTCCAGCAGGACTCAGCGCAGGAGGAGGGAGAAGCAAGACCGCACGATAGTGCGGCAGAAAGAGAGGTAGAACACGATAATTATGCGCCTCCCTCCGAAGATGAGGCAAGCCTCGACGACGATGAATTTGTCGTGCCTGAGGACCCCGCCGAACAGGAGCGTTTCAAACGCAGGCTTATGGCCACGGCAAGCAGCCTGAAGAAAAAGCAGCAACAACTTAGAGCTGACCAAGACCTGTTAGCTGACAGATGGACTGAAGTCCTTGCAGCCGAAGAGTATGAACTCGAACGCCCCTCCAAAAGCTACCCCAAACGCAGGCCGTTGCCTCGATCAAAGGAGGAAGCACCCAAGTCACCAGCGCACGACATGGCAGACCGGCCACCACGTGGCCGCGACAGAGAAGCCTCTCGGCCCTCCGCTCAAGCCACGGCCCAACGCCGCTCAAAAAATACCAAGGCACGGGAAAATGGGCCGGACTTGCGAGATATATTGGAGGATAAGGCAAAACATACAAGATCGATCTATGGATCGCGTGGGCGCCCCACGACACGTGATGATAACCGTCACGCCGGATACAGGAACTCCGGCTGGGCCGAACACAATAGACAAAGCTCATTTGAGCTACGTCGTGATATAGCCCAATACAGAGGCGCCGCACACCCACTATGCTTCACAGATGAAGTAATGGATCATCAAATCCTCGAGGGCTTCAAACCCGTAAACATCGAATCATACGACGGTACCACAGATCCTGCGGTCTGGATCGAGGACTATCTCCTCCATATCCACATGGCCCGCGGTGATGATCTACATGCCATCAAATACCTCCCACTCAAGCTTAAAGGACCAGCTCGGCATTGGCTCAACATCTTGCCAGAGAATCAATTGGTTGTTGGGAGGACCCGAAGCCGGATTCCTTGATAACTTCCAGGCACATATGTGCGACCACCGATGCCGATGACCTTAGCCATATAATTCAACAGCCGGAAGAATCGGCGGACAATTCTCGACACGGTTCCTAACAAAGAAAAATCAAATCGTCGACTGTCCGGATGCAGAGGCCCTTGCAGCCTTCAAACATAACATCCGCGACGAGTGGCTTGCCCGGCACCTAGGACAGGAAAAGCCAAAATCCATGGCAGCCCTCACAACACTCATGACCCGCTTTTGTGCGGGAGAGGACAGCTGGCTAGCTCGTAGTAACAACTTGACCAAAAACCCTGGTAGTTCGGATACCAAGGACAGCAATGGCAGGTCGCGTCGCAACAAAGAACAAGCGCCGCATTAACGGCGCATAATGATGAAGATACGTCAGTCAATGCCGGATTCAGAGGCTCTAAACCCGGTCAGCGGAAGAAGCCATTCAAAAGAAATACCCAGGGCCCGTCCAACTTGGACCGAATACTCGATCCCTTGTGCCAGATACATGGCACCCCTGAAAAGCCAGCCAACCACACCAACAGGGATTGTTGGGTGTTCAAGCAAGCATGCAAGTTAAGTGCCGAACTCAATGACAAGGGGCTGCATAGCGATGACGAGGAAGAGCCCCGGCCGCCGAACAATAGAGGACAGAAGGGCTTTCCCACACAAGTGCGGACGGTGAACATGATATACGCAACCCACATACCCAAAAGGGAGCGGAAGCGTGCACTAAGGGACGTATATGCGATTGAGCCAGTCGCCCGAAAGTTCAACCCATGGTTTTCCTGCCCGATCACCTTCGATCGAAGGGACCACCCCACTAGCATTCGTCATGGCGGTTTCGCTGCATTGGTTCTTGACCCAATTATTGACGGATTTCACCTCACCAGAGTCCTGATGGACGGCGGTAGCAGCCTGAACCTGCTTTATCAGGATACAGTGCGCAAAATGGGCATAGACCCCTCAAGGATTAAACCTACAAAGACGACCTTTAAAGGCGTCATACCGGGTGTAGAGGCCAATTGTACAGGCTCAGTTACACTCGAAGTGGTCTTCGGATCCCCGGATAACTTCCGAAGTGAAGAGTAATCTTCGACATAGTCCCGTTCCGCAGCGGCTATCACGCACTGCTTGGACGAACTGCATTTGCAAAGTTCAATGAGGTGCGCACTACGCATACCTCAAGCTCAAGATGCCAGGCCCTCGAGGAGTAATCACGGTCAATGGAAACACCGAACGCTCTCTCCGAACGGAGGAGCACACGGCGGCCCTCGCGGCGGAGGTGCAAAGCAGCCTCTCACAGCAATTCTCGAGTCCAGCCATTAAATGTCCGGACATTGTCAAGCGCGCCCGGAGTAACCTACAACAAGACCGCCTGGCATGATTCAAGCACGCGTAGCAATCCGGCCCCAGCCCCAGCCCTCGCGAAATTGCGAAGCCAGTACTACGCGTACATAACTACGCTCTGGAGATACCATGGGCATAAGGGGAGGGGCACGACCACGGCACGCCCAGAATGCGGCTCAACCGCACCAGGGGCTCCCGATTGTGTCATTCTTTTTCTGTTTTTCCTTTTTATTTTTTCTTACTTTCAGGACTCCGTTTTCCAAAAGTCCTGTCCGGCACTAGAATTTCCGAACTCACGATGCAACAGCCAGGGAAGCAGAAAGCTGCGTCGAGTGTTCAGGTGGTCTCTACTACGAGCATTATACCTGTTTTACATACCATCCCGCAGCTTACCCCTGGAGGGGGACATGTTAAATAGTCCCATCCCTTGCTTATCGCACAATTTGTATCGTTCTGCTTTTATTTGCAGTTTCTTTGTAATAACCAATATATAGCTCTTGCCTATTATTGCACTCCTTTCTATATCTATATATATGTTCATTTCATGACATGTTGCACCCGTACACTTTGGTACGGCCAATACACTAGGGGCTTAAGTACCCCAAAATTATGGTGTGATAAGTCCGAACACTTTCACAAGTGCGGCTCCCCGAACTTATAGCATTATATGCATCGGCTCCGAATCATGTCTTGGGTCAATAGTTGGGTTTGCCCGGCTCCCATGTTTTGGTACCTTACGTTCCGTTATATCGGCTAAGGTAGAACTAGGAGAACCACTGCGATTGTGCCCCGGTTGAGCTGGGTTGAGCACCTCAGTGGAGAAAGCTAAAACTGACCGTCATGATAGGGCGAGAGCCGGTCGCTGTTCGAGAGGTTTTTTCGGGTCCATAAAGACTTATGCCGCTTAGAGCGAGGAACCGGCATTGTCCGGCCAAGGCGTGGATAGCGCCCCGGACTCGGTCTTCCGAATACTAGGGGCTTCGCCGAAATTTAAAATTATAGAATTCTATGGCTAAGTGAGAGTGTTCAAGCATTATAAGTCCGGTTGCCTGGTTCGTTGCGTTGAGCGCCTCCCTCGATGGACCCAAGAATGGGAACAAGAGCGCTCAAGATTATCCCGAACACCCCAGCACTCGTGGCATGGGGGCTGAAGACAACGACTTGCCATCTCTCAAATTTGATAAACGGCTGCACAAAAGGTAATATTTTAAATTAACAAGCGTTGCTTAGCGCATATAAACAAGTTTTCAGCATACAGGATAACAAATGCGAGTCTATTCGAAAATTACATCTTTGGAGCACTCATCCGCTATACGGCGGGCACCCTTCAGGACACCCTCATAGTACATTTCGGGCGTACGATGCTCCTTGCCCTTCGGTGGCCCGTCTGTCACAAGCTTCTCCGCATTCAGCTTGCCCCAGTGCACTTTCACACGGGCAAGGGCCCGACGGGAACCTTCAATGCAGACGGAGCGCTTGATGACTTCCATCCATGGACAGGCGTCCGCCAGCCGCTGCACTAACCCGAAGTAGCTCCCAGGCATGGCTTCCAATGGCCACAGCCGAACTATGAGGCCCTTCATGGCCTGTTCGGCGACCTTGTGGAGCTCGACCAGCTGCTTCAGCTGGTCGCTCAGGCACTGGACGGTCGGCCTCAAAGATATCGAGACCAGAACACCTTCTCCGTTGAGCTCCCTCCTTGGCGCGGTAGAACGCGGCAGCATCAGACACACTACGGGCAGATCTGCGAACGCTCCTGGAGAGCTCCGGATTCGGGTAAGTACTAGATAATTGACTTTTACATTCTTGCTCTGCATAAAGAATGCCTTACCCGCCGCGATCTTCTTTATTGCCTCAATCTCCTGGAGGGCTTTTTGGGCCTCGGCCTTAGCAGCTTTGGCACTCTCAAGAGCCGAGGCAAGCTCGGACTCTCGGGTCTTCGAGTCACGCTCCAAACCCTCGTGTTTTTCCACGAGAGCCTGTAGCTCTTGCCGTACCTCCGCCAGCTGTGCCTCCCCATTCTCTTGCTCGGTGCGCTCCGCGGCCGCTTTGTTTTCGGCCGCGGACACCGCCTCCTTCACGACCGCCACCTCGCTCGTGGCCCCTGCAGTACCCATGTTATTCCTGTTATTTTTTGCAACCGAAACCTTTCTATAAGGTATTTCTTTCATAAGGTATTGCTTACCTTCCCTGTCCTCGAGCTGCTTCTTGGCAAGGCCGAGCTCGTTCTCGGACCGCTTGAGGCTCTTCTTTAATACATTAATCTCCGCAGTCAGTGCGGAAGAGGTCAGCAGCGCAGCCTGCATTCGCATATTGACACACTTATGTTAGACTCCTGCGTATATCTTTTTAGATCCTTAGTCCGACTTTTCTTTCCGAACACCGAACTAAGCATCAGGGGCTACTGTCTATGCGGTAATATTTTTACATATTCTAAACTTACCTCAAAGCCTTTTAGAAGGCTGGTACAGGCTTCAGTCAGCCCGCTCTTCGCGGACTGAACTTTCTGGATCACCACACTCATAACAGTGCGGTGCTATTCCTCGATGGAGGCGCTGTTAAGCGCCTCCAGTAAGCTATCCGGTGCCTCCGGTTGGACGGAGGACACCGGCGTCTTACCCTTCCTACGAAGAGACCGCTTGCTGGACTCCGGAACCGCTGAAGGTTCCGATATGGAGTACGGACGAGGGTCGGGCTTAGAGCCCCTGGGGGTCTTTCTCCCCTCGAGCCTGGAGTCCGGGAGGTTGCCTTGCAGCGCCTCCTGCGCTACCTCCTCTTGACCAGGCCCCCCTTGGGGCACCACCTCGGCGTCGTCCGCAGCATGAGGCGAGGAGGCGGCCGGAAGTGAAGTACTCTCCATTTCCGACGAACTCAGGGACCCGCTTGACGAAGCGGCGAACTCGCCCTTGGGCGGGCTGCATGATTGTTCGGCATTAGAGAACACTATGCAATGAAAAAGCCATGGGTATCCAGACACTTACGATCTTGCCAGGGGCTTGGCCCTTGTTGCCCACTCCTCCTCGTCATTGTCGAGGTTGGTGGAGAAGTCCGGAGGAAGGGTCCTTCCCTTCTTGGACCCTCCGGCCTCCCGGTTAGGGGCGGCTTCCTTTTCTCTCCTCCCGGCTGGGAGAGGTTTCTTTCCTCCTCGTCGTTCTCAGGAGAAGATTCTGCTTCAGAATCTGACCGCACCTGGCGTCGGGAGCTCCTTCGAGTTCCCGTGGCCTCCTTCTTGGCCTTCTTCTCCGGCACCACATGAGGTACCGGAGCCAGCAGCCCCGTCAATCGGGTGTCCGCTGGGTCTTCTGGAAAAGGGGCCGGACAGTTAACCTGTCCGGACGTCTTCAGCCAGTCCTGTTAAAGGTTAGGGAGTTTTAGATCCCACATAGAGTCAATCTATGAAAAACAAGAGTCCCATAAAGGGTAAAATAACTTACCTCGCTGGCTTGACGCTGCCAGCTGAATCCGTAATCTTTGGTAGCGGATGTGGGAGCCTCGGCGCCCTTGAACAGCACCTTCCAGGCATCTTCGTACGTAGTGTCGAAGAGCCTTTTCAGAGTTGGGTGCTGTGCCGGATCGAACTCCCACAATTTGAAGGCCCGTTGTTGGCATGGGAGAATCCGGCAGATGAGCATCACCTGGATTACGTTGACAAGCCTGAGATTCTTGTCCACCAGGTTTCGGACGCATGTTTGGAGTCCGGATAGCTCGTCCGAATTCCCCACGCCGCCTCGTCTCTTTCCATGATGAGAGCCGTGTGGGGAAGCCAGATCGGAATTCGGGGGCCGCCGCCCATTGATAGTCGCGCGGCTCGGTGATGTAGAACCACCCCGATTGCCACCCCTTTATGGTCTCCACAAAGGAGCCCTCGAGGCATGGGACTTTGGCCATCTTGCCAACCATGGCGCCTCCGCACTCCGCTTGGCGGCCGCCCACTACCTTCGGCCTGACATTGAAAATCTTCAGCCATAAGCCGAAGTGGGGCTGGATGCAGAGGAAGGCCTCGCACACGACGATGAACGCCGAGATGTTGAGGATGAAATTCGGGGCCAAATCGTGGAAGTCCAGGCCGTAGTAGAACATGAGCCCCCGGACAAATGGATGAAGTGGAAAACCTAGTCCGCGGAGGAAGTGGGGGAGAAACACCACGCTCTCATGGGGCCTGGGGTTGGAATGAGCTGCCCAAGTCCGGGCAGCCGGTGCGCGATGTTGCTGGACAAGTATCCGCCTCCCACAGCTTTTCGATGTGCCCCTCCGTGACGGAGGAGGCCATCCACCTGCCTCCCGCTCCGGACATAGTTGCAGAAGGTTGAGGTGGGATGTGCGGACTTGGGCGCTGGAGCTCGAGTGCGCGGAAATGGATGAGCAAAGGAGGAAGAAGGCATAGGTAAAAAAGGTAGATCCTTATCCCCTTATATGGACGGATGAAGTTATGCGTCCCCTGCCAGCCTGGTAAAACCCGCTTATCTCCCAAGCGCCGTAATCAAGGGCGCGGATGGGTTACCCACGTCCGTATTGATGAGAATCCTGAATAAGGGGCACAATCTATGCTTTGATAAGACGTGCTGGAAACCGCCTCGCTAAACGCTACTGAGGTGCAACAAAGAAAACGATTCATATAAAGGCCTGGCCGTGGTGTGATGTCACGCCGCGAATACGCCAACAGATCTATGCAAAAGTTATTCTCTATGGTGGTATGTGGAACTTGTTTTGCAGAGCCGGACACTATCCTTGTGTTCAAAACCTTCTATGAAGTATTCGGAGGAGGAACCCGCCTTGCAATACCGAAGACAATATGAGCGTCGGACTCGTCGTCATTGAAGCCTGGTTCAGGGGCTACTGAGGGAGTCCTGGACTAGGGGGTGTCCAGATAGCCGAACTATCATCTTTGGCCGGACTCCAAGACTATGAAGATACAAGATTGAAGACTTCGTTCCGTGTCCGGATGGGACTTTCCTTGGCGTGGAAGGCAAGCTTGGCGATACGGATATGTGGATCTCCTACCATTGAAACCGACTCTGTGTAACCCTAACCTATCCGGTGTCTATGTAAACCAGAGGGTTTTAGTCCATAGGACGAACAACAATCATACCATAGGCTAGCTTCTAGGGTTTAGCCTCCTTGATCTCGTGGTAGATCTACTCTTGTACTACCCATATCATCAATATTAATCCAGCAAGAGTAGGGTATTACCTCCATCGAGAGGGCCCGAACCTGGGTATAAACATCGTGTCCCTTGTCTCCTGTTACCATCCGCCTAGACGCACAGTTCGGGACCCCCTACCCGAGATCCGCCGGTTTTGACATCGACACCTACTCTCTTCAAGGATGCCCATAAGTTTGTTTTTTCTTGTGATGAATGTCAAAGAATTGGTAATATTAGTAGACGCCAAGAAATGCCTATGAATTATTCACTTTTTATTGAACCATTTGATGTTTGGGGCTTTGATTATATGGGAACTTTTCCTGCCTCTATTGGATATACACATATTTTAGTTGTTGTTGATTACGTTACTGAGTGGGTAGAAGCTATTCCAACTTGTAGTGTTGATCATAACACTTCTATTAAAATGCTTAAGGAAGTTATTTTTCCGAGGTTTGGAGTCCCTAGATATTTAATGACTGATGGTGGTTCACACTTTATTCATGGTGCTTTCCGTAAAATGCTTGCTAAATATGATGTTAATCATAGAATTGCATCTCCATATCACCCGCAGTCTAGTGGTCAAGTAGAATTGAGCAATAGAGAGCTCAAATTAATTTTGCAAAAGACTGTCAATAGGTCTAGAAAGAATTGGTCCAAGAAAAGTGATGATGATTTATGGGCATATAGAACTGCATATAAGAATCCTATGGGTATGTCCCCGTATAAAATGGTTTATGGAAAAGCATGTCACTTACCTCTCGAACTAGAACATAAGGCATATTGGGCTATTAAAGAGCTCAACTATGATTTGAAACTTGCTGGTGAGAAGAGGTTATTTGATATTAGCTCACTTGCTGAATGGAGAACCCAGGCTTATGAAAATGCCAAGTTGTTTAAAGAAAAAGTTAAAAGATGGCACGACAAAAGGATACAAAAGCGCAAGTTTAATGTAGGTGATTATGTATTGCTATACAACTCTCGTTTAAGATTTTTTGCAGGAAAACTTCTCTCTAAATGGGAAGGTCCCTATGTTATCGAGGAGGTCTACCGCCCGGTGCCATAAAATCAACAACTTCAAGGCACAAATCCAAGGTGGTAAACGGTCAAAGGATCAAACACTATATCTCGGTAATCCTATAAATGTTGAAACTAATATTATTGAAACCGTAACCCGGAGGAATACATAAGGGACACTTTCCGAACGCCTGCACTCAAAAGGAATAGGTATGTGTTACGGTAAGTAAACCGACTCCAAAACAAATTCTAAGGCAATATTTCTCCGTTTTGGAATATTTAGAAAAATAGAAAAATAAGTAGCAGTCCGGGGAGGACACGAGGCCTCCATGAGGGTGGAGGGCGCGCCCCCCTACCTCGTGAGCACCTCGTGTGCCCTCCGGACTCCATTTTCTTGCATGATACGTATTTTGGTCTGTAAAAATTCATTATATATTCTCCCGAAGGTTTTGACGACCGTATCACGCAAATATCCTCTGTTTTCGTTTCGAGCTGTTTCAGTTGCAGATTTGAGGATTCCGGAGACTCGATCATCCTTCTATGAGGGTGAGCCTATGCCATGGAAGGTGGACGACAAGCTTGCATCATCAACAAGACCTCCACCGCCAGCAACAAAGAAGGAGACATAATCACATGGGTATGGGCACTCCCCTTGGCAATTGCCAAGCTTGGGGGAGGTGCCCGGTATCGTATCACCATCACAACTCCTATCTTTACCGTTTTTCTTAGTTCGATCCTATTAGTAGTATCTTGATATAGTAGAATAAAGTCATGGCATGATCTAGTTTTGAAGTTTTGCTTTATGATCCCTCTATGCAATCGAGTCCGTGAGCTATACATAATAAAGATTAGTGTTGAGTCAAGGGCTTGATTATTTTGCCATGATCTTGAGTGAATAAAAGAAAAGAATAAAATGAAACAAAGAGTTCATATTGGTCTTATTGAAAGTAATGACTTCACATAGAAAGAGTATGATGATTAAAAGTTGTTGGGAGTTGGCAAATATAGTTTTGGTCATCGATGCAATTAATAGGAAGTAATAAGGAGAGAGAGGTTTCACATATAGATATATTATCATTGACATCTTTTATGATTGGGAGCACTCATTAAAATATGACATGCTAAAGAGTTGATGTTGGACAAGGAAGACAACGTAATGAGTTATGTTTTCTTATATCTGAGATAAAGTATATTGTCATGGATCTCCTAACATGTTGATCTTGCCTTTGCCCCTCATGCTAGCCAAATTCTCAGCACCAAGTAGAGATACTACTTGTGCTTCCAAATACCCTTAAACCAATTTTGCCATGAGAATCCACCATATCTACCTATGGATTGAGTAAGATCCTTCAAGTAAGTTGTCACCGGTGCAAGCAATAAAAATTGCTCTTTAAATATGCATGACTTATTAGTGCAGAGAAATAAGCTTTGTACGAACTTTTTGTGGACGCAATAAAAGCGACGGACTGCATAATAAAGGTTCACATACAAGGGGCAATATAAAGTGACATTCTTTTGCATTAAGATTTTGGGCATCCAACCATAAAAGCGCATGGCAACCTCTGCTTCCCTCTGTGAAGGGCCTATCTTTTATTATTATCTTGTACCTTATGCAGGAGTCACGGTGATCTTCACCTTTCCTTTTTTATTTTATCCTTTGGCAAGCTCAGCATGTTGGAAAGAACATGATATATTATATCTAATTGGATGTAGGGGAGCATGAATTGTTATTGTTGACATTACCCCTGAGGTAAAAGGTTGTGGGGCAAAACTATAAGCCCCTATATTTCTCTGTGTCCGATTAAAACTCCGTAACCACAAGTATTGCGTGAGTGTTAGCAATTATGAAGGACTAAGTGATAGTTGAGTATGTGGACTTTCTTTTAAGCTCTAACATAGACTCTTTCCAGTGTTATGACAAATTGCAATTGCTTCAATGACTGAGGTTATAATTTGTTGATGCTCAATAAGGTTTCTGATTCATACTTTGGCTTTGTGGATAGATCATCACTTGAACATAAGTCATCATATGACAAATCAATATATGTTGCTGTTATGAGAATAATCATGATGCCTTCATGTCCGTATTTTATTTTTATCGACGCCTCTACCTCTAAACATGAGGACATATTTATTGTTATCGGCTTTTCGCTTGAGGACAAGCGAGGTCTAAGCTTGGGGGAGTTGATACGTCCATTTTGCATCATGATTTTATATCGATATTTATCGCATTATGGGTTGTTATTTCACGTTATGTCACAATACTTATGGCTATTCTCTCTTATTTTACAAGGTTTACATGAAGAGGGAGAATGCCGCAGCTGGAATTCAATGGAAAAGGAGCAAATATTGAAGGACTATTCAGCACAACTCCAAAAGTCCTGAAACTCCACGGAATACCTTAAAATAAATAAAGAAAAATCGTCGCCAAAGATGAAGGCCAGGGGGCCCACACCCTGCTCACGAGGGTGGGGGGCACGCCCCTCCCCCCTGGGCGCGCCCCCTACCTCGTGGGCCCCCTGGTGGATCTCCGACGCCCATCTTCTCCAATATGAAGTCTTTCGATGAGAAAAAAATCATAAGCAACCTTTCGGGACGAGACTCCGCCGCCACGAGGCGGAACCTTGGCGGAACCAATCTAGGGCTCCGCAGAGCTGCTGCTGCCGGGACACTTCCCTCGGGGGAAATCATCGCCATCGTCATCACCAACGCTCCTCTCATCAGGAGAGGGCAATCTCCATCAACATCTTCACCAGCACCATCTCATCTCCAAACCCTAGTTCATCTCTTGTATCCAATTCTTGTCGCCAAGTCCGGGATTGGTGCTAGTAGGTTGCTAGTAGTGTTGATTACTCCTTGTAGTTGATGCTAGTTGGTTTATTTGGTGGAAGATCATATGTTCAGATCCTTTATGCATATTATTACCCTCTGATTATGAACATGAATATGCTTTGTGAGTAGTTACGTTTGTTCCCGAGGACAAGGGAGAAGTCTTGCTATTAGTAGTCATGTGAATTTGGTATTCGTTCGATATTTTGATGAGATGTATGTTGTCTAGCCTCTAGTGGTGTTATGTGAACGTCGACTACATAACACTTCACCATTATTTGGGCCTAGAGGAAGGCATTGGGAAGTAATAAGTAGATGATGGGTTGCTAGAGTGATGAAGCTTGAACCCTAGTTTATGCGTTGCTTCGTAAGGGGCTGATTTGGATCCATATGTTTCATGCTATGGTTAGGTTTACCTTAATATTTTTGTTGTAGTTACGGATGCTTGCAATAGAGGTTAATCATAAGTGGGATGCTTGTTCAAGTAATAACAACACCCAAGCACCGGTCCACCCACATATCAAATTATCAAAGTACCGAACGCGAATCATATGAGCGTGATGAAAACTAGCTTGACGATATTCCCATGTGTCCTCGGGAGCGCTTTTCCTATTATAAGAGTTTGTTCCGGCTTGTCCTTTGCTACAAAAAGGATTGGGCCACCTTGCTGCAACTTATTTACTTTTGTTACTTGTTGCTCATTACAATTTATCTTATCACAAAACTATCTGTTACCACTTATTTCAGTACTTGCAGAGAATACCTTGCTGAAAACCGCTTATCATTTCGTTCTGCTCCTCGTTGGGTTTGGCACTCTTACTTATCGAAAGGACTATGATAGATCCCCTATACTTGTGGGTCATCAGACCCCCACTTGTCCTTGTTGCCCCTGCTTCATCATCGACGCCTCGATTAGCGTGATCGACGACCAGAGCCTGACACCTCACATCACATCACGCCCCTTTAGTTGCTCGACTCTGCAGAGCTACTATCGAGTGCCGAGGGTGATCCATCTTACACAGTCCTGATGATAATTCTGTAGTGTAGCTATTTGGTGTGGTCATCGAGGGTGGTTCCTCTTTCACCATTCCCGATACGGCTCTGTCGTGCAACACCTCAAGTGTGAACCTCGAGGGTGGTTCCTCTTATGTTCACCTTGATGATTACATCGAGTGGAATCCTCTGAGGGTGATTCCTTGGGTTTTCCCCTTGATGTCTGGACACACAGTTACCTTGACTTTACTGGAGGCCGTTGTGAAAGCCGGGCGGGCCCGGAGAGCACACGTGCGATGTGACAGTGGCAGCTGGCTGTTTAGCGGTATCACCTGGGAGGGGGAGATAGCTTCGGACTTGTCCCAACAGCCGTCACTCCTTTTAATAATGCACTAACAGGTTTGGGTATTTGTTTTGAGTTGGCCTTTGGCCTTTACGCACTAACCACCACGCGAGAATAGTTATGGGCCTCGACGTCGTGGTATCAGCCGAAGCTTTGTCAGACGTCCAGTTCAGCAGTGCGGCACGGTCGGATCGTGCCGGCCATCCGAGGCGGTGCTGGTATTCACCCTGCGTGCAACGACCTGGAGTGTTGCGGGCGATGGTCCCAAGACCCCGGAGTGCTTAGGATGTAGACCGGCGGGGACCTCTTTGCTGAGCCTAGGTAGGGTTGCGACGTGTTGATCTTCCGAGGCCGGGCGTTGACCCCAGAAAGGTGTGTCCGGCCAGAGTGATTGAGCGTGTTGGGTAACGTGGTGCACCCCTGCAGGGAAGATATATATTCGAATACCGTGTCCACGGTAATGGACGTTCAGACTTGTATCCTGATCTTATACAACTTGAAATGGATACTTGATATGTGATGGATATGTTGGCTCCGGGATTGCTCTCTCGCAGGGAGTCGAGGAAGGATCGCTGGGCCTTAATGTTACAACATGCTTGTTAATTAAACTGCTATTCTTTACTCTTCTTCATGCTGCAAGATGCTTGGAGCTGCTTGAAGATGCTAGTCTTTGATAGGCTAGGCCTTCCCCTCTATTCTGGCATTCTGCATATCAGTCCACAGATATAGCCCTTCCACTTGATACCATTGCATACTTAGTTTAGATCTGATGCTTGCGAGTACTTTGGATGAGTACTCACGGTTGCTTTGCTCCCCTTTTTCCCCATTCCTTCTCCTTTCCGGTTGATGCAACCAGATGGTGGCCCCAGGAGTTAGATGCCACCCCGACGACTACTGCTACTACCCCGAGGGTGCCTACTACTACATGGAAACCGCCGACGACCAGGAGTAGTTAGGAGGTCCCAGGCAGGAGGCCTTGCCTCTCGATCGTGTTGCTTTTGTGCTAGCCTTCTTAAGGCATCCTTGTTTAACTTATGTCTGTACTCAGATATTGTTGCTTTCGCTAACTCTTGTGCTTTCGAGCTTCTGTATTCGAGCCCTCGAGGCCCCTGGCTTGTAATATGAAGCTTGTATTATTTTATTTGTGTCTAGAGTTGTGTTGTGACATCTTCCCGTGAGTCCCTGATCTTGATCGTACACATTTGCGTGTATGATTAGTGTACGGTTGAGTCGGGGGCGTCACAAGTTGGTATCAGAGTCGACTGCCTGTATGAACCCCCTTTCCAACTCCTTGGCCGAAGTTGAGTCTAGTCTTTGGAAAATTGTTTTACTAACATGGCTGTGTGGCTTGCGGGCCCACGTCGCCAATGGGTGGTATTAGGATCTTTTACTCCTCGTCTATACTCCGGGACTCTGATCTCTCTTCTACTCGGGTTAAACGATTTTGCTAACTCCATACTAGGTTCTCGTGATCACATCCATCCGGAGATTTGTATTATGCCTTTCTTGAGTTGAGGGACAGAATCTTCTTCACCTTTGTTCATGGGCCGCAAGATCCTTTCATCGAGGGCACCCTGTGTCGTAACTTGCAAATCCCTCGCTCCAATGGTTTTCTCCGACGTTGATGTAGCCTTTGTTATGCCCCGTTGTTGTATCCTTCCATCGCGTGCCAGCGTGCCGCCTAGTATGTCTAGGATGATTCTCTCGTCCGAATTCATATTAACAACGTGTAAATGGCTCTGTATATGTATATGTATGTATTTAATGACTACTGCTTTGTACATACTATGACTTTGCTCATTGTTCTGATTACATCATGAATGACTCCATACACTTGCTCCACCCCTTGCTAAACTACCCATGTTGCTTTTAAGCAAGATAGTTAGACCCGCTAGTCGTGGCCATGGTAGCGACAATCCACCACCGCCCGAATACATGGCTGGAATAATACAGCCGTTTGATGCTGAATCGCCAGATCGTGGAATGAGTCATGGCTCAGTTCCCTCGTCCCACTATGAATCAGCAACCAAGCTCAGTAACCCTGCAACACTTTGCGCGTCTCAACCCTATCATCTACCGCAGCTCAACTTAGCCCATTGATGCTGGTGATTGGCTACGTGACATCACTATTGAGTTGGAGTCTGCTGATGTAGCCCCTTCCAACTATCTCACCTTCGCGACTTATTACCTGAAAGGTCCCTTTGCTTAAATGGTAGAACAGCCACATGCATTCCTTACCTGTTGGAACCGCCATCACTTGGCCGGAATTCCAAGCTGCATTCCGCGGGCTAATGTCGAACCACTATGGTTAGTCACAACATCCCCGTTGAACTTGAAGGGTTGGAATTCCATTTCCCCCCATTGTTTGGAAGTCGTCCAATATCGACCTCATCCTGGGGATGGAATGGTTGAAAGCATATACCGCTTCTATCATTTGCGTCTCTAGAACCGTCCATCTACTACATCCTTCGAGTGAGATAGTAAGCTACCAGGCTCGTCTTGTTTGAAATGCTAAAGCATGGATTTATTCCTTGAATGCATTAAACGCTTCTCCTCTTGTGAGAATTGGAAACGCTCCAGTCATTTGTGAATTCCAAAATATATTTCCAAAAGAACTACCCAGTCCATGACCTTGAAATTGCTGCCGTTAAATTTGCATTGAATTTATGGCGGCATTATCTCCCCGGTAACCGTTGCGAGATCTTCATCGATCATCAAAGTTTGAGGTATCTATTTACTCAACTAGAGCTAGATCTCCGTCAGCAATGATGCATGGAAACAATTTCAGACTATGACTACGGTATTTCTTATACCCCTGGCAAGGCTACTATTATGGCCGATGCCCCGAGTCGCGAGTCTTATTGCAACAACCACACGTCTTATAAAGCTCAACCCCTGCACAATGATCTCAGTTACAGAGAGCATCCGATCCGCGTTCTCGTTCAAGCTGAACGTCGTACCCGTCTGAGGGCTATCAAATTCTGAAAGCTCAGTGGCCAAATCATTCTGAAGATAAAGCCACTTGGGAACTCGGGGATCGTCTTCCTGATGAATACCTCGATTTGTTTCCTTCTACCTCCTAAATCTCGGGACAAGATTTCTTGTAGTGGAGGAGAATTGTGACGCCCAGATAATTAAGCTATAGTAAGCCTACACTAATGAGGCCACGTCACCACTGTTACTGTTGCTAATCTCGTTTAGATTCAAAACGGTCTAAATTCAAACTTAAAAGTAAAGTCAAAAATAAAAGTTTTCAAAAATCAAAACTAAAATGTGCAAACTCGGGAAAATAATTCATACGTGTTATTGGTGGAGAAACCAAAATTTTATAAAATGTTTAAGTGCAAAAAAATGATTCAAACAGTGGCTTAAACAATTATTTAAATGCATTTTAATTAAGAAATAAATGCAAACTATTTTATTAAAGTGCCAAGTTATTTGTGGCAGTGGTCTATCTACTAATATTAATTTTGGGGCTTAGTTCATATTTAATAAAGCCTAAAATAAAATAAAACTATTTGGAAAATAGAAAAGTTTTAAAAATAAAATGCAAAGAAAAGGGAGGGAGAGAGAGCAACCCCCTCCCTGGATCGAACCCACCTGGGCCGGCCCACCTAACCCACCAGAGACAACTGGCCCAGCTAGGCCAGCCCACTTCCCCCCTCTGTCGTCTTCTCCTCCCAACTGTGCCAGCGACCGAGCGCCCGAGCACGCTCCCGCCCGACCACCTCGCTGGCCTCGCCGGGAGAGGATAAGGGCGACGCCTCGGGCTCCCCTTCCACTTGCTCTGCCCCCCCCCCCCCCTCGCACCAGTCCCTTCCCCTTGCCCGCTTCGCCTTCTCCATCCCCTCCTCCAGATCCGCCTCGGCCGCGCCTCTCCGTCTCCGCTCACCGCACTCCACCGCGGCCACCGGCCGGCCTTCGCCTCGCCGACGTGCCCCCAGGCTCGGCCTTGACCTCCTCATCCTCCCCGCCGAGCCATGCGGACCGGGACGACCCCGCAGCACTGCCACGACCTCGCCGTCGCCCTCGGCTCCGACGAACGCCGGCGTCAAATTCGGCCACCTCGTGCCTCCCCCGAGCCCACTGAGCACCCCTACAGGCGCCCCTGTGAGCACCTCCCTCTTCCCTCTCTCCCCTGCCAGCCCGTAGCTCGCTCCCCGCGCCCTCCCCGCCATTGCCGTGCCTGTGCTTCCGCCAGCGTGCTCGTAGCCGTGTTGTTGCTGCCCGTCGAGATCGGTTGAGCTCGGGATCGTGCTCAACACGTCCGCGCGGGCCCGTTGCACCCCTCCCTCGCGCTCTGTCGAGCCCCGTAGCACCGACCCCGTACTCCGACCAGATGCGCCTCCGCGTATCTCATCGCCGCGTCGTTCCGGTGACCTTTTGGTCTTTTGCTCGCGCCCATCTTGCTCACGCGTGCACATAGGCCTCGCCCCGCTCACTGGTTTGCCCGAACTCGCGTCGTACCCCTGTTGCCGTTGCTCGCCCGAAACACCTCGCCGCCGGCGAGCTCGAAGCGCTCGCCCCTGTCCGTTCCAGCCACTCCGGCTACCACTGTCGACGCGCCTTCATGCGCTCGTTCAAATGCACCTAGCCGCACCTCTCCCCATGCCTTGTAGCCGTTTTCCGGCCAACTCCGGCGAACTTCCGCCGCGAGAATGGTCGCCGGTGTGATTCCGGCAACGTCACCGATGTGGCACCCGCGTGGCACCGCGTGGGCCACTGACTGGTGGGCCCAGGGGCCCCACTTTGACCAGTTGACCGAGGTCAACGCTGACTGGGCCAGCTTCTCTCACTGACATGTGGGCCCCCGCTCTGATAATTATTTTAATAAACGTTTTTTATAAAAAAAGTAATTATCCTAGTCTAAACACTCACTGACATATGGGCCCGCACCTCTAATTTTCTTAGTTAGATTAGTTTAATCCACTGTTAAGCTAACAAAGGCTGACATGTGGGTCCCACTGGACCCACCGGTCAGGTTTCACCCTGGTTAGCAAGTCTGTTGACTGCTAACGTCATCCCATGCAATGCTGATGTCATATTCCATTTCTGTTAATTTAATTAATTCCAGAAAATGTTTAGAACTTTGATAATTAATAGAAATTAAACTGTAGCTCGGATGAAAAAGTTTTCTACATGAAAGTTTCTCAGAATTTCGAGACGAATCCGGTTTCGCGGTCCGTTCGCCTGCCACACGTCCCTAGCATAGCGAACATGCAACCTTTCCCCTCGGTTTCATTTGTCCGAAAATGCCAGACTTCGGGAATGATGGAAATATGCCCTAGAGGCAATAATAAATTAGTTATTACTATTATATTTCCTTGTTCATGATAATCGTTTATTATCCATGCTATAATTGTATTGATAGGCAACTCAGATACATGTGTGGGTACATAGACAACACCATGTCCCTAGTAAGCCTCTAGTTGACTAGCTCGTTGATCAATAGATGGTTATGGTTTCCTGACCATGGACATTGGATGTCGTTGATAACGGGATCACATCATTAGGAGAATGATGTGATGGACAAGACCCAATCCTAAGCCTAGCACAAAGATCGTGTAGTTCGTATGCTAAAGCTTTTCTAATGTTAAGTATCATTTCCTTAGACCATGAGATTGTGCAACTCCCGGATATCGTAGGAATGCTTTGGGTGTACCAAACGTCACAACGTAACTGGGTGGCTATAAAGGTGCACTACGGGTATCTCCGAAAGTGTCTGTTGGGTTGGCACAAATCGAGACTGGGATTTGTCACTCCGTGTGACGGAGAGGTATCTCTGGGCCCACTCGGTAGGACATCATCATAATGTGCACAATGTGACCAAGGGGTTGATCACGGGATGATCTGTTACGGAACGAGTAAAGAGACTTGCCGGTAACGAGATTGAACAACGTATCGGCATATCGACGATCGAATCTCGGGCAAGTACAATACCGCTAGACAAAGGGAATTGCATACGGGATTGCTTGAATCCTTGACATCGTGGTTCATCCGATGAGATCATCGTGGAACATGTGGGAGCCAACATGGCTATCCAGATCCCGCTGTTGGTTATTGACCAGAGAACGTATCGGTCATGTCTGCATGGTTCCCGAACCCATAGGGTCTACACACTTAAGGTTCGGTGACGCTAGAGTTGTTATGGGAAATAGTATGTGGTTACCGAAGGTTGTTCGGCGTCCCGGATGAGATCCCGGACATGACGAGGAGCTCCGGAATGGTCCGGAGGTGAAGATTGATATATTGGACGAAGGGTTTTGGAGTCCGGAAGTGTTCCGGAGGTACCGGGTGATGACCAGCATGACCGAAAGGTGTTTCGGGAGCCCGGACAAGTGTTGGGGGGCTTCATGGGCCAAGGGAAGGGGGCAAAACAGCCCACTAAGGGGCTGCGCGCCCCCCTCACCTATTCCCACGTGACCAGGGGGTTTGGGGCGCCCCATCTAGGGTTCCCACCTCCTGGCTTGGGGGCCAAGTCACCCAAGGGGGAGATCCCATCTGCCCTGGCCGCCACCCCCCTAGGGGAAACCCTAGAGCGCCTCCCCTCCCCTTTGCCCCTATATATAGTGGAGGTTCTGGGGCTGCCTAACACACGAGTCTCTCTCTCCCAAGGCGCAACCCTACCTCTCTCCCTCCTCGTCTCTCGTGGTGCTTGGCGGCCTGTTTGAGTATCAAGACCTCCACCACCACCACGCCCGTAGTGCTGCTGCTGGACGGAGTCTTCCCCAACTTCTCCCTCTCTCCTTGCTGGATCAAGGCATGGGAGACGTCACCGGGCTGCATGTGTGTTGAACGCGGAGGCGCCGTGATTCGGCGCTTAGATCGGAATCAACCGCGATCTGAATCGCTATGAGTACGACTCCTTTATCCACGTTCTTGCAACTCTTCCGCTTAGCGATCTACAAGGGTATGTAGATGCACTCCCCTTTCCCTCATTGCTAGATAACTCCATAGATTGATCTTGGTGATGCGTAGAAAATTTGGAATTTCTGCTACGTTCCCCAACAGTGGCATCATGAGCTAGGTCTATTGCGTAGTTTCTATGCACGAGTAGAACACAAGTTGTTGTGGGCGCTGATTTTTGTTCAATATTCTTACCGTTACTAGTCAATCTTGTTTCGACGGTATTGTGGGATGAAGCGGCCCGGACCGACCTTACACGTACACTTACGTGAGACAGGTTCCACCGACTGACATGCACTTGTTGCGTAAGGTGGCTAGCGGGTGCCAGTCTCTCCCACTTTAGTCGGATCGGATTCGATGAAAAGGGTCCTTATGAAGGGTAAATAGCAATTGACATATCATGTTGTGGTTTTTGCGTAGGTAAGAAACGTTCTTGCTAGAAAACCATAGCAGCCACGTAAAACATGCAAACACCAATTAGAGGACGTCTAACTTGTTTTTTGCAGGGTATGCTATGTGATGTGATATGGCCAAAAGAATGTGATGAATGATATATGTGATGTATGAGATTGATCATGTTCTTGTAATAGGAATCACGACTTGCATGTCGATGAGTATGACAACCAACAGGAGCCATAGGAGTTGTCTTAATTTATTGTATGACCTACGTGTCAATGAACAACGCCATGTAATTACTTTACTTTATTGCTAAATCGTTAGCCATAGTAGTAGAAATAATAGTTGGCGAGACAATTTCATGGAGACACGATGATGGAGATCATGATGATGGAGATCATGGTGTCATGCCGGTGACGATGATGATCATGGAGCCCCGAAGATGGAGATCAAAAGGAGCAAAATGATATTGGCCATATCATGTCACTATTTGATTGCATGTGATGTTTATCATGTTTATGCATCTTATTTTCTTAGAATGGCGGTAGTAAATAAGATGATCCCTCATTAAAATTTCAAGAAAGTGTTCCCCCTAACTGTGCACCGTTGCGAAAGTTCGTTCTTTATAACCACCACGTGATGATCGGGTGTGATAGATTCTAACATTCACATACAACGGGTGTAAGCCAGATTTACACACGCGAAACACTTAGGTTGACTTGACGAGCCTAGCATGTACATACATGGCCTCGGAACACAAGAGACCAAAAGGTCGAGCATGAGTCGTATGGTAGATACGATCAACATGAAGATGTTCACCGATGATGACTAGTCCGTCTCACATGATGAACGGACACGGCCTAGTTGACTCGGATCATGTAATCACTTAGATGACTAGAGGGATGTCTATCTGAGTGGGAGTTCATTAGATGAACTTAATTATCCTGAACATAGTCAAAAGCCCTTTGCAAGTTATGTCGTAGCTCGCGCTTTAGTTCTACTGTTTTAGATATGTTCCTAGAGAAAATTCATTTGAAAGTTGACAGTAGCAATTATGCGGACTAGGTCCGTAAACTGAGGATTGTCCTCGTTGCTTCGTAGAAGGCTTATGTCCTTAATGCACCGCTCGGTGTGCTGAACCTCGAACGTCGTCTATGGATGTTGCGAACATCTGACATACACGTTTTGATAACTACGTGATAGTTCAGTAATGTTAAACGGTTTAGAGTTGAGGCACCAAAGACGATTTCGAAACATCGCGGAACATATGAGATGTTTCGAGGGCTGAAATTGGGATTTCATGCTCGTGCCCACGTCAAGAGGTATAAGACCTCCGACGATTTTCTTAGCCTGCAAACTAAGGGAGAAAAGCTCAATCGTTGAGCTTGTGCTCAGATTGTCTGAGTACAACAATCACTTGAATCGAGTGGGAGTTGATCTTCCAGATGAGATAGTGATGTTTCTCCAAAGTCATTGCCACCAAGCTGCTAGAGCTTCGTGATGAACTATAACATATCAGGGATAGATATGATGATCCTTGAGATATTCACGATGTTTGACACCGCGAAAGTAGAAATCAAGAAGGAGCATCAATTGTTGATGGTTGGTGAAACCACTAGTTTCAAGAAGGGCAAGGGCAAGAAGGGATACTTCATGAAACGGCAAATCAGCTGTTGCTCTAGTGAAGAAACCCAAGGTTGAACCCAAACCCAAGACTAAGTGCTTCTGTATTGAGGGGAATAGTCACTGAAGCGGAACTACCCTAGATACTTGGTAGATGAGAAGGCTGGCAAGGTTGACAGAAGTATATATAGGATATACATTATATTAAATGTGTACTTTACTAGTACTCCTAGTAGCACCAGGGTATTAAGATACCGGTTCGGTTGCTAAGTGTTAGTAACTCAAAATAAAAAGCTATGGAAAAACAGAGACTAGCTAAAGGTGAGATGACGATATATCTTGGAAGTGTTTCCAAGGTTGATGTGATCAAACATCGCCTGCTCCCTCTACCATCGAGATTAGTGTTAAACCTAAATAATTGTTATTTGGTGTTTGCGTTGAGCATAGACATGATTGGATTATGTTTATCGCAAATACGGTTATTCATTTAAGGAGAGTAATGGTTACTCTATTTATTTGAATAATACCTTCAACGGTCTTGCAGCTAAAATAAATGGTTTATTGAATCTCGATCGTAGTGATACACATCTTCATGCCAAAAGATATAAGATAGTAATGATAGTACCAAATACTTGTGGCACTGCCAATTGAGTCATGTTGGTATAAAACGCATGAAGAAGCTCCATGTTGATGGATCTTTGGACTCACTCGTTTTTGAAAAGATTGAGACATGCGAACCATGTCTGTTGGTAGATATGCATGAAGAAACTCCATACAGATGGATCATTTGGACTCACTTGATTTTGAATCACTTGAGACATGCAAATCACACCACATGGACAAGATGACTGAAAGGCCTCGTTTTCAGTAAGATGGAATAAGAAAGCAACTTGTTGGAAGTAATACATTTTGATGTGTGCAATCCAATGAGTGATGAGGCACGCAGTGGATATCGTTATGTTCTTACTTCACAGATGATTTGAGTAGATGCTGAGTATATTTACTTGATGAAACACAAGACTAAATTATTGAAAGGTTCAAGTAATTTCAGAGTGAAGTTGAAGATCGTCGTGACAAGATGATAAAATGTCTATGATATGATCATAGAGATGAATATCTGAGTTACGAGGTTGACACACAATTCAGACATTGTGGAAATTGTTTCACAACTAATACCGCCTGGAACACCATAGTGTGATGGTGTGTCCGAACATCATAACTGCACCCTGATTGGATATGGTGCATACCATGATGTTTCCTATCGAATTACCACTATCGTTTATGGGTTAGGCATTAGAGACAACCGCATTCTTTAAATAGGGCACCACACAATTCAGTTGAGACGACACCATATGGTTTAGAGAAACCTAAGTTGTCATTTCTTAAAAGTTTGGGGCTACGACGCTTATGTGAAAAAGTTTCAGGCTGATAAGCTCGAACCCAAAGCGGATGAATGCATCTTCATAGAATACCCAAAACAGTTGGGTATATCTCCTGTCTCAGATCCGAAAGCAATAGGGATTGTTTCTAGAATCGGGTCCTTTCTCGAGGAAAAGTTTCTCTCGAAAGAATTGAGTGGGAGGATGGTGGAGACTTGATGAGGTTATTGAACCGTCACTTCAACTAGTGTATAGCAGGGCACAAAGAGTTGTTCCTGTGGCACCTACACCAATTGAAGTGGAAGCTTATGATAGTGATCATGAGACTTCGGATCAAGTCGCTCCCAAACCTCGTAGGACGACAAGGATGCGTACTACTTCAGAGTGGTACGTAATCCTGTCTTGGAAGTCATGTTGCTAGACAACAATGAACCTATGAGCTATGGAGAAGCGATGGTGGGCCCGGATTCCGACGAATGGCTTGAGGCCATAAAATCCGAGAGAGGATCCATGTATGAAAACAAAGTGTAGACTTTGAAAGAACTACCTGATGGTCGTAAGGCTGTTGGGTGCAGATGGATTTTAAAAGGAATACGAACAATGATGGTAAATGTCACCATTAAGAAAGCTCGACTTGTCGTTAAGATGTTTCCCGACAAGTTCAAGGAGTTGAATACAATGAGACTTTCTCACTCGTAGCGATGCTAAGAGTCTGTTGGAATTATATTAGCAGTCACTGCATTATTTATGAAATCTTGCAGATAGGATGTCAAAACATTGTTTCCTCACGATTTTCTTGAGGAAAGGTTGTATGTGATACAACCAGAAGGTTTTAATAATCCTGAAAGATGCTAACAAGCATGCAAAGCTCCAGCAATCCTTCTAAGGACTGGAGTAAGCATCTCGGAGTTGGAATATACGCTTTGATGATGATCAAAGATTTTGGGTTTATACAAAGTTTATGAGAAACTTGTATTTCCAAAGAAGTGAGTGGGAGCACTATAGAATTTCTGATGAGTATATGTTGTTGACATATTGTTGATCAGAAATGATGTAGAATTTCTGGAAAGCATATAGGGTTATTTGAAAAGTGTTTTTCAATAGAAAACCTGGATTAAGCTGCTTGAACATTGAGCATCAAGATCTATGAGGATAGATCAAAAACCGCTAAATGGTACTTTCAAATGAGCACATACCTTGACATGATCTTGAAGGTGTTCAAGATGGATTAGTCAAAGAAGGAGTTCTTGCCTGAGTTGTAAGGTATGACGTTAAGAGTTAAAGCTTGACCACGGCAGAAGAGAGAGAAAGGACGAAGGGCGTCCCCTATGCTTCATACGTAGGCTCTATAGTATGCTATGTTGTGTACCGCACCGGATGTGTGCCTTGCCATGAGTCAGTCAAGGGGTACAAGAATGATCCAGGAATGGATCATTGGACATCGGTCAAAATTGTCCTTAGAGTAAATAAGGACATGTTTCTCGATTATGGAGGTGACAAAGAGTTCGGCGTAAAGGGTTACGTCGATGCAAGCTTTAACACCTATCCGAGTGACTCTGAGTAGCAAACCGGATATGTATAGTGGAGCAACCATTTGGAATAGCTTCAAGTGGAGCGTGGAAGCAGCGTTTACAATATGACGTAGAGATTTGCGAAGTGCATACGGATCTAAATGTTGCAGACCCGTTGACTAAAACCTCTCTCACAAGCAAAACATGATCAAACCCCAGAACTCATTGAGTCTTAATCACATGATGATGTGGACTAGTTTAGTGACACTAGTAAACTCTTTGGATGTTGGTCACATGGCAATGTGACCTGTGAGTGTTAATCACATGGCGATGTGAACTAGATTATTGACTCTAGTGCAAGTGGGAGACTGTTGGAAATATGCCCTAGAGACAATAATAAATTAGTTATTATTATTATATTTCCTTGTTCATGATAATCATTTATTATCCATGCTATAATTGTATTGATAGGAAACTCAGATACATGTGTGGGTACATAGACAACACCATGTCCCTAGTAAGCCTCTAGTTGACTAGCTCGTTGATCAATAGATGGTTAGGGTTTCCTGACCATGGACATTGGATGTCGTTGATAACGGGATCACATCATTAGGAGAATGATGTGATGGACAAGACCCAATCCTAAGCCTAGCACAAAGATCGTGTAGTTCCGTATGCTAAAGTTTTTCTAATGTTAAGTATCATTTCCTTAGACCATGAGATTGTGCAACTCCCGGATACCGTAGGAATGCTTTGGGTGTACCAAACATCACAACGTAACTGGGTGGCTATAAAGGTGCACTACGGGTATCTCCGAAAGTGTCTGTTGGTTTGGCACGAATCGAGACTGGGATTTGTCACTCCGTGTGACGGAGAGGTATCTCTGGGCCCACTCGGTAGAACATCATCATAATGTGCACAATGTGACCAAGGGGTTGATCACGGGATGATGTGTTACGGAACGAGTAAAGAGACTTGCCGGTAACGAGATTGAACAAGGTATCGGCATACCGACGATCGAATCTCGGGCAAGTACAATACCGCTAGACAAAGGGAATTGCATATGGGATTGCTTGAATCCTTGACATCGTGGTTCATCCGATGAGATCATCGTGGAACATGTGGAAGCCAACATGGGTATCCAGATCCCGCTGTTGGTTATTGACCGGAGAACGTTTCGGTCATGTCTGCATGGTTCCCGAACCCATAGGGTCTACACACTTAAGGTTCGGTGACACTAGAGTTGTTATTGGAAATAGTATGTGGTTACCGAAGGTTGTTCGGAGTCCCGGATGAGATCCTGGACATGACGAGGAGCTCCGGAATGGTCCGGAGGTGAAGATTGATATATTGAACGAAGGGTTTTGGAGTCCGGAAGTGTTCCGGAGGTACCGGGTGATGACCAGCATGACTGAAAGGTGTTTCGGGAGCCCCGGCAAGTGTTGGGGGCTTCATGGGCCAAGGGAAGGGGGCAAAACAGCCCACTAAGGGGCTGTGCGCCCCCCTCACCTATTCCCACGTGACCAGGGGGTTTGGGGCGCCCCATCTAGGGTTCCCACCTCCTGGCTTGGGGGCCTAGTCACCCAAGGGGGAGATCCCATCTGCCCTGGCCGCCGCCCCCCTAGGGGAAACCCTAGGGCGCCTCCCCTCCCCTTTGCCCCTATATATAGTGGAGGTTTTGGGGCTGCCTAACACACGAGTCTCTCTCTCCCAAGGCGCAGCCCTACCTCTCTCCCTCCTCGTCTCTCGTAGTGCTTGGCGAAGCCCTGATGGAGTACCGCGCTCCTCCACCACCACCACGCCATCGTGCTGCTGCTGGACGGAGTCTTCCCCAACTTCTCCCTCTCTCCTTGCTGGATCAAGGCATGGGATACGTCACCGGTCTGCATGTGTGTTGAACGCGGAGGCGCCATGATTCGGCGCTTAGATCGGAATCAACCGCGATCTGAATCGCTACGAGTACGACTCCTTCATCCACGTTCTTGCAACGCTTCCGCTTAGCGATCTATAAGGGTATGTAGATGCACTTCTCTTTCCCTCATTGCTAGACTACTCCATAGATTGATCTTGGTGATGCGTAGAAAATTTTGAATTTCTGCTACGTTCCCCAACAGGGAAAACATTCTCGGATGTTATCCCCCTTTGCCGGTAACATGTAGCACCGCGTTAGAACACGTCTAGCTCTGCCTGTTGTCTTGTTATGCTATGTTTGCGTGTATTTACTGTTTCTCCCCCCTCTTCTCTCCGGTAGACCCCGAGACTGCCGCTGTGATCGACTACGTCAACGACGACCCCTTCTTCTTGTCTGAGCAACCAGGCAAGCCCCCCCTTTGATCATCTCAATATCGCCCATTCCATTCTCTCATGCTTGCATTAGATTTTTCTACTGTTATTGTTTGCTCCTATTCTGATGCATAGCCTACTTTTGTACCTGATATTATTACCTACCTGCGCATCCTAAACTGCTTAGTATAGGTTGGTTAGAGATCCATCAGTGACCCCCACTTATCATTGTTGCCCCTGCTTCATCATCGACGCCTCGATCAGCGTGATCGATGACCAGAGCCTGACACCTCACATCACATTACGCCCCTTTAGTTGCTCGACTCAGCAGAGCTACTATCGAGTGTCGAGGGTGATCCCTCTTAACGCACTCCTGATGATAATTCTGTAGTGTAGCTATTCGGTGTGGTCATCGAGTGTGGTTCCTCTTTCACCATTCCCGATATGGCTCTGTCGTGCAACACCTCAAGTGTGAACCTCGAGGGTGGTTCCTCTTATGTTCACCTTGATGATTATATCAAGTGGAATCCTCCGAGGGTGATTCCTTGGGTTTTCCCCTTAATGTCTGGACACACAGTTACCTTGACTTTACTGGAGGCCGTTGTGAAAGCCGGGCGGGCCCGGAGAGCACCCGTGCGACGTGATAGTGGCGGCTGGCTGTTTAGCGGTATCACCCGGGAGGGGGAGATAGCTCCGGACTTGTCCCGACAGCCGTCACTCCTTTTAATAATGCACTAATAGGTTTGGGTATTTGTTCTGAGTTGGCCTTTGGCCTTTACGCACTAACCACCACGCGAGAATAGTTATGGGCCTCGACATCGTGGTATCAGCCGAAGCTTTCTCAGACGTCCAATTCAGCAGTGCGGCACGGTCAGATCGTGCTGGCCATCCGAGGCGGTGCTGGTATTCACCCTGCGCGCAACGACCCGGAGTGTTGCGGGCGATGGGCCCAAGACCCCGGAGTGCTTATGATGTAGACCGGCGGGGACCTCTCTGCTGAGCCTAGGTAGGGCTGCGACGTGTTGATCTTCCGAGGCCAGGCATTGACCCCAGAAAGGTGTGTCCGGCCAGTGTGATCGAGCGTGTTGGGTAGCATGGTGCACCCCTGCAGGGAAGATATATATTCGAATACCGTGTCCACGGTAATGGACGTTCAGACTTGTATCCTGATCTTATACAACTAGAAATGGATACTTGATATGTGATGGATATGTTGGCTCCGGGATTGCTTTCTCGCAGGGAGTCGAGGAAGGATCTCTGGGCCTTAATGTTACAACATGCTTGTTAATTAAACTGCTATTCTTTACTCTTCCACATGTTGCAAGATGCTTGGAGCTGCTTGAAGATGCTAGTCTTCGATAGGCTAGGCCTTCCCCTCTATTTTGGCATTCTGCAGTTCAGTCCACAGATACAGCGTTTCCATTTGATACCATTGCATGCTTAGTTTAGGTCTGATGCTTGCGAGTACTTTGGATGAGTACTCACGGTTGCTTTGCTCCCCTTTTCCCCCTTCCTTCTCCTTTCCGGTTGATGCAACCAGATGGTGGCCCCAGGAGTTAGATGCCACCCCCGACGACTACTGCTACTACTCCGAGGGTGCCTACTACTACATGGAGACAGCCGACGACCAGGAGTAGTTAGGAGGTCCCAGGCAGGAGGCCTTGCCTCTTCGATCGTGTTGCTTTTGTGCTAGCCTTCTTAAGGCATCCTTGTTTAACTTATGTCTGTACTCAGATATTGTTGCTTCCGCTAACTCTTATGCTTTCGAGCTTCTGTATTCAAGCCCTCGAGGCCCCTGGCTTGTAATATGAAGCTTGTATTATTATTTTTGTGTCTAGAGTTGTGTTGTGATATCTTCCCGTGAGTCCCTGATCTTGATCGTACACATTCCGTGCATGATTAGTGTACGGTCGAGTCGGGGGCGTCACACGCTGCCTCGCCGACCTTCACGACGAAGTAGTCCCTCCCTTCGATCCCATTCGCAACGGAGGCAACACCCATTCCAGCGGACGGTTCCGCGGTGAGATCCCTACTGGATTGTGGTCGCGCCTCCCCAAACCTCACCGCGGGACACATGAGAGGGCGCCGTTGCCATGGTCAGGCTTGGATGGGGAAAGGAGGCGACATAGCAGCAACGGCGTCTTCGCCGGGATTGGTGGCGATGGCGGCGGTGAGCGAGCGGGAGGACGGCAGCCGCGAGAGAGTAGGAGGGTGGTGGCGGCAGTCCATCGGCCGCCGTGACGTGAGAGGAGGATGGGGATGGGGCCGCGATCTGGACGTATGGAGCGGTCGAGAGGAGGGGAAGCAGGCGGCTGGGTTTTTCCATCGTGCGGGGTTTGGGGGAGGTCAAACGAGAGGGTTTTTTCGTGCGGGAGGCAGAGCAACGAGGGCGGATGTAGGGAGACGGGACGCGGTCGGTTGGCAGGAAAAGGAAAGCTACGCATTTTTTTAGGCAGTAGAGATGATTGATGATAAGAAAGGGAAAATCACATCAATATAAGGAAATATCTCATCAATACTTGATTGATTGCGATTTATTTTTTATATGGTAACTAATCTGATCATCAATAATTGATTGATTGCGATTTATTTTTTATATGGTAACTAATCTGATGGGTTTATGTGGGTGGTGAAGCGAAAAGGCAGGTGGGAGGGAGACGGAATAAAACCAGCGAAATAAAAACCAACGAAAGTGGTGAGGCGAAATAAAACCAGTGAAAAATAACCGGCGGACTGTTTACCAACTGCTTCATTAGAAATAGAGATATACTGCTATCTGATGATTTCTTAAGTAAAATAAGAAGATGGGCCATATTGAATCAGTAGATTTGCCAGTATCAATATGAGCTATTATGTAAGAAAACGGCCAACCTCACCGACCTACCCTTCCCTCAACATGGTGTTGCTGTCCCTGGCCATCGCTCTAAACCAACGGACCACGAGATTTTTCTGGCAGCCTTGATGCTGCTCACCGTCTCCTCCTTCCTTCTGCGACGAATCAATTGACCCAAATTCAAAGATCATTTCATTGTTGCATGCTTACTTTTAGTGAAACTGTTACAAAATTTTGATAGAGTATGTTAATTGTTTTCAAAACGGATAGAGTATGTTAATGATCATTTCAGTGTTGCGTGCTGATTGGGGGTGGGTGGGCGGGGCAAAGGAAGACTTTGTGTTGCTGCCTTGTCAGCCAATCATACTGTGGCTGAGGTCACACCTATCTACTACGTATCAAATATCAAATATTATATATTATCATTGATGGTTCCATTAGTCCTTGTATTGATTTCCTTTGAGATTCCTGCTGAAGTTTCCTGTCAGGAGTAGTTATTTTTAGAACGTAGACGCACGCAGCGTCCGGCTTTAAATTAATAAAGCCACGTGGCAGCATCCAAACCAGGCATAATCCACACCAACATAACACTTAAGTTCAGCGGGCTCGCAGTCCCGGCAAATTAGAAGACTAAAGTTCACGAGGACGCTAAAAGCACGTAACCATAAAGATACTAGACGTAAAAGCTCAATTTGGCGGATCTTGAAGTCTTGCTCTTGCTGTGCATGCTTTGATCTGCTCCATGATCTTGTTCATGCGCCCCTCGTCACGCTGCTTCCTCAATGACGCCCAAGCCTGTAGGAAAATATGACATTTGAAAAGAATCTCAGCTGGGTAAGCAGGGAACTTATGTTCGATAGTAATTTTGTTCCTCTCTGTGCGGTTAACAAAGACAGAAGGTCTGAGCTATTTTGCGGGTTCCAATTCTGCTTAAAAGTATCCTTAACAGCGCTCCACGCAAATCTAGCAAGGCAGCACTTGAAGAAGACGTGGTTAGCGTCCTCCCCAAGACCGCAGATGGCGCATGTCCCGTTCGCCGGCCCGTTGCGTTTGGCCACATTATCCGAGGTTGGAAGACGGTTGCGGGACATTTGCCACAAAAAGATCTTGATTTTGAGGGGAATGCCAGCCTTCCACAACCCCCTGGCCATATCAAGCCTATTCCCCTCCGTAAGCTTCTCGTATAAGGATTTGACCGAGAATTTACGAGAAGCCGTAAGCTTCCAATCAATCTGATCTTGATCGTGGCTGATACTTCATCCCTCAAGCTCAGCCACCAGTGCCTCCCAAGCCGTCGCCTCTCCCGCTTCCAGAAGTCTGAAGAAAGAGATCGCCGGGGGGTGCACTCTGAGAGCGTCAGCGACCATAATGTGCGTGTCCGTGGCAAGCTGGTACAGCTGTCAGGAGTAGTGCATCCATCCATCCTAGGAGTAGTGTTGGGATTGGGATGCATACACGAGACAGTATGTATACATAAATGTAGACGAACAAAGGTGTCAGGGGCAGGTAGAATTTATTTTTATAAAGAGAGCGGTCTCTCTGATTTCTATTAAAAAAAGCCACGGCGTCTGATACAGAATTAAGCAAGGGACAGGCAGATACGTGAGCCTTAACAAGAAGAAGACGACCACACCACATGTATCGATTGAATTTATCTATGTCAAGGAGAGCTTATTATGAATATATTCCCCGCAAAAAGAGAGCTTATTATGCATATCCAATTTGGAACCCGAGCTCATCTACATCCTATGAACAGTAAATTTAAAATCAATGGTAGAGAAAAATAAAAAAAATCGAACTTTTTTTTGGTGAAAGGTGATTTAATGCGTGATGCCCGTGCCAAGTTTCAGGGCGTTCGGACATCTGAGTAGCTCTCGGCAAAAAAATATCAGGTCCAAACATTACAAAACAGTAACTTTTTCACAAATCCAAAATTTGTCTTTTTTGCTGAGAGCCACTCAGATGTCCAAATGCTCTGAAGTTTAGCATGAACATCATGCACTCAAGCATCTTTCACAACAACGAAAAAGAATTTTTTCTGAACTTTTAACAAATTTAGTGTTTAATTCCGGGCTTAGATGAGTCCGGGAGCCAAAACGCCGTGCCCAGCTTATTAACTCAAAGAGTTGAAAAGTGAAGATGTTTGACAGGCAGCCATGCTTCTTTATAATCATAAAAAGGGAAAGAGAAAAAAAAAGGCAGCTGCCTGGCCAGGGAGAGTACAGAACAGATACAGACCCTATACACACAACATAGAAACAAGTTGTGTTTGTGGTAGGAGTAGATTGGGTGAACATTAGTATAGTCGTTGTATGATTGAGCTGGCATGGATGCATGGTGCAAGTTGGGCCATCTCCAAGGATGGCTCTTAAACCGTCTGCAAATGTCTGGACCATGCAATATGGACGTGTTTTGCCGTTCAACGTGGTCTTGTATCGATCCGCTCGGCGGTCAAGACATATTTTTTCCCGCAAACCAGAGGCAAACTGAGAGGCTTTGCGGGCGTTCAGACCACTGTCGCGTCCGCTCCTGACTGCCTTGGCCCACCCAAAACCATCGGAGACTGCACCTCCACTTCACGGGTCTTGAACCCCGCCACATTCATGAATTTCATCCGGTTAGTCCAACCCTGTTTGAAATGTATGCGGACAACGTTGGATGGCCGGCTCCCGCATCCGTGTCTGCGGACTGATCCCCTTTCTAAGGACGGATGCCGGAGCAAATTTGCGGGTTAGCATTGAAGATGCCCTTAGCAAGCATGGCTTTATGGAGCAACCACACATCTTCATGGACGACGACATTAGAAATAAGCAATTTGAAGGCCGCTTTACTTTTTTGACTTGACTTAGTTTGCATGTCCTCTCCTCTCCTTGGGTTTGATTTTTTTCATAGGGCAGAGAATTCCCGCAATTGCGTTAAGAATAGAAGAATTGATCTCGTTAATGAGAAAAATTGGATCCGGAAATCATACAACTCTAGGTTAATTAAGAGAAACCAAGCAATACATAAATAAATACAAATACAAACACAAAAAAAGAAAATAACTATATTTGGACGATGGGTTGGATTTTTTTATCAAGCCATCCAAGGAGGGAGCGTTGCATCTGCACTTGACCATAGTAAAAATAGGAAGAACAGTTTTTAAGGGGTGCTTAGATTAGAGAAAAAAAAGGCCTTTGGCCCTCCAAACATTCATTATTTGTGCTTGCCCTCCGTGAAGATCCTACCTAGCTTCGCCACTGCTATTAAGATACTAATTATTCGTGCATTGTTTTATTTTTTAGTTTTGCGGAAGCATTTTCTGTGGGTTTTTTTTGTGTCGCTGGGCTGATCTTGTTTCCGGTTTTGATAAAGTATTTTTTTGATTTTTTTTCTTTTCTTTTCCAACAGTTTTTCATTTGGTTTTTTCCTGCTATTTTCCTTTTCTTGTTTTGTTTTAGTTTTTCGTCTTCTTCACTCTTTTTTATTTTCCACATTATAATTCATGAGTATTTATTGAAGTCATAAACATTTAAAAAGATCATGAATATTTTTTTCAATTCATGATTTTTTTTAAATCATTAATATTTTAAAAGTTCACTTACAATTTTAATGCCTGTAGGCATTTTTTAATTTATGATTTTCAAATTTGCAAACATTATCTTAAATCCATGAATATCTTTTAAACTGACAAACATTTATAAATCTCTAATTTCTATTAAAAGAAGCCACAGTGTTTGATACAGTATTAAGCAGGGGGCAGGTAGATACGTGAGCCTTAAGAAGAAGACGGCCACACCACATGTATCGATTGAATTTATCAATGTCAAGGAGAGCTTTATTAATTCAAGAGTTGAAGAGTGATGATGTTTGACTAGCAGCTATGCTTCGTCGTTATTAGCCAAAAAAAGCAGCTGGCATAGATATTCTATTGTTTTTTCAGGATTTGTATAGAAACAAGTTGTGTTTGGTGCAGGAGTAGATTTGGGGAACACTGGTAGTCGTTGTTTGAGGCTGGTCGTAATGGGAGTATCATAGATAGTATCATGCATGTCAACAAAGCAATCTTGATGAGGTGACATAGCATTAAATGAAGAAAGAGATGATTAAGTATCATATCATGATACCGTATCATATTAAATGATGTGCTACTTTGTGTCATGCATGATTCAGCTGCCATGGATGCATGGCGCAAGATCTTGACCAGCTTTTGGTTTCTTCTTCATCGTCGTTGTCTTCTGATCGATCTCCTTTTTATCATCGTGTAAGAAGCTAGGCCAATTGAAAAGGAGGGTCAATTGTGAGTTTTCTGTTCTCTGTAAACACATGTTCTGATAGGTGTCCGAGTTTGTAAAAGATAGAAAAGTTCAGGTCTCGTTTGAAGTCGTTTTAGGGTCAAACTCTTAGAGATAAAGTGTGTTTTAAACCTGGTCGGTTTGTGATCAGGGTCACGACGTGTTGGGCACGAATAGTAGGCCGAGTTGGTCGTGAGGTCGGCTCCTTGAGCCCTATATAATGTGAAATAGAGACCCAGGAAAAACTGCACGTTGGCAGTACCAAACCTTCTCTGTTTCGATCTGTTTCTTTTGTTCTTCGTCTACCTCCTGCGTTGTTCGATCTTGGAGCTATCACGTGGTAACGGAGCCTCGTTGTGATCGCCTAGTACCCGGTGATCATGGTGGACGACGACTTGAGCAAGCAGAGGGCTGCAGCAGAAAGTTCCGGGGCGGCTAAAGCAATTGTCATACCCGGGATGTCATACCCATGTTTTGATCGGGAGAACTTTGGGGTTTGGAAGGCTCTAATGGAGTGTGCCCTACGAGCCGCTGAATTGTGGGTTGTCGTCGACCCCGGCGGCAATGCCTACAAGAAGGACGGCGCCGAGCACTGCAAAGACAGGCAGGCAGCAACGGCGCTCTATACCGTGATGCCGATGGACGTTCTTCAGCATATCATCGCCAAGGAAACGGTGAAGGAGGCATGGGATACCTTGAAGCTGCTCTTCGAGGGGCATACCCGTGTCAAGCAAGCGAATCTGCAAACTCTTTTGAGGAATTATGAAACGCTTGTGATGACTGACGATGAAACCGTGGATGCTTTTGCTTCGCGGGTGATGACGTTGGTCAATGGAATCCGCGCGCTTGGAGAAAACCTGACGGAGACTTCAGTGGTCAGGAGATTCTTGCGCGCTACTCCTCCCCGTTACATGCAGACCGTGACGGCGATTGAGCAGTGTGTCGAACTGACTACGTTGACGGTCGATGACCTCGTTGGCCGCTACAAAGCTCATGATGAGAGGATGCGCCATAGCATCGGTGATGCTAGGGACGACGAGCAAGTCATGCTCACGAGGGCGCAGTGGCAATTGTTGATTGCAAGGGAGAAGAAGGCTGGCGAGGGCTCAAGCAATACTCGCCAAGATTGTGCGCCAAAAGAACAGAATAAGAGGAACACGGGGGACAACGCTCCAAAGAAGAAGAAGTTCGATAAGCGCAAGATCAAGTGTTATAATTGTGGCATCACGGGGCACTTCAAGTCTGAGTGTAGGAAGCCAGCGAAGGAGCAGGCATATATCGCGAAGAAGGGTGACATTGATGATGATCAAGCCAACATGCTGCTGTGTGAAATCTGTGAGTTTCCAGAGGTGGACGTATAGATGCAAGTAGCTGAAACCGTTGCACTTGTGGAGAAGAAAATTTATCTCCACGAGGAAGAAGAGAAGAGGGCCGGAAATTGTTGGTACCTTGATACGGGCGCAAGCAACCATATGTCAGGGGATAGGACCCAATTCAGCGAGCTAAGCATGACTGTTGGAGGGACGGTCAGGTTCGGTGACGGCAAAACAGCGCCAATATAGGGAGGGGCACCGTGGTCTTCGAAGCAAAGAGTGGTGAACACAAGATTCTCAAAGATGTTTATTACATTCCCATGATAAGACGAACATAATTAGTTTGGGACAGCTCGAAGAGAGGGGTTGCAAAATTGTGCTCAAGACGGATATTTGTGGGGCTATGATCGTCAAAGAAATCTCATGATGCGTGTGAAGAGGTCTCGGAACAGAATGTATGTCCTGAATCTGGACAAGGCACAACTGGTGTGTTTGCTAGCAAAGTTTGACGAAACAGCGTGGAAGTGGCACTCACGGTTTGGTCACTTGAATTTTCATGCATTGAGGAAATTGGGAAAGCAGCAGATGGTGAGTGGACTGCCCATGATTGATCATATTGATCAGCTTTGCACTGGATGTTTAGTTGGCAAGCAACGCGGAGGTGCGTTTCCGAGAGAAGCAAGATTCAGAGCTTCAAAAGCTTTGGAGCTGGTTCATGGTGATTTATGTGGACCCATTACTCCAGCTACCCCGTCTGGGAAGAAGTATTTTTTGCTCATAGTAGATGACTACAGCAGGTATATGTGGTTAGTCTTGTTGAGGAGCAAAGATGAGGCACTTGAAGCTTTCAGAAAGGTCAAAATTGCAGCTGAGGTTGAATCTGAAGAAAAGTTGAAGGCATTAAGGACTGACCGAGGAGGGGAATTTACCTCTAATGAGTTTAATGCTTATTGTGAGAAGCATGGGATTAAGCGGTACTTGACGGCACCCTATACTCCGCGGCAAAACGGAGTCGTTGAGAGGAGAAATCAAACCATTGTAGCTATGGCCAGAAGTATGTTGAAAAGCAAAAAGCTACCAGGGAGATTTTGGGGAGAAGCCGTGACTACTGCTGTTTATTTACTCAATAGAGCTCCAACAAAGAGTGTTGTTGGAATGACACCGTACGAGGCATGGTGCGGTAGAAAACCCTCGGTTGATCATCTTCGGACTTTTGGATCTATTGCTCATATCAAGGTGTTGGGTGCACACAACGCGAAGCTAGCGGACATAAGTATACCCACAATTTTGTTAGGCTATGAGCAAGGTTCAAAGGCATATCGAGTCTACAACCCAGCAACGAAGAAAGTACAAGTGTCACGTGATGTAGTTTTTGATGAAGAAAAAGCCTGGAATTGGGACGGCGCAGCAGTGGAGGACCGTCCTACAGGAGGTGATGACATGTTTGTTGTATCCTATCACACTGATCCTGCAGGCCACCATCACGACAACGACGTACATGAAGATGGGCTTGATGTTGATGACGATCCTGGACATGGCGGCGGAAATCTGGGATCCGGCAGCGCACCTGGAACCCCCATGGCGCGTACACCCAGCCACGGCTTGCCCAGCTCCCCCTCTACCCCAGGAGGTGGACCGTGGTGGGGTGATGATGATGGAGATGACGGATCAGCAGCTGGAGCTCGTTCAGAAACAGCAGCAAAAAACGCTGCCGTGGCAGCGAAATCTGGCATGCAATCTGCAGGGACGCCCAGAAACGCTGCCGTGGCAGCCGAAAATTCTGAAGCTGCAGATTTCAGGGATGATGATGATCCAGAAAGCACGGTGGGGGGAGCGCGATGGGGGAGACTCGTGAGTCCCCTGAGCGTACTCCGGGAAGGCCTCCAACGCCGGCGAAGCTCCGGCGAGTATTGGATCTTTATCCAAAGGAGGCTCTTCGGAAAATTAACCACGTGCGAATGAAAAAGAGAGGAGATCATTGCTTGTTTTCTGAAGTAGAACCAGCCACGTTCGAAGAGGCGAACGATGAAGAGTCTTGGCGCAGCGCCATGATAGAGGAGCTCGGTTCAATTGAAGAAAATCAAACATGGAGTCTTGTTGATCTTCCAAGTGGACACAGTGCAATTGAGCTCAAGTGGGTGTTTAAAGTTAAAAAAGATTCACAAGGAGCAGTGGTGAAACACAAAGCAAGGTTGGTGGCCAAGGGGTTTGTACAGCAGCAAGGCATTGATGTTGAAGAAGTTTTTGCTCCGGTTGCAAGGATGGAGTCAGTTCAGTTGTTGATTGCACTAGCAGCTCAAGAGTCATGGTCTTTGCATCACATGGATGTGAAGTCGGCCTTTCTCAATGGAGATCTAGAGGAGGAGGTATATGTGCAGCAACCAACTGGTTTTGTCAAGAAAGGAGAGGAACATAAGGTATATAAGTTGCATAAAGCTTTGTACGGTTTGAAGCAGGCCCCTAGAGCATGGAATACTAAACTTCATAACACTTTGATTTCACTTGGTTTTGAGAAGTGTCCACTAGAGCATGCCATGTATAAAAGAGGTATAGATGCAAGTCGTCTACTCATTGGTGTGGATGTTGATGACCTCCTAATCACTGGTGCAAGTGAGAAGGAGATTGGAAGATTCAAGAAGCAGATGAAGGAATTGTTCAAAATGAGTGATCTAGGCTTGTTAAGCTTTTACCTTGGGATTGAGGTACATCAAAGTAGAGATGGGATCACATTGTGCCAAGAGGCATATGCCACAAAAATTCTGGTGAATTGTGGCATGGATTATTGCAATCCTTCACATACACCTATGGAGGCTAAGCTCAAGTTGAGCAAACGGAGTGAGGCGCCGGCCGTTGATCCAACAGATTACAGAAGCATTGTGGGGAGCCTAAGGTACTTGGTGAACACAAGGGCTGATTTGGCCTACTCTGTTGGGATCGTTAGTAGATACATGGAGCACCCTACTACTGAACATCTAGCTGCGGTGAAGCAAATTTTGAGGTATGTTAAGGGCACTCTAAAATATGGCTGCAAGTACACAAGAAAGAAAGAGGCAAGACCACCATTGGTGGGCTATAGTGACAGTGATATGGCAGGAGACGTGGACGACAGGAAAAGTACTACTGGCGTTGTTTTTTTCTTAGGTAAAAATTTGATCTCTTGGCTGTCACAGAAGCAGAAGGAAGCGGAGTACATTGCAGGAGCGGCTGCGGCGTGTCAGGGAGTTTGGCTCAGTAGATTATATGCGGACTTGATGAGAGAACAGCCGAAGCAAGTGAAGCTACATATTGACAATAAATCCACCATATCTTTGTGCAAGAATCATGTGCATCATGATCGTAACAAGCACATTGATGTAAAGTTCCACTACATTCGCGAGTGTGTGGAAGAAGGGAGGATGGAGGTCGAGCATGTCAATACAAACGATCAACTCGCGGACATTTTAACGAAGTCACTTGGGAAGGTGAAGTTTCAAGAGATGCGTGAGAAGATCGGAGTAAAGGCTGTCAAGTAGTCATAACATCGTGTTTAGGGAGGTGAATGTGAGTTTTCTGTTCTCTGTAAACACATGTTCTGATAGGTGTCCGAGTCTGTAAAAGATAGAAAAGTCCAGGTCTCGTTTGAAGTCGTTTTAGGGTCAAACTCTTAGTGATAAAGTGTGTTTTAAACCTGGTCGGTTTGTGATCAGGGTCGCGACGTGTTGGGCACGAATAGTAGGCCGAGTTAGTCGTGAGGTCGGCTCCTTGAGCCCTATATAATGTGAAATAAAGACCCAGGAAAAACTGCACGTTGGCAGTACCAAACCTTCTCTGTTTCGATCTGTTTCTTTTGTTCTTCGTCTACCTCCTGCGTTGTTCGATCTTGGAGCTAACATCAATGCCAATTGCACATGCCGACGTTTGCTTGCTTTCTTGCTTCCGTGCGAAATTGAGATGATGAACCCCTATGCATATGCTTTGCAGCATAAACAAACCTTGTTGGAAGTTTGTTCTTCCAACGAATTAACCCACAACCCATCCGGAAGTTGGTGTCTAATTTTTTACCCAGGGGTGTGGGTTTATTCTTCCAACTTTGAAACCACGTTGAACTCTTCGAATCGGTGCGGTAGGTTAATTCGTTGTTTACCTAGTGTTTTTGGCAATCTAAGATGAGCACCTCTGGAAAATGGAAACCATCATAAGCAGGGTAGGTATACATGGATATTCTATTGGGTTCTCAGGATTTGGTGAGCTTGCTATTTTTCTAAGGTGACAATTCCTTTGAATCAATGAAACACACATGTGGTATATGATGACGCCATACAGTGCCAGGAATATCATTTTTATACTGGTATGATTTCGGTTGTCATCATCACGAAGAAGAAAAGAGAGGCAACCATCCATATCGCGTAGGAAACGGGATGAACCTATGAATATGCTTTGCTGTATAAATTAAACAAACAGATCCATCTGCACCTGCACCTGCAAGCCACCACGCCGGCCGGCCAGCAGGGAAAAAATATGAACAAATTGCTGGCCTGGCTAGCTGCATCAGTGCACCACGTCGCAAAAAATGAGAAATCAGATTTATGTATATTAAGATAGAAAAATAAGAGATGTTAAGTACTCCCTTCGTCCCAAAATTCTTATCTTAGATTTGTCTAAATACGGATATATCTCCCAAAATTTTTGTCTTAGATTTGTCTAAATACGGATGTATCTAGTTACGTTTTAGTGTTATATACATCCGTATCTAGACAAATCTAAGACTAGATACATCCGTATCTAGACAAATCTAAGACAAAATTTTTGGGACGGGGAATAGTATATACACAAGCACTATGTATAACGCTTTGCTTTCATTGCATTTCCTGCCCCATCTGTTTTAGTTTATTGTCAGTGCTATACAATGCTTCATCTTCCATTCCTGTAAAGAATGACTTGCGGTTTCTCAAGGAGTTGGAGGCTTTTTTAGTCTATCTCTGTGTTTTTGACACAATTAAAAATAGCGCCAATCCATGTATATCAACGTGTACATCTTGTTTAGTACTGGTGGCAGTATGAGTTTTAGGGTGTGCGTAGCTAATTTTAATTACTACTTTACTTACTATAATCTCCAGGAGTAGAGTAGTTGGGTACATAAGCGTTGCGTAATGTGGAAAACGGGACTTGACTCACTCAAGAGGAGTGCTATACGGGACTCTTTTAAAGAAGACTAGATCATTGATGGCGCGCGTTGCTGCGCCCGTCTATTTTGATGGTTGAATTATAGGATAGTTTAGAAAGATATGGACATAACAGATGGATATTAAGATGGCTTTATGTTTGCAGCATTCCCATTTTATCGTACTACAGAATTATACTATGAGAAGCCTGCCTAGTTTGATTATGCCCATGTCGAGTAAATAACAAAGAAATTAATTGAAAGTATAACTGTTAGGAACATAATAGAGATTCAAATGGTTCAGTTTACTTACAATTAACATTGTACCAAGTGAAAAATCAGATAAACAAGAACATAACCCCAATCAAACTAACCATAAATAATAGAACAATGCCTTCACTGAGATTCCAAACACACTGTTCGTACTCTGTTCTTCCATGCTAGTGTCGATGAATACAACTAACAGAAAATAAAATGTATTTATCTATCCGCTGGTCAATTCGTATCTATTGTAGGATTGTTCGTTTTGATAATAAACATCACCTTTTAGGGTTATCAGATGGCCAATCCTGCCATATCAAAGCAAAGAACTGAAGTGGCAGTGAAATAGAGATGCAATCCCAACTCCCAATGAATCTTAATCGTTGTATTATTAATCAGTAGGTGTAGTCTCGTGTAGCTAGTGCCTTTAAATGGCACCGTTATTGGTAAGGGGAGACAATGCTTATCATGTTGTCAGCTGAATGTTAGGTGTTTCTTTTCGAAAAATCCGAAAATTAGGCTGGAAAATCATGTCATCGAAGTGTCATAATACTCATAAATAATTTGATAAGTACAAAGGATCCTTGTATGAAATTGGTCAACCCTTAAGACTGGAAGATAATCGCTGGTACGATGCTTTCTCTTCACTTAAACATGTATTTGTGGTAAACTTCTGTACATTCACTCTAAAATTGTGGTAAACAGGACAAGAGAGACTGACATGTCTCCTCCCTCCTTGCTCGACAACTTCTATAATACATTTTCTATGTCTTACTGTAATAGTATCGCCTGCAAGGTAATACTTATAATATCAGGAGATATAGTTGATAACACATATAGAAAACACAGAAGAGGGTAAACACGACAAAGTTTATGCAGGACAGTCCTTAATTTGATGCCAAATAATCAGTCCTTTGGATCTTTTGTTTTCAACAACAATACATTCAACTGAAACTTTGGCAAGTCACATTACATGAGCTTTGAATAACGTCGATAAGATACATCAGTAACCACTTTGCCTGTTCGAGTTTAACTTGTAAAAGTGAATAAACAAAGCACGATGTTGTCCATGCTTAATTAGTAGTACTGATTTGTGTTTCCAAGTTCCTAGTTCCTACCAGTACAAAGATTACCTTAGCACTGAGAGGTGGCTTGATCAATGATGGAACATCAGCAACAAATACTGACATGGAAAATGATATGCGATGAAGCATAATTCAGCAAAGGACTGGCACGAGCAACTGTGGTGATAACTCTGGAGCCTTCTTGCAGCCTGTATCAGGTCACTGAGGAAAGAAAGAAACCCAGCAGTACATAGCTTGAACTCGACCTTGTATAGAACATGCAAGCATTTGAAATTATAATTTAGAAAGAGAACACATCTGTACATGGGATAACATTGGACCGGAGTACAAAATATAATGTAGTATAATATTGGTGCATGGTCAAATAATTGTGCAGTTGACCAGCAAGCGGTACTGTATACTCATCGCTGCTAGAGATTGGTTTGCAAGAGTGGGGAGATTGGAAACAGTGCATCACCTTCCAAATGGTTAATTCCTAAACTTTCTAATCCAACAGAAAACCTGCATTTTTTGTGAGCACAAAGAACAGTATCAATAAACAAAACAAATCCTAGAAATGAAGGAATAATTTGGGGAAGAGGAGATGCATGAAGGAGAGATAATTAGAACGAATTGGAGACCTGAACATTACCCATCGCTGCTGTAGATTGGTTTGCAAGAGTGGGGAGAGTGGGAAAGGACGAACGGCAAGTCTAGTTTATATGGCGTGCTCCAGAATATGAGTCGCCATATGTAACTGACGTGTAGTAATCAATGGTCGGACCATCAAATGCTATTAATGGGTGATTAATCTCTCGATCAATGATCATTGACGATAGAACTTCAATCGGCTGTTCGGGGGCACACACCATCCCGCCGCGCCATGAAACCGAACGGATCGAAGCAGTCGAGCAGAGCCCATGCCATCACCAGGCGAACGCAGCGCGGACGCCATGGGATCCGTCGCTCTGGCAGCGGTCGGACACAGGTCGGGCGGCCATGGGAAGAGCCGCCACGCCAAAGGTTGAAGAAGTGCGGCCTTTTTTTGGCTGCTACAAGCCCATTAGGCCCAAATTAACCTGAGACGCCCCAAAAAGTGGCCAGAGCAGCGACCCCTCACACTCATGGTCGCGTTAATAGCGAGGAAGCCTGATCAGGTTCGATTCACAAAGAATCTGGTGGCCGAAAATGCTAAGAACTGACGATTGGATGGCTGAGGATGCTGATGGCCTGAGAGGGCATGAAAAGTGTTCAGTTATAATGTATCTAAATTAGAAGATTTCTTCCCGGGTTCCATTGTTTCTTCTTTTGACAATTGGAGCCCTCTTTATCCATTGTTAATCAAAATTACGTCAAAGTTACGTCAGCTATTAAGAGCCTTTTCTAAAGCAGCGCTCAAAATAGATTTGCAAAATATCACTGTTCAAAAAATCTTCCGATTCAGCGATTTATCGTCTGCTGTATCGCTACTCTTGGGATGACCGATAAGATTATGTCTTATCTTCACAATTTATCATTTGGGCTGATTTATCACTCTGACAAGCGATTTATAAGGAATCTACCGATAAATCAGACCAATCCTTAACATTGTGTTTGCAAAAACTATGTTTATTTGTGTTTTGTGGGCCTTGTTAAGCAATATGTACAATTGTCCTATTGTGTTTGCCATTATACGAGAATTCAAAAGCTAGGAATCAAGGTAACACTTCTGTCCAATATTGTTTTGATGTTAAATGTAGCATATTTTAGTGTTGGGAACCTGTGATTTGCACAAAAAAATTGGCCGATTAATAATTGACCGATTTCCAATTAATATGTAATCCACAGCTGACCGAGACGGTAACGACAAGTGATATCCTCAACATTGCACAATATTGTATGCCATATGATAGCAATCATCAAATATAGCATCATCTCCACTTGCCCATCAGCTTCCCTCCTTCATAGTTGTGATGACTACCATATTAGTACTAGAGTTGACAATCATTCTACTTCAACCAGCTGTTGTTGTGAGAAAAAAAGTTGTTCTTGCGAGCGAGACACCAAACTTTAGGGCAATAGTCTAGTCAGTGAGGGTGTCCGAACAATATTCAAAGAGGAGCACCTCTGGAAACCATCATAATTAAGCAGGGTAGGTATATATGAATATTCTATTGCTTTTTCAGGATTAATTAGGTGAGCTTGCTATTTCTAAGCTGACTATTCCTCCGAATCAATAAAACACACATGTGGATGTGATATACGATGACGGCATACTGTGGTAGGAGTAGCATTTTAATGCTGGTATGATGTTGGTCATCATCGTCCCGAAGAAGAAGAGGCAAGAGCATCACTAGTAGAAAAACACCTATTAGTCCCGGTTCGTAAGGGCCTTTAGTCCCGGTTCATGAACCGGGACTAATGGGTCGTTACTAATACCTCCTCCTTTAGTCCCGGTTCTAACACGAATCGGGACAGATGGTCCTCCACGTGGCCGGTGCGCCGAGCCCAGGCAGATGGGGCTTTGGTCCGGTTGGTGGCACCAACCGGGACCAAAAAACATCCACGTCAACATTCAGGTTTTGTTTTTTTAAAGGGGGGTTGGGGGTTAATTTAGGTGTTTCATATATTGTGTTAGCTAGCTAATTAATAGAGAGAAGTGTCATCTCTTATGTCCGTGCTTGGTCGACGCTACATACTATATACACATAGCCCTCGACACGCTAGCTAGTAAGAAAATGAAGGAACCATCGAGTACAGAAGTTAAGTCATGCATACCGAGAGAAATGATCGATCGACCTCTCCTTCTCCGAGATTGGTCGAACAACAAGTTTTCGTATCATGTATGTCCGGCGCTACTGGCTACATACATGTACAATATATAAGATCTCTCAATTACAGTCCCCTATCATTTGAAAAATCAACTTCCACATGGTATTCTCCGGCTTTATTGATGGCGTGGTCAAGAAAAATCCGCCAATTTCTCTTGAATTGCTTTAATGCGATCTGGTTCTAGGAGTTCATTCCAGATCTGCCACGTCTAATTTGAAGAAGGGGGTTAATTAATACATATATATGAATGAAACTCAACAGAAATGATGATGTAATAAAATGAAATTGTGAATATTATTAATTGCTTACGCACTTCATATTGTCTTTGAGAGTAGCCCCACTTATTTTTCAAAGTCGCGTTGTAGATGAACTCGCACACGTAGTATCCACAGAAATCATTCCCTTGTTCCTGCCACAAGCACTTTACGAGAAATAGAGGTCAATCAAACTGATAATGAAGCATTATAAATGGCATTGATAAAAGTATAGCTATAGAAACAGGAGATGCGCACAACTAGCTAGCCAGTAGTACTTACTTTCGGGCATGTATATCGCAGCTCCTTCGGCGGTCCCGGAGCTTTTGCGGTGAACTGTTTCCAAACCCTGCAAGACAAAGAAAATAATTATTATTACTTGAGATATCAGGAAATGAACAAAAAGTTGCCGCTATGGTGCGATAATCATCGATTGAACTTACTTGCTGAGCATTTCAGTCATGTCCGCATAGGTGCTGGGATCTTTCCGTCTCGAGTCTAAGACGGTTACTAGTCCACGCTCAAGCTTAATCTCCAGAAGAATATAGTGGAACCTGCGCACGCATGCATAACTCATCAATTACATTACTATAACCTCGCTCGAGTAATAAGGGAAACCGAATATGCAAACGATCAGTAACACTCACTTGCCGTTGTAAGGAAAGAGTATGGTATCTTTGTTTTGATTTTTATTCAACGATTGTAGCAAGTTGTCCTCGTCCTCTTTGACGTGCTTTTCAACCAGAAATACATATATGATATTTGTGTTAATGAACCCAATATCATAGATTTCATTTTTTTTGCACTCGACGATCTTCAATCTTCATAATATATTGAGGATAATTAATTATAAATACATGCAATGAAAGAGCCAGCTATATATAGAGACTTAATGACAAAAATAGTACTTACAGGCAGTAGCAAAAGACTGTTAATTTATCGAGGGCCTTTTGATTGAAGAACTCGAAGAACTCCTCAAATGGAACAGGCAACAGATCAGTTCCAACGAGGTCGTGCTCCTCTTTAATTCTCAGATACAAAGTATCCGTCCCCCCAGACTCTCTGCAGGTTTTCATGTACCAAGTATGGAATCTTCGCATCATCGTTGTTAGAGATTTTTCATCTTTGACGAGAGGCTTCCCGTACTCGTATCTGTGTTCTTCCACCTTCATGTATTCAGGAAGTGCATCGCCGGGCAGGTAATCTTGTAGATTCCCATAACCGGCCACCATCCCCGGAACATTAGCGACGATGTTGCCGCTAGACACATTGAGCGGGGGGCACGATTGGTTTGCTTGTTCGCCGAGCTGGTCACTTTTTTCGCAGCTGCTCGTTCTTTTGCTCTTTGATGTCTGACAGTACTTCCTGACCGCTCCGCTTGGAGATATGTCTGTTCTGTAATGCGCTCATAGTTGGTTCTCGGCGGAGACTTTGCGGTTTCCTCGGGGCAGCCAGAGTGCGCCGCTTTCACGGATCTACCTTCTCCTCCGGAGGTGGGCGTCTCTTTGCTTTCAACCCTGCAAACCAGTCATACACTTGATCTGCGAGATCTTCGCATTTTCCTCCTCGGTCCTCTCGTCGGTAACTTCTCCGAGTCTTGAGACAAGGACCGAATCTGTATTTCCTCCGCCTTTGGCTGTACTGCTAGACGCCAGAGAGCAGATGGAGCGGATGTCTTCTTTTTTGCTTGCTTACGAAGCGGAGGAGAAGGACTACGACGCGCCGGAGCAGCCGGAGCGGCAGCGGGTCTCTTCCGCCCTTGCTGACGAGGCGGAGAAGGAGGAGGCTGGCTGCTCGGGCGCGCCGGCGCAGGCGGAGTGCCGCCACGCGCCGGAGAAGGAGGCGGAGTGCCGCCACGCGTGCCCTGATCGTCACTCGCCGGAGGAGGAGGCGGTGGAGGAGGCGGAGTGCCTTGACTCGCCGGAGGAGGAGGAGGAGGCTGAGGCATCCAGTTCGGAAAGTTGATGAGCTCCTTCCGCCATAGGCATGGAGTCTCCAGAGCAGAACCCAGCCTAGTCTCCCCTTCACCGGTAGGGTGGTCAAGCAGGAGGTCCTCAAATCCCTCCGTTATTTCATCCACCATCACCTTAGCATATCCTTCTGGAATCGGCTGGCAGTGATAAGTTGTGCCGGGTCCACTAGGATAAACTTTGCCAGCAGCCGCCTTGACCTTCAAATTCATACATCGCGCCATAATGTGGCAATTTTGAGACTCCGTGATACCATCCACGGGATAGCTGGCAGGAGCCGTCAAGACATGCTCCAGCTGAAGCAGCTCGGTGGAAGCCATGCTGCTTCTCCGCTGAGATGGCGGGGTAGCTTCGGGGGAAGCTTCGGCAGGTCGTTTGCTGCGATCTGCTGCTTCTCGTTCCTCTTCTCGTTCCTCTAGCCCCGTTACCCTTTCGTGCAGCGCCCGCAGTTGGTCCTGCTCCAGTTTCTTCCTCCTCTCGTGGGTTTTGTAACCCCCTGCATCCGGAAAACCAACCTTCCACGAAAGGGAGCCTGGCGTGCCTCGTGTCCGTCCCGGTGCTCGAGATTCCAAAGGGCCATTGTGAGCTCGTCCTTCTCCCTGTTTGGAAGAACGTCCCTCGCTGCGCTGCATCGATATAGTGTCGAAGCTTCTGACTGGTATTTGCGATTGCTCGTCCGTCCACCGGCACTTCCTATTACAGGGTCCAAGGTTCCGCCAGCCCGAAGAACCAAGTCCGCAACGGTCTGGCCAGTACATTGTCTCTGGTTCGATCCCTTTTTCAAGCAGATCATGCTCAGCCTTGGACCACTTAGGCCGGGCTTTGAGGTAGCCACCTGACCCTGTGCGATGGTGAAGCTTCTTCTTCGCAGCATTTTGCTTGTTTGTCGCCGACATCTTCTTACTCTTTTCCGATGTCTTGTGGGCCACAAATGCGGGCCAGTGATCTTTGATCTTCTCATATTTTCCGATGAATTCTGGTGTCTTTTCTTTCTCGACAAACTGGTTCAGCTCTTTCCTCCACCTCCTCATTAGGGTTGCCATCTTCTTAAGAGCACAAGACTTGATTAATTGCTCTTTAACTGGCTTCTCCGGATCCTCCACTGGCGGTAGGGTGAAATTTGCCTTCAGCTCAGTCCAAAGATCTTCTTTCTGCATATCATTGACATAAGACACCTCAGGGTCTTCCTCCTTAGGCTTATACCATTGATGGATGCTGATCGGGATCTTGTCCCTAACAAGAACCCCGCACTGAGCAGAAAATGCCTTCCTTGTCCGGATGGGTTCAATCGGTTTGCTGTCGGGCGCGATTTCTATGATCTCAAACTTTTCATCCGAGCTCAACTTTTTCTTCGGGCCTCGTCTCCTTACCGAAGTTGTGCTCGATCCGGAGGGCTAGAAATTATAAGGAAGAAAGACGAGAGTAATTAATATGTGTACGTATACCAAAACAATGGATGCATCAATTAACTAGTCAGCACGGGCTTAACTAATATATATATATATATATATATACCTGGCCGGACTCGGTTCGGTCACCGGAGCAGTCAGCACGGTCTCCTTCTTGTACCTCCATTGTGTCACCGGAGCCATCATGAACATAGTCCTCTTCTTGTACCGGCATGAATGGGTCGAAGCCATCATGAACATAGCCCTCTTCTTCACCCAGTCCTTCGGGACCATCGGTGTCGTTGAGAAATGAAGCAACTTCATCACTTCCTTGTGCAATTATGTGCCCCAACATCGCTTTTGTTTCTTTGTCTCGGGAGTGCTCCATAGTTTCTGCAAATATTTACAACATGTCAACTATTATTCAAACATGGTACAAATGGATATATATATATATATATATATATATATATATATATATATATATATATATATATATATATATATATATATATATATATATATATATATATTAGTGGCAAACGAGAACTAGCTAGCTAATCACAATAAGGAATCATGTTAGTGGCCTCGACGCTGCTTCTCTAGGGTTTGGGGTCGCCTCGACACAACGCTTCAAGGGTTAATTTGGGTGGCCTCGAGAGAGTTAATTTGTCGGGTAGGGGCGCGGCGGGAGGGGGTAGAAGACCAACATCGTTTTCTCTCTAGGGTTTGGGTGTCCTCGAGAGTTTTGGTCGAGCGAGAGGGCCGAGGGGGGTGCTTCCGTTGTATAAGTTATCACAGTCGAGAGGGGGTATATATATCGACCGCCCCTCATGTTGAAGTTATCTCGAGGGGGTTATATCGACAACGACGCGACATACATATACATGGGAAAATAAGGAAAATAAGGAAAAGGAAGAAAGGAGGTAGAAGTAAGAAGAAAAAAAAAGAAGAAAAAAAAAGAGGAGAAGAAGAAAAATAGAAAATTTCTATTTTTCTTATTCTCCTCTATTCCTTTCTTCTTCTCCTCTTCTTTTCTTCTTATTTCCTCTTCTTATTTATTTCTCCTCTTCTTCCTCTCCTCTTCTTCTCCTTTCTTCCTCTTCTTATTTTCCTTTTCCTCTCATTCTTTTAGTATTGCTTGTTTTAAAAAAATGTTCAAATAGAAAATTTCGAAAAAAACAAAGGTTTTGCCTAATGCATTGTTCATATGAATATACAAACATTTGCATATTCTACAATAATTAATATCACCAAAAAAATCTATGAACAGAAAAAAAAACCTAACTTTTCTAAAAATCTATCTTTTGCATATATGAAAACATTAATACACATATGAACTAAAATACATATATGAAGAAAAACATGCTCTGAACAATTTTTTTATACATTTTGAACATCTACATACACATAGCCACATACATACACATATACATTATATAAATATATGAACAAAAAATTAAACTAATAAAATGAAAAAAAAAAAGAGCAGAGCCGGTGCGGGCGCGACGGCTCACAGGGCGGACTAGATGACGATGGCGGCAGTGGGCGGCGAGGCCGCCGGCTGGGCGGACGACGAGGCGGCAGGGGCTCGGGCGCTGGGCGGGACGGGCGCTGGCTCGGGAGGCCGCGACGAGGACGGCGCGGGATCGGGAAGGCCGGCGACGAGGACGGCGCGGGTTGGGGGGCGACGGCCTTGGCGGTGGCGACGGCGAGGTGGACCAGCCTGGCGGCGTCGAGAAGGGTCGGCGTCGTCGGGGGCAACTGACGATGAGATTCTGAATTTTTGCAAAGTGTTTGCTTATATAGCAAAGCCTTTGGTCCCGGTTCGTGAAACCAACCGGGACTAATGCACCCTTTAGTCCCGGTTGGTGCCACCAACCGGGACCAAAGGCCTCTTTTTCGGCAGCCCAAAGGGCGGGAAGCGGCGGCCTTTGGTACCGGTTGGTGCCACGAACCGGTACCAATGCCCCCTTTAGTCCCGGTTGGTGCCACCAACGGGACCAAAGGCCCTCAGGCTGCACGCGTCGGGGCCAAAATTTAGTCCCACTCGCTAGTTGAGAGGCGCGCGCATGGTTTATAAGCCCCACCGCCGCACCCTCTCGAGCTCCTCTCCACCGCAGGCTTTCGGGCCTACTTGCTATTGCTGTGCCTGATGGGCCTTCTGGGCCTACTGCGGGCCTGAATCCTGGCCCATAGTAGGGTTTCATGTCGTATTCAGGCCGTGGGGGCCCAGTAGGAGGCATTTTTTTTGTTTTTTTGTTTTCTTTACTTATTGTTGCTATTTTTATTTTTTCCAGTTTTTTTGTTTTGTTTTCTGCATTATTTATTTTCTTTTGTTTTTTGCTTTATTTTTTAATTCTTTTTGCTTTTAGTTTTAGGAAAATTATAAACTTTCTGTTAGTGCCATTACTTTTCAAATTTGAAAACACTTTTTTTGTTTTCTTTCTTGCTTTATTTATTTTATTTTGTTTCTACTTACAACAAAATACTTATTGTTGTTTTTTGTTTTGATTTCTGCATTATTTATTTTCTTTTGTTTTTTGCTTTATTTCTCAATTCTTTTTGCTTTTAGTTTTAGGAAATTATAAACTTTCTGTTAGTGCCATTAGTTTTCAAATTTGAAAACACTTTTTTTGTTTTTTTGTTTTCTTTCTTGCTTTATTTATTTTATTTTGTTTCTACTTACAACAAAAAACTTATTGTTGCTATTTTTAATTATTACGAGGGCCGAACCATAAGACATTAAAGCATTTCAAATGAACTCTGAAAAAGTTAAAAGTTGGCATGGTATCATACTCGTCAGTTACAAAGTTGGCATGGTATCATCATAATAGTTGCGGGAGAAAATCTTCACTTTTTCTTCGCTTGTGTCATTTGCTTATTGCGTCGTAACCATGGATAATCTTCATCGTTTATCGGATGTTGGGGTCAGCCTTGACTTTGAAGGAGGAATTTCATGAAACTTTTCATAATCTTGAGACATGTCTGTCTTGTCCTCCACTCCCACGATGTCCCTTTTCCTGAAAAGAACTATGTGGCGCTTTGGCTCATCTATGATGTATTCGCTTCCTTATCTTTTCTCTTTCTCGGTCTGGTAGACATGTCCTTGAGATAGATAACCTGTGCCACATCATTGGCTAGGGACGAGCGGTTCGTCGGTGTACCCAAGATTTTTAGATCCACTGTTGTCATTCCGTCTTCGTGGGTCTACACTGCACCTCGCCTCCCGACAGATTGACCCATTTGCACTTAAACAAAGGGACCTTAAAATCATGTCCGTAGTCAAGTTCCCATATGTCCACTATGTAACCATAATATGTGTCCTTTCCCCTCTCGGTTGTTGCATCAAAGCGGACACCGCTGTTTTGGTTGGTGCTCTTTTGATCTTGGTCAATCGTGTAAAATGTATTCCCATTTATCTCGTATCCTTTCCAAATCAATACAGTCAAAGATGGTCACCTGGACAACAAGTACAGCTCATCACAAACAGTGTTGTCACCTCTGATACGTGCTTCCAACCAACTGCTGAAAGTCCTGATGTGTTCACATGTAATCCAGTCGTCGCACTGCTCCGGGTGTTTGGAGCGCAGACTGTTCTTGTGTTCATCGACATACGGGGTCACCAAGGTAGAGTTCTGTAGAACTGTGTAGTGTGCTTGAGACCAAGAATATCTGTCCCTGCATATTATTGAGTCCCTTCCAAGCGTGCCTTTTCCAGTCAGTCTCCCCTCATACCGCGATTTAGGGAGACCTATCTTCTTAAGGCCAGGAATGAAGTCAACACAAAACCCGATGACATCCTCTGTTTGATGGCCCATGGAGATGCTTCCTTCTGGCCTAGCGCGGTTACAGACATATTTCTTTAGGACTCCCATGAACCTCTCAAAGGGGTACATGTATGTCCGACGCTACTGGCTACATACATGTACAATATATAAGATCTCTCAATTACAGTCCCCTATCATTTGAAATCAACTTCCACATGGTATTCTCCGGCTTTATTGATGACGTGGTCAAGAAAAAATCCCGCCAATTTCTCTTGAATTGCTTTAATGCGATCTGGTTCTAGGAGTTCATTCCGTATCTGCCACGTCTAATTTGAAGAAGGGGGTTAATTAATACATATATATGAATGAAACTCAACAGAAATGATGATGTAATAAAATGAAATTGTGAATATTATTAATTGCTTACGCACTTTATATTGTCTTTGAGAGTAGCCCCACTTATTTTTCAAAGTCGCGTTGTAGATGAACTCGCACACGTAGTATCCACAGAAATCATTCCCTTGTTCCTGCCACAAGCACTTTACGAGAAATAGAGGTCAATCAAACTGATAATGAAGCATTATAAATGGCATTGATGAAAGTATAGCTATAGAAACAGGAGATGCGCACAACTAGCTAGCCAGTAGTACTTACTTTCGGGCATGTATATCGCAGCTCCTTCGGCAGTCCCGGAGCTTTTGCGGTGAACTGTTTCCAAACCCTGCAAGACAAAGAAAATAATTATTATTACTTGAGATATCAGGAAATGAACAAAAAGTTGCCGCTATGGTGCGATAATCATCGATTGAACTTACTTGCTGAGCATTTCAGTCATGTCCGCATAGGTGCTGGGATCTTTCCGTCTCGAGTCTAAGACGGTTACTAGTCCACGCTCAAGCTTAATCTCCAGAAGAATATAGTGGAACCTGCGCACGCATGCATAACTCATCAATTACATTACTATAACCTCGCTTTCGAGTAATAAGGAAACCGAATATGCAAGCGATCAGTAACACTCACTTGCCGTTGTAAGGAAAGAGTATGGTATCTTTGTTTTGATTTTTATTCAACGATTGTAGCAAGTTGTCCTCGTCCTCTTTGACGTGCTTTTCAACCAGAAATACATATATGATATTTGTGTTAATGAACCCAATATCATAGATTTCATTTTTTGCACTCGACGATCTTCAATCTTCATAATATATTGAGGATAATTAATTATAAATACATGCAATGAAAGAGCCAGCTATATATAGAGACTTAATGACAAAAATAGTACTTACAGGCAGTAGCAAAACACCGTTAATTTATCGAGGGCCTTTTGATTGAAGAACTCGAAGAACTCCTCAAATGGAACAGGCAACAGATCAGTTCCAACGAGGTCGTGCTCCTCTTTAATTCTCAGATACAAAGTATCCGTCCCCCCAGACTCTCTGCAGGTTTTCATGTACCAAGTATGGAATCTTCGCATCATCGTTGTTAGAGATTTTTCATCTTTGACGAGAGGCTTCCGTACTCAGATCTGTGTCTTCCACCTTCATGTATTCAGGAAGTGCATCGGCGGGCAGGTAATCTTGTAGATTCCCATAACCGGCCACCATCCCCGGAACATTAGCGACGATGTTGCCGCTAGACACATTGAGCGGGGGGCACGATTGGTTTGCTTGTTCGCCGAGCTGGTCACTTTTTTCGCAGCTGCTCGTTCTTTTGCTCTTTGATGTCTGACAGTACTTCCTGACCGCTCCGCTTGGAGATATGTCTGTTCTGTAATGCGCTCATAGTTGGTTCTCGGCGGAGACTTTGCCGGTTTCCTCAGGGCAGCCAGAGTGCGCTTCGCTTTCACCGGATCTACCTTCTCCTCCGGAGGTGGACGTCTCTTTGCTTTCAACCCTGCAAACCAGTCATACACTTCGGTCTGCGAGATCTTCGCATTTTCCTCCTCGGTCCTCTCGTACGGTAACTTCTCTGGAGTCTTCAGACAAGGACCGAATCTGTATTTCCTCCCGCCTTTGGCTGTACTGCTAGACGCCAGTAGAGCAGATGGAGCGGATGTCTTCTTTTTTGCTTGCTTACGAAGCGGAGGAGAAGGACTACGACGCGCCGGAGCAGCCGGAGCGGCAGCGGGTCTCTTCCGCCCTTGCTGACGAGGCGGAGAAGGAGGAGGCTGGCTGCTCGGGCGCGCCGGCGCAGGCGGAGTGCCGCCACGCGCCGGAGAAGGAGGCGGAGTGCCGCCACGCGTGCCCTGATCGTCACTCGCCGGAGGAGGAGGCGGTGGAGGAGGCGGAGTGCCCTGACTCGCCGGAGGAGGAGGAGGAGGCTGAGGCGTCCAGTTCGGAAGGTTGATGAGCTCCTTCCGCCATAGGCATGGAGTCTCCAGAGCAGAACCCAGCCTAGTCTCCCCTTCACCGGTAGGGTGGTCAAGCAGGAGGTCCTCAAATCCCTCCGTTATTTCATCCACCATCACATTAGCATATCCTTCTGGAATCGGCTGGCAGTGATAAGTTGTGCCGGGTCCACTAGGATAAACTTTGCCAGCAGCCGCCTTGACCTTCAAATTCATACATCGCGCCATAATGTGGCAATTTTGAGACTCCGTGATACCATCCACGGGATAGCTGGCAAGAGCCGTCAAGACATGCTCCAGCTGAAGCAGCTCGGTGGAAGCCATGCTGCTTCTCCGCTGAGATGGCGGGGTAACCGGGGAAGCTTGGCGGGTCGTTTGCTGCGATCTGCTGCTTCGCGTTCCTCTTCTCGTTCCTCTAGCCCGTTACCCTTTCGTGCAGCGCCCGCAGTTGGTCCTGCTCCAGTTTCTTCCTCCTCTCGTGGGTTTTGTAACCCCTGCGTCCGAAAACCAACCTTCCACGAAGGGAGCTGGCGTGCCTCGTGTCCGTCCAGGTGCTCGAGGATTCCAAAGGGCCATTGTGAGCTCGTCCTTCTCCCTGTTTGGAAGGAACGTCCCTCGCTGCGCTGCATCGATATAGTGTCGAAGCTTCCTTCTGGTATTTGCGCTTGCTCGTCCGTCCCATCGGCACTTCCTGTTACAGGTCCAAGGTTCCGCCAGCCCGAAGAACCAAGTCCGCAGCGGTCTGCGATACATTGTCTCTGGTTCGATCCCTTTTCAAGCAGATCATGCTCAGCCTTGGACCACTTAGGCGGGCTTTGAGGTAGCCACGACCTGTGCGATGGTGAAGCTTCTTCTTCGCAGCATTTTGCTTGTTTGTCGCCGACATCTTCTTACTCTTTTCCGATGTCTTGTGGGCCACAAATGCGGGCCAGTGATCTTTGATCTTCTCATATTTTCCGATGAATTCTGGTGTCTTTTCTTTCTCGACAAACTGGTTCAGCTCTTTCCTCCACCTCCTCATTAGGGTTGCCATCTTCTTAAGAGCACAAGACTTGATTAATTGCTCTTTAACTGGCTTCTCCGGATCCTCCTCTGGCGGTAGGGTGAAATTTGCCTTCAGCTCAGTCCAAAGATCTTCTTTCTGCATATCATTGACATAAGACACCTCAGGGTCTTCCTCCTTAGGCTTATACCATTGATGGATGCTGATCGGGATCTTGTCCCTAACAAGAACCCCGCACTGAGCAGAAAATGCCTTCCTTGTCCGGATGGGTTCAATCGGTTTGCTGTCGGGCGCGATTTCTATGATCTCAAACTTTTCATCCGAGCTCAACTTTTTCTTCGGGCCTCGTCTCCTTACCGAAGTTGTGCTCGATCCGGAGGGCTAGAAATTATAAGGAAGAAAGACGAGAGTAATTAATATGTGTACATATACCAAAACAATGGATGCATCAATTAACTAGTCAGCACGGGCTTAACTAATATATATATATATATATATATATATATATATACCTGGCCGGACTCGGTTCGGTCACCGGAGCAGTCAGCACGGTCTCCTTCTTGTACCTCCATTGTGTCACCGGAGCCATCATGAACATAGTCCTCTTCTTGTACCGGCATGAATGGGTCGAAGCCATCATGAACATAGCCCTCTTCTTCACCCAGTCCTTGGGACCATCGGTGTCGTTGAGAAATGAAGCAACTTCATCACTTCCTTGTGCAATTATGTGCCCCAACATCGCTTTTGTTTCTTTGTCTCGGGAGTGCTCCATAGTTTCTGCAAATATTTACAACATGTCAACTATTATTCAAACATGGTACAAATGGATATATATATATATATATATATATATATATATATATATATATATATATATATATATATATATATATATATATATATATATATATATATATATATATATATATATATATTTGTGGAAAACGAGAACTAGCTAGCTAATCACAATAAGGAATCATGTTAGTGGCCTCGACGCTGCTTCTCTAGGGTTTGGGGTCGCCTCGACACAACGCTTCAAGGGTTAATTTGGGTGGCCTCGAGAGAGTTAATTTGTCGGGTAGGGGCGCGGCGGGAGGGGGTAGAAGACCAACATCGTTTTCTCTCTAGGGTTTGGGTGTCCTCGAGAGTTTTGGTCGAGCGAGAGGGCCGAGGGGGGTGCTTCCGTTGTACAAGTTATCATGGTCGAGAGGGGGTATATATATCGACCGCCCCTCATGTTGAAGTTATCTCGAGGGGGTTATATCGACAACGACGCGACATACATATACATGGGAAAATAAGGAAAATAAGGAAAATGAAGAAAGGAGGAAGAAGTAAGAAGAAAAAAAAGAAGAAAAAAAAAGAGGAGAAGAAGAAAAATAGAAATTTTCTATTTTTCTTATTCTCCTCTATTCCTTTCTTCTTCTCCTCTTCTTTTTCTTCTTATTTCCTCTTCTTATTTATTTCTCCTCTTCTTCCTCTCCTCTTCTCCTTTCTTCCTCTTCTTATTTTCCTTTTTCCTCTCATTCTTTTAGTATTGCTTGTTTTAAAAAAATTGTTCAAATAGAAAATTTCGAAAAAAAACAAAGGTTTTGCCTAATGCATTGTTCATATGAATATACAAACATTTGCATATTCTACAATAATTAATATCACCAAAAAAAATCTATGAACAGAAAAAAAAACCTAACTTTTCTAAAAATCTATCTTTTGCATATATGAAAACATTAATACACATATGAACAAAAAATACATATATGAAGAAAAACATGCTCTGAACAATTTTTTTATACATTTTGAACATCTACATACACATAGCCACATACATACACATATACATTATATATATATATGAACAAAAAAATTAAACTAATAAAAATGAAAAAAAAACAGAGCCGGTGCGGCGCGGCGGCTCACAGCGGGCGGCTAGATGACGATGGCGACGGTGGGGGCGGCGAGGGCGCCGGCGCGCGGGGGCGGGACGACGGGCAGGGGCTCGGGCGGCGCTGGGGCGGACGGGCGCTGGCTCGGGAGGCAGCGACGAGGACGGCGCAGGATCGGGAAGGCCGCGACGAGGACGGCGCGGGTTGAGGCGACGGCCTTGGCGGTGGCGACAGCGAGGTGGACCAGCTGGCGGCGCCGAGAAGGGTCGGCGTCGTCGGGGGCAACTGACGATGAGATTCTGAATTTTTGCAAAGTGTTTGCTTATATAGCAAAGCCTTTGGTCCCGGTTCGTGAAACCAACCGGGACTAATGCACTCTTTAGTCCCGGTTGGTGCCACCAACCGGGACCAAAGGCCTCTTTCGGCAGCCCAAAGGGCGGAAGCGGCGGCCTTTGGTACCGTTGGTGCCACGAACCGTACCAATGCCCCCTTTAGTCCCGTTGGTGCCACCAACCGGGACCAAAGGCCCCTGTGCTGCACGCGTCGGGGCCAAAATTTAGTCCCACCTCGCTAGTTGAGAGGGGCGCGCAGTGGTTTATGAGCCCCACTGTCGCACCCCCTCTCGAGCTCCTCTCCACCGCAGGCTTCGAGCCTACTTGCTATTGTTGTGCTGATGGGCCTTACAGGCCTCTGGGCCCTGAATCTGGCCCATAGTAGGGTTTCATGTCGATTCAGGCCGTGGGGGCCCGATGGGAGGCATTTTTTGTTTTTTGTTTTCTTTACTTATTGTTGCTATTTTATTTTTTTCCAGTTTTTTGTTTTATTTTCTGCATTATTTATTTTCTTTTGTTTTTTGCTTTATTTTTAATTCTTTTTGCTTTTAGTTTTATGAAAATTATAAACTTTCTGTTAGTGCCATTACTTTTCAAATTTGAAAACACTTTTTTTTTTTTTTTTCTTTCTTGCTTTATTTATTTTATTTTGTTTCTACTTACACCAAAATACTTATTGTTGTTTTTTGTTTTGATTTCTGCATTATTTATTTTCTTTTGTTTTTGCTTTATTTCTCAATTCTTTTTGCTTTTAGTTTTAGGAAAATTATAAACTTTCTGTTAGTGCCATTAGTTTTCAAATTTGAAAACACTTTTTTTGTTTTTTTGTTTTCTTTCTTGCTTTATTTATTTTATTTTGTTTCTACTTACAACAAAAAACTTATTGTTGCTATTTTTAATTATTACGAGGGCCGAACCATAAGACATTAAAGCATTTCAAATGAACTCTGAAAAAGTTAAAAGTTGGCATGGTATCATACTCGTCAGTTACAAAGTTGGCATGGTATCATCATAATAGTTGCGGGAGAAAATCTTCACTTTTTCTTCGCTTGTGTCATTTGCTTATTGCGTCGTAACCATGGATAATCTTCATCGTTTATCAGGATGCTGGGGTCAGCCTTGACTTTGAAGGGAGGAATTTCATGAAACTTTTCATAATCTTCAGACATGTCTGTCTTGTCCTCCACTCCCACGATGTCCCTTTTTCCTGAAAGAACTATGTGGCGCTTTGGCTCATCTATGATGTATTCGCTTCCTTATCTTTTCTCTTTCTCGGTCTGGTAGACATGTCCTTCAGATAGATAACCTGTGCCACATCATTGGCTAGGACGAACGGTTCGTCAGTGTACCCAAGATTTTTTAGATCCACTGTTGTCATTCCGTCTTGTGGGTCTACACAGCACTCGCCTCTGACAGATTGACCCATTTGCACTTAAACAAAGGGACCTTAAAATCATGTCCGTAGTCAAGTTCCCATATGTCCACTATGTAACCATAATATGTGTCCTTTCCCCTCTCGGTTGTTGCATCAAAGCGGACACCGCTGTTTTGGTTGGTGCTCTTTTGATCTTGGTCAATCGTGTAAAATGTATTCCCATTTATCTCGTATCCTTTCCAAATCAATACAGTCAAAGATGGTCACCTGGACAACAAGTACAGCTCATCACAAACAGTGTTGTCACCTCGTCGTGCTTCCAACCAACTGCTGAAAGTCTGATGTGTTCACATGTAATCCAATCGTCGCTTTTCTCCGGTGTTTGGGCGCAGACTGTTCTTGTGTTCATCGACATACGGGTCACCAAGGTAGAGTTCGTAGAAGAACTGTAGTGTGCTTGAGACCAAGAATATCTGTCCCTGCATATTATTGAGTCCCTTCAAGCGTGCCTTTTCGGTCAGTCTCCCCTCATACCGCGATTTAGGAGACCTATCTTCTTAAGGCCAGGAATGAAGTCAACACAAAACCCGATGACATCCTCTGCTTGATGGCCCATGGAGATGCTTCCTTCGGCCTAGCGCGATTCTGGACATATTTCTTTAGGACTCCATGAACCTCTCAAAGGGGTACATATTGTGTAGAAATACGGGCCCAGAATGACAATCTCGTCAACTAGATGAACTAGGGCGTGTGTCATGATATTGAAGAAGGATGGTGGGAACACCAGCTCAAACCCGACAAGACATTGCACCACATCACTCCTTATCCTTGGTATGATTTCTGGATCGATCACCTTCGAGAGATTGCATTGAGGAATGCACATAGCTTCACAATGGCTAATCGGACGTTTTCGGTAGAAGCCCCTCAATGCAACCGAAGCGATTGCGTCATAATCACTTGGCAGTCATGAGACTTTAGGTTCGGAACTTTTCTCCGGCATATTTATTATTCCCTTTATATTCGACTGAAGCTAGTCGGGACCTTCATAGTGAGCAGGCATTCAAAGAAGATTTCTTTCTCTTCTTTCGTAGAGCATAGCTGGCAGGACCTTCATCTTTGCTTGAGGCATGCCCTCTTTTTCGTGCAAGCGTTGCAGGTCCTCCGTGCCTCGGTGTATCTTTTGTCTTCCCATACGCGCCCAAGAAGCCTAGCAGGTTCACGCAAAGATTCTTCGTCACCTGCATCACGTCGATCGAAGAGCGGACCTCTAGGTCGTTCCAGTAGGGTAGGTCCCAAAATATAGATTTCTTCTTCCACATGGGTGCGTGATTCTCAGCGTCATTCGGAACAGCTAGTCCGCCTGGACCCTTTCCAAAGATTACGTATAAATCATTGACCATAGCAAGTATGTGATCACCGATGCGAATGGCGGGCTTCTTCCGGTGATCTGCCTCGCTTTTGAAATGCTTGCCTTTCTTTCGACAAGGATGGTTGGTCGGAAGAAATCGGCGATAGCCAGTACACATTCTTCCCGCAGCTTGCGAGGTATATACTATCGGTGTCAAGTAAACAGTGCGTGCATGCGTGGTATCCCTTGTTTGTCTGTCACGAAAGGTTCTTGAGAGCGGGCCAATCGTTGATGGTCACGAACAACAACGCCTTTAGGTTAAATTCCTCCTGTTTGTGCTCATCCCACGTCGTACACGTTTCCATTCCACGGCTGTAAAAGTTCTTCAACTAATGGCCTTAGGTACACATCAATGTCGTTGCGGGTTTCTTAGGGCCTTGGATGAGAACTGGCATCATAATGAACTTCCTCTTCATGCACATCCAAGGAGGAAGGTTATACATACATAGAGTCACGGGCCAGGTGTTGTGGTTGCTGCTCTGCTCCCCGAAAGGATTAATGCCATCCGCGCTTAAAGCAAACCATACGTTCCTTGGCTCACTTGCAAACTCATCCCAGTACTTTCTCTCGATTTTTCTCCATGCGACCCGTCGGCGGGTGCTCTCAACTTCCGTCTTTCTTCCGGTCCTCACTGTGCCATCGCATCAACTTGGCATGCTCTCCGTTTCGAACAGACGTTTCAACCGTGGTATTATAGGAGCATACCACATCACCTTCGCAGAACCCTCTTCTGCGGGGCTCGCCAAATCAACATCACCAGGGTCATCTCTTCGATCTTATACCGTAATGCACCGCATACCGGGCATGCGTTCAGATCCTTATACGCACCGTGGTAGAGGATGCAGTCATTAGGGCATGCATGTATCTTCTGCACCTCCAATCCTAGAGGGCATCGACCTTCTTTGCTGCGTATGTCTTGTCGGGCAATTCGTTATCCTTTGGAAGCTTCTTCTTCAATATTTTCATAGCTTCTCAAATCCTTTGTCGAGCACAGCATTCTCTGCCTTCCACTGCAGCAATTCCAGTACGGTACCGAGCTTTGTGTTGCCATCTTCGCAATTGGGGTACAACCCTTTTGTGGTCCTCTAACATGCGATCGAACTTCAGCTTCTCCTTTTGACTTTCGCATTGCGTCCTTGCATCGACAATGACCGGCGGAGATCATCATCATCGGGCACATCGTCTGGTTCCTCTTGATCTTCAGCAGCTTCGCCCGTTGCAGCATCATCGTGCACATCATATGGTTCCTCTTGATGTTCAAGAGCATCACCGTATTCAGGGGCACATAGTTGTCATCGTACTCTTCTTCTTCGCCGTCTTCCATCATAACCCCTATTTCTCCGTGCCTCGTCCAAACATTATAGTGTGGCATGAAACCCTTGTAAAGCAGGTGGGTGTGGAGGATTTTCCGTCGAGTAAGACTTCAGATTCCCACATATAGGGCATGGACAACACATAAAACCATTCTGCTTGTTTGCCTCAGCCACTTGAGAAAATCATGCACGCCCTTAATGTACTCGGAGGTGTGTATTGAACCGTACATCCATTGCGGTTCATCTGCGTGCATTATATATAATTAAGTGTGTCAAAATCATTACAGAACATCATGAATAGATAATTAAGTGACCAAATTAATAGAAGTTCATCATCACATTAAAACCAAAGTACATACATAGTTCTCATTTAACAACATAAAGCTCTGCAGAGCATCTAAATTAATTAAACCATACACTGAAACTATGTAAAACATTTCAATGCGAAAACAAATGCGATCATAATCGCAACCAATGTAATAACTGATTCAACGGCATAATGATACCAAGCCTCGGTACGAATGGCATATTTTCTAATCTTTCTAATCTTCAAGCGCATTGCATCCATCTTGATCTTGTTATCATCGACGACATCCGCAACATGCAACTCCAATATCATCTTCTCCTCCTCAATTTTTCTAATTTTTTCCTTCAACAAATTGTTTTCTTCTTCAACTAAATTTAACCTCTCGACAATAGGGTCGGTTGCAATTTCCGGTTCAACAACCTCCTAGATAAATAAAATCTATGTCACGTTGGTCGGCATAATTGTCATAAATAATAAATGAACCAATAGTTATGAAAAGATAATATATACCACATCCGAATCATAGACAGGGCGAGGGCCGGCGGGCGGATACCAAAACCATCGCACTATATAAGATGCAATAATAAAAGTAAGAAAATTATACAAGTATCTATATAAACATACAAGTAAGAATTTTTTTCCTTTCGAAAGAAGATAAGAACAAGAGGCTCACCACGGTGATGCCGGGCGACGAGATCGGCGCGGCGATCGGCAGGCGGTGAGGAGGGGACGGACGTGACGGACCGCTAAACCTAGACAAATATTAAGGAAAATGGAGCTTGGAGGTCGAGCTTGGAGAGGAGAAAGCTTAAGTAGTGTGGCTCGGGCATTCCATTGAACACCTCGTGTGCATAGGAGGTGAGCTAGAGCACCACAAAGCTCTCCCCTCGCCGGCCACGAAAAACAGAGCACTGGGAGTGCTCTGCTCGCGGGCGAGGGGTATATATAGGCAACTAATTGGTCCCGGTTGGTGACTTGAACCAGGACTAAAGGGCAGCCTTTGGTTCCGGTTCGTTCCACCAACCGGGACCAATGGTGGTGGGCCCGGAGCGAGGCCCATTGGTCCCGGTTCGTCCCACCAACCAGGACCAAAAGGTCCAGACGAACCGGGACCAATGGCCCACGTGGCCCGGCCGGCACCCGGGGCTCACGAACCGGGTCCAATGCCCCCATTGGTCCCGGTTCTGGATGGAACCGGGACTAATGGGCTGGCCGGGCCTGGACCATTGCCCCCTTTTCTACTAGTGCATCCATATCCAGTATGATATGAAACAGAGTTATTTGCATAGAAGTATCACAATTGGGGTATTACATGCGAATTTGTATCACTTTTGGTAATTTTTACATGTCAGTACCAAGTCTGGGGTCAGCCGTTACAAAAAGTCTAAACCGCGTATAAACACGTATTAACGGTGTATCTGACAAGCGGGGCCCGCCAGTCAGGTATTAATGCGGCATGTTTTTTTTCAGAAAACTCCCTTGCTTAGCTCAGCTCACTAAGCAGCAATGCACTTTCCTCTTTCTTTGTGGCTCATCAGGGATTTTGGGCTGGCTGCAGATGCAGTTATATCTTACAGGCAATATAAGACCAGTGCAACATATCAATAACGGTTTATGGCAAAATCTGCATCAGCACAGTTGGAAGTAGCTGAGATTCAGGGGAATTCCTTCCTTCGATTCCTTGAGAATTCAGATAAGAGGCAACCAAATCCTGTTGGAATAAGCCACGGCGTGTATGGTCGGGCTCGTCGGGCGCGTCGGGTGCGCGCGGGACGGGCGGGACACACTGGTGCCGTCGGGCTCGTCGGGTTCGTCGGGCGTGTCGGTGGCGCGCGGGACGGGCGGGACGTGTGGGACACAGCAGCGTGGCGTGTGTATATGTGTGTGTATGGACAGTGTATGGCCCGTGTGCGTTGTGTGAGTTAGCTAGCTAGATGGTTGTAGTAGTTAGCTGTTAGGAGCGATGTGGAGCTGGCCGAGCGGATCGCTGGCATGCAGGCTAGGTGTGCGTGGGTGCATGCACGGTGAAAACTTGGGCGTTGCGTAGCTGCTGCACTACAAAACCGGCTGGGCTGCTCATGTTTGTCGTGTGCGCTTGTGGCGAGCCGGTGTTGTGAAATACAGAGGAAAAGGCTGGCTGTTAATGCGGCCGAGCCACCCAATATTGTGCCATCTCCTTCTTCTTCTACCTCCAGCTACGTGAGAGAGAGAGAGAGGGCTAGTTGGGGCGGCAACAACAAATCCATGGACGCACGCAACAGTCAATCAGTGACAGTGAGCTACAACACAAGCACGAATCAAGCTAGCAACTAAAGCGATCCAGCTAATTAAGGACATGCTACTACTAGTTGCTCTAGTATATTGGATCAAACACGAACTAGGTAGCTAGTACAGGAAACCAATCAAAAAGTAGAGACCGATCGAGAAGGAGGGAGACTAGCTTATAGAGTAGTAACTAGAGTATTATACAAGTATAAGAAGTGGAGGATGAGATGAGACCGGCGGATGTGGGGATCAGAGGAACTCGCCGCCGGGGAAGCGGCCGGAGAGGGCCATGGCGAAGAGGAGGATGGCGAGGTAGAGGAGGATGACGGCGAGCTTGGTGCTGAACATGGCCACCAGGAGCTTCACCAGGAACACCAGCAGCAGCAGGTTGAAGAGCAGAGTCAGCACCACCTCCACCTCACGGGCCATCTCGACGCTGAGTCAGTGGAAACGAAAGGAGTAGCAAGAAAGAAGTAGGCGACCGACGAGAGAAGAAGAGAGAGACGCAAAGCTGCGTGCCTAACCCGCGGGCGGTGGTCGGCACGGCACGGACCGCGTCTTCTTCTTCTTCTATTCTTTTTTTATTTATTTTATTTTTAGCACAACAGCGTCTTCTTCTTCTATCAGGGCCACTGAAGCAGGGCAACTTGGGTCAGCCGGTCGACTTCACCAACCAATCATGCATGCATTGATCCTATGTGAGGCAAACGCGCTGTAGGCACCAGTTAGTACTGTTTCTGCAAACCGGCCCGTTTCGCTTGCTTCCCATCCAATCCACTGTGTGTTCTTGTGCTTCCAAAGCGCAAAACCTAGCTCGGCCCATTTTGCTTGCTTCCCATCCAATCCAATGTGTGTTCTTCTGCTTTCAAAGCGCAAAACCTAGCTCGGCCCATTTCACTTGCTTCCCCCACTGTGTGTTCGTGTGCTTTCAAAGCGCAAAAAATACACAGGTGCTTTGAATCGAATTGAACCGAGGATTTCATGGTTCATAGTACACTGTGGTAACCACCCCGTCAAGGCAACTTGATGTGCTAAGTTCCATAATTTTTTTACCTTATCATCTTTCTTTCTTTTTTCTGTTTTTTTTATTTTCCATTATTTTTTGTTTTTGTTTTGTTTTTTATTTTCCCCATCTTCCTCGTATGATGAGTTTTTTTTTCAAATTCATCCATATTTTTTGAAACTCACAAAATTTTTTTAAATTTGATGAAGGTTCTTCAAATTTGATAAAAAAAATCAATTTTGATGAACTTTTTGAAAATTTTATGAAGAGAAGCTCCCCCTATACGGCGCGCAGGTCGCCCAGTAGCGACCTCACAGGTACACCTCCACCCCTTGCGCGGGTGTTCGTACTGGCCGGCCCATTTTCCATTTTATTTTTCCTTTCGTTATTTCTTCCTTTTCTTTTTGTTTATTATTTTCCATTTCTTTTTATTTTCTGTTTTTTCTTTTTTTGCGAATTTCCTTTTCAAATCCACAAACATTTTTTTGATAATCAAATTCAAAAAATGTTCATAAATGTAAAAAAACCATGGAATTTATAATTTGTGCATTTTTTAAAAATTCATCAAATTAAAAATTTGTCTATTGAATTAAAAATATGTCCATCAAATACGAAAAAATTTCATCGATTTCAAAAATGTTCACCAAATTTAAAATTGGTTCATCCCTTCTTTAAAAAATGTTCTAGTATACAAATTTTCTTCATCAAATTCAAAAAAAGTTCTTTAGATTAAAAAACGTTGACTACCAAATAGTGTTCATCATTATTAAAATTGTTCATCAAAATATAAAAATGTTCATTATTCTGAAATTGCAAATATTCTTTGGATTCAAGAAATGTTTTTTGACTCTGTGAACATTTTTTTAAAGTCAGAATTTTGTTTCAAAATATAAAAACAAGGGGCACCTCGCCAAAGCGTGGCGCATACCACGCCAAATAGGGGCTCCCCCTACTACTAGGACCAGAAGAGACCCTAAAAGGTTCGGGAGAAGACCTGGCGAGCCACAAGGGAGTGAGAAGCTCGGGAGGCGCGCCCCCAAGCTTGTGGGCCTGTCGTGGCACCTCTTGACCTAATTCCACCTCTATAAATTCTCAAATATTCCCCTGACATCAGAGAGCCACCCGAAATACTTTTTGCGCTGCCGCAACTTTCTGTTCTCAAGAGATCCCATCTTGAGGCCTTCTCCGATACTCTGCCGGAGGGGGAATCGACCACAGAGGGGCTCTATGTCAACCTTGCTGCCCTTCCGATGATGTCTGGTTAGTTTACCACAGATCTAAGGGTCCATAGCTAGTAACTAGATGGCTTCTTTTCTCCCTTTGATCTTCAATACAATGTGCTCCTCGATGTTCTTGAAGATCTATTCGATGTAATCACTTTTTGCGGTGTGTTCGTTGGGATCCGATAAATTGTGAGTTCATGATCAGATTATCCATGAATATTATCTGAGTCTTCTCTAAACTCTTTTATGCATGATTATTTTAGTTTTGTATTTCTCTTCAGTATATTGATTTGGTTTGGCAAACTAGATTATTTTTTCTTGCAATGGGAAAGTTCTTTGTGATACGTTCAATCTTGCGGTGACCTATATCCCAGTAACAGAAAGGGACAAGACACGTATTTGTATTGTTGCCATTAAGGATAAAACGATGGGTTTAATTCATGCATGAATTTACTTTATCTACATCATGTCATCTTGCTTAAGGCGTTACTCTATTCTTTAGGAACTTAATACTCTAGATGCATGTTGGATAGTGGTCGATGTGTAAAGTAATAGTAGTAGATGCATGTAGGAGTCGGTCTACCTGTTTTGGACGTGATGCCTATATACATCCACTAATAGAAAACATGGCTTTGGTTCTGGCCAAATCAAAGCAACAGTCCCAGTTGTGTTACGAATTGGGACTAATTTGAGCATCAGTCCCGGTTCGAGCGGCTAGGACGTCGGCCGGGCCTCAGCAGGCATCAATCCCGCACTAATAGAAAACATGGCTCTCGTTCGGGCCAAATAAGTCCATTAGCTGAACCGGGACTAATGTGAGCATTGGTCCCGGTTCGTGCGGTAAAGGCATTAGTCCCGGTTCAAATGAGCCCTTTAGTCTCGGTTTCAGACACGAACCGGGAATAAAGGGTGCGATGCCCTTTAGTCCCGGTTCGTATCTCAAACCGGGACTAAAGGTCTAATCTTTAGTCCCGGTTTGAGACACGAACCCGGACTAAAGGGTGCAATGCCCTTTAGTCCCGGTTCGTGTCTCAAACCGGGACTAAAGGTCCCATTTTCAAACTCTACCCCGGGTGGATCGCCTTTCCAGTTTTGTAAAAAGAAAAAAAATGATAAAAACTTTAAAAATTAAAATCCTTCGAGATGTACTTATGTTACTACATCTACTAGTTAGGAAAATTTAAAAACTTAAATTTGGACATGTTTTACAAAAAGTGTAGGGAAAATGTAAAACGGCTATAACTTTTGCATACAATGTCAGAAAAAACGTATAATATATCAAAATGTTTAGCACAAAAATGCGTATCTGATTTTGACCACCTATGGTCTGTTTGCAAATTTTTAGAATCCTCAAATTCTAGAAGAAAAAAAGTTATGCTCAAATTTCATTTTTTTTGAATTTTTGTTAAATCTGGTCAAACTACTTAGTCAAGAAGTATTAGTGTTACTAAATAATTATTCAAGAATATTAGTGTTACTAAATAATTATTTCTGTTTTTTGAATTTTGGTCAAATCTGGTCAAACTGTGGTCAAACTGTGATCAAACAATGGTCAACTACTTATTCAAGAAATATTAGTGTTACTAAATAATTATTTTATTTTTTCTGAATTTTGGTCAAATCTGGTCAAACTCTGGTCAAACTGTGGTCAAACTACTTATTCAAGAAATATTAGTGTTAAAATAATTCAGAAATTTGAAAATCAAGAAAAAAATTAAAAAAATGCAAAAAAATTCAAAAAAATACATAAAATTTCCTTTAGTACCGGTTGGTGTTACCAACCGAGACGAAAGGTGGACCTCCAGGCAGCGACCACGTGGAGGGCCCTTTTTCTACTAGTGCCGGTTCGGCTGGGGCCTTTAGTCTCGGTTCTAGACACCAACCGGGACTAAAGGGCCTCGCTCCTGGTGCAACCCCTTTAGACCCGGTTGTGTCTGGAACTGGGATGAAAGGTCAGTCTTTAATCCCGGTTCTAGACACCAACCGGGACAAAAAAGATGGGAGGTGTGTGTGCCCTCTCCTCTGTTTTTTGGCCGTAGAAGGTGGGAGGTGTGTGTGCTATTTTTGTTGGGGAACGTATACCGTGCAGTCAATTCCACTTTTGTAGTGTAAATCAAAGTGCTCCTTCATCTGGATCCAATATGCATCTCTATTTTGGTCCCCTCCAACAGTGGCTTCCCTTAGGCACTTTCCACCATGTATTGCATAGCAAGATGTCTTCGTCCATGGTGTAGTTGCCCGCTCTTCCTTTTGGTGCATCGACGATACCCTCACCATCCTCGTCCACCTCATACTCATGATCATCTAATTGCACTTCGTTGGTTTGAGACCAATGAGAATTGTTGGAGCCAACACTCATAGTTGACATATATTTCTCATCATTGAAACTACAAAGTATATACCACAAAATAAATAAGCTATCGATACGTATCCAATCATGTAAAAAAAAACAACGAAAAGAAGTGGGCGAAGTCATACCTTGTGGGCATTTCATCGAACACCTTGTGCGCATCGGCCGCCGGCGCAACAAGCGAGCTCGCCGATGCTTCGGTCGCCGCCGCATCTGTCGCATGCCCTGCAAGTTTCTTCTTCAGCCACCTGGAGGAGCCCTTCGCCGCTTTGTTCTTCTTCCTGGAGACCTTGCCAGCCTTCGCCACCGCCGCATTTGGGAGCTTCGAGAAGGGGGCAAGTGGCTTCACGGCGGGCGTCAGTGCGACGCCACCCGCCGAGGTCGTCCGTGGCGCCATAAAAAGGCCACGCACGAGACCGGTGCTTGCAGGAGCACCAGCGAAGGCGAAGCCAAAGCTACTCGGGCTTGGGTTTGCGCCCGCGGCGGCGGCGGAGGGGTCGCGGGTGTAGGAAGGGGTGAGGGGGATGTCGGCGCGGCCGTCCATCGAGCGAATTCGTCGGCGGCGGCGCGGTGCGGGGCGAAGGCTGGGCGGCCTGAGAGGGTGGCGGCAGTGTGGCGCGGGCGCTTCAGTGTGCAGCTCGCGGGAGCGGGCGCACGAAATAAGCAGCGTGCGATGCCGTTTCGCTCCGTGCGCTGAACACTTATGCCGTGCGTGCGTTTTTTGCGCCTCCACTGGAGCGCCAAGAACGGCTACACGCACGCAAAAAATGTTTATCCAGCGCGGCTCTAATATCACACGCCTGTTGGAGATGCTCTACATTATGTAGTTATTAGTTCTACAAATGTATTTGGACCTTGTGGAGTTTTGAACCGTGCAACCTGCGTAAGCTTTGGCATGCATGTGCTCACTGATGAACCTCGAAGATGAACAGATCGTGTACTGCCAGCTAATTTAGCCAGTTGGACATCTGTGTCAAAAAGGAACTGGCGTGCTTCTAAGCTTTGGTTAAAGATAAATACTCTACAGAACAGATGACACTAGGCTACGGGAGGAAAAATGGAAACGGAGAGGAAATATGAAAACAGAAATGAAAATTTGCAAAATGAAAATGGAAATGGAATTTTTTATGCGGAAACAGAAAAACAAAAACGGAATGGAGTTTTCCGGTAGAATACACGTGGAAACGGAACTTTCCGTTTTCGTTAATATGGAATTTCTGTTTCTACTATAGCCTCATGGCTACTTTGAAGCCAACTACCAAACAACACACAATGACACAATGAGTAGAATGAGCGAAATGTATCATTTGAGTACCAAGTTTTACTACCACACACATACTCAGCTAGACTATATACGGAATTGTCATGTACTACTACAATACTACCCTATGTTACCGACACAACCATATTAATTTGTAGCCATGTTAAGAATTCCATCAATTTGTTTGTTTATTGTCTGTATTTCTCTATGATTCAAGGGGGTTTAAGTTCGGTCAACATACAGTTTTGTTTCCGTGTCCGCTCTGTATTCGCTCCGTGTTTGTTTCCGGTAGTATCTGTTTCCGTATTCGTTTCCGGGGTTTCTGTATTCGTTTCCGCTTCTGTAAAAAAATATAGAAACAAATATGATAGCAACCAGTTTAGTCCGTTTCCGCGCCGTTTTCATCCCTAACTAGGCATATGATCATCGAATCTTGAAGACCAGGAGATTTCAGCCACTTGACTATCAACTTGGAAGTTTGTGGTTCAAGAGATACATACCCTCGTACTAGATGTTTAGCACATGTATTTCATGGAATCTCAAGCAAGAGGATGAGGACAGGGAGTAATGTGGTTGACTAGGCAGACTTAGAGCATTTCTAACTGATTCCCTAAAAATAATGGACTATCCGGTAGAGTAAATCTTAGTGGAGTAAATTTACTCCATTAAGTTTTGGCAGGATCTAGTCGATCCCTTAATACAGCGGATTAAGTTTTGGCCGCATGCCTGCATGTGCCTAACCCTAACAAGTAACAAACCTATGGGAAACTCCCCGCGGGCGACCGGTCGCGCCTCCCCACCCCTCCCAGCGAGCGTTCCCCTCTCCTCCTCCCCCGCCGCCGTCGCCGGCCTTGCGTCATGAGCCTGGCCCAGCGGCGGTGGAGGCGGCGGCCTCGCCCTTCCTCCTGTGGTTCCACCGGCGTGGGATGGGGCGACTCGGCGGTGCTTTCAGCGGCGGCGGTCTGCGCGAGCGGCTGAGTTCTGGTGCGGGCGGCGACGCGTCGTTGACGATGGGGCAGCGCGGTGGCGCGGGCTGGCGGCGCCCGCCCGGCCCAGATTTGGGCCCTTCGGGCCCCATCTTGGGCGACGGTGGCGTGGTGTCTGCGGGGCTCTCGAGCGACGCTGGCATGGTGTCCAGCTGGTGGCGGGCAGCGGCTTCGGCTGCCGGCGTGTAGCAGCGCTATGGCTAGGGCTTTGCAGTCCCGCTATGGGCCGGGCCAGGCCCGGGTGGCCTGGTTTACCCTGGCTGCGGCGTCCGGTTAGCAATTCGCATCGCTGCGGGAGGCAGAGGCCTCCGGCGCGATGGCGGTGGAGGTGGTTCCCTCCCGTTCAGCTCTGGTGCTCCCGTCCGTGCCATCTAGGTGCATCTCGCCTCTGTTCGCTTGTCCTCGTGGTGGTGTTCGTAGCAAGACGGCGTGGATGGGTCCATGACCGTGGTGGCGCGTGCTGGTGGGTGGCAAGACGGTGGTTTGGCTCCGTTCTAGTGGGTGTCGGGGACATGGGGGTGCGGGAGAAATCTCTGCCGGCTCTTCCGGCTCCGACGTGGTGACGCCGGTGGGTGCTGCCATTCCTTCCTGAAGGGCGTTGGTGCTACCCATCTCCTGTTCCCCTTATGCGTGCCGGGCGAAATCCCAGGACTTGTCCGAATAGCAGCATCGTTGGCGCCGCATTCCTTCTTGGAGGTGCTGTTTGGTACGCGGAGGTCAGGTGCCATGGCGAGTGGTGGGACGTAGATGGAGGGTGCAGTGGTGGCAGACCATTCATGCTTGTCGAGCTGCCATTGTTGGCATTTTAGTCTTCTTCCTTTTCCTTTGGGCTTGATGTGTCGTCGCCCAGGCAGTTACCTTGTGATCGATGTGTTGGAAACGAGAGTTTGGCAATGCTTCACGATATATTGATTGGTGCATAGCGCACGTATATATGGAGTACAAGGTGGGCCACAACCTCAACTATACAATGACTAGGAGGTGGGCCTGGCTATACAATATACATGAACAAGCCATATATTCAACACCCCACCCCACCCCCACCCCGCGCGCAGTCGAAGCGTCGCCCGAGATGCAAAGACTGGACCTAAACTCCTCGAAAACAGAAGTAGGCAGTCCTTTCGTCATGACGTTGGCGAAATGCTACACCGTCGGGACGTGGAGGACCCGGATGCGCCCAAGAGCCACCAGCTCACGAACGAAGTGTATATCGAGCTCAATATGCTTCGTTCGATGATGGTGGACCGGGTTGGCTGAGAGGTAGACGGTGGAGACGTTGTCGTAGTAGATGAGTGTGGCCTTGTGAACATCATAAAGCAACTCCTGGAGCAGCTAATGGAGCCAAGAGCATTCAGCAATTGCATTAGCCACTACTCGATGCTCAGCCTCGGCACTCGAGCAGGAGATGGTGGGCTGTCGCTTGGAGGACCAAGAGATCAGGGACGGCCCAAGGTAGACACAGTACCCCGAGGTGGAGGGCCGTGTGTCCGGGCACCCGGCCCAATCCGCATCAGAGTAGGCGACGAGGTCGGTGGAGGCAGAGGCCGTCAGCGTAAGTCCCAAGGACTGGGTGCCGCGTATGTATCGGAGGATGCGCTTCACCAGAGTCCGGTGAGAGTCGCCGCGGAGCATGCATGTGAAGACAGACCTGCTGAACAACATACTGCAAGTCGGGGCGCGTCAGGGTCAGGTACTGCAAGGCGCCCACAATGGAGAGGTAGAAGGCCGCATCAGATGCGGGAAAACCCTCCAAAGCGGAAACCTTGGCCTTGGTGTCGACGGGCGTGGGAGCAGGCTTGCAGTTAAGCATGCCAGCTTGATCGAGAAGCTCATGGGCGTAACGCTGCTGGTGCAGGAACAACCCATCTGGCCGTCGAACCACCTCAATGCCAAGGAAGTAATGCAGGGGACCCAAGTCCTACAGGGCAAACTCATCGCGAAGACAAGCAGTGAGCCGCTGGAGGAGCGCGACAGTGGATGCCGTCAGAATGATGTCATTGACGTACAACAACAAGTAGGCCGTGTCAACTCCGTGATGATAGACAAAGAGGGACGCATCGGAGCGAGTCGATGTAAATCCGAGCGTCTGCAGGAAGGCGGCGATGTGCTGGTACCAGGCCCGAGGAGCCTGATTCAACCCGTAAAGATAACGGGAGAGCAAGCACACATGATCTGGATGCGTGGCATCGACGAAGCCGGTGGGCTGCTCACAAAACACCTGCTCCGCTAGGTGGACGTGCAAGAAAGTGTTGGACATGTCCAACTGATGCACAGGCCAAGCTCGGCTGCTACCTCTTGAGCACTGCGTTGGTTTTCCCTTGAAGAGGAAAGGGTGATGCAGCAAAGTAGCGTAAGTATTTCCCTCAGTTTTTGATAACCAAGGTATCAATCCAGTAGGAGGCTCCTCAAAAGTCCCACGCACCTACACAAACAGACAAGAAACCGCAGCCAACGCGATAAAGGGGTTGTCATGTTGGAAATATGCCCTAGAGGCAATAATAAATTAGTTATTATTATATTTCCTTGTTCATGATAATCGTTTATTATCCATGCTATAATTGTATTGATAGGAAACTCAGATACATGTGTGGATATATAGACAACACCATGTCCCTAGTAAGCCTCTAGTTGACTAGCTCGTTGATCAATGATGGTTACGGTTTCGACCATGGACATTGGATGTCGTTGATAACAGGATCACATCATTAGGAGAATGATGTGATGGACAAGACCCAATCCTAAGCCTAGCACAAAGATCGTGTAGTTCGTATGCTAAAGCTTTTCTAATGTCAAGTATCATTTCCTTAGACCATGAGATTGTGCAACTCCCGGATATCGTAGGAATGCTTTGGGTGTACCAAACGTCACAACGTAACTGGATGGCTATAAAGGTGCACTACAGGTATCTCCGAAAGTGTCTGTTGGGTTGGCACGAATCGAGACTAGGATTTGTCACTCCGTGTGACGGAGAGGTATCTCTGGGCCCACCCGGTAGGACATCATCATAATGTGCACAATGTGACCAAGGGGTTGATCACGGGATGATGTGTTACAGAACGAGTAAAGAGACTTGCCGGTAACAAGATTGAACAAGGTATCGGGATACCGACGATCGAATCTCGGGCAAGTACAATACCGCTAGACAAAGGGAATTGTATACGAGATTGATTGAGTCCTTGACATCGTGGTTCATCAGATGAGATCATCGTGGAACATGTGGGAGCCAATATGGGTATCCAGATCCCGCTGTTGGTTATTGACCGGAGAACGTCTCGGTCATGTCTGCATGGTTCCCGAACCCGTAGGGTCTACATACTTAAGGTTCGATGACGCTAGGGTTATAAAGGAAGTTTGTATGTGGTTACCGAATGTAGTTCGGTGTCCCAGATGAGATCCCGGACGTCACGAGGAGTTCCGGAATGGTCCGAAGGTAAAGATTTATATATGGGAAGTCCTGTTTTGGTCACCGGAAAAGTTTCGGGTTTTATCGGTAACGTACTGGGACCACCGGGAGGGTCCTGAGGTCCACCAGTGGGTCCACCAGCCCGGAGGGCTGCATGGGCCAAGTGTGGGAGGGACCAGCCCGGGTGGGCTGGTGCGCCCCACAAGGGCCCAAGGCGCCTAGGGTTGGGGGAGGGGGCGCACCCACCTAACTTGGGGGGCAAGTTTCCCCTCCCCCCCCCTTGGCCGCCACCCTAGATGGGATTGGGGGCAGCCGCACCCCTTGGGGTGGAAACCCTAGAGGGGGCGCACCCTCCCTCTCCCCTATATATAGTTGAGGTCTTGAGGGCTGCCAACAGATGAGTTTGACCTCTCCTTGGCGCAGCCCTACCTCTCTCCCTTCTCCTCTCCCGCGGTGCTTGGCGAAGCCCTGCAGGATTGCCACGCTCCTCCACCACCACCACGCCGTTGTGCTGCTGCTGGACGGAGTTTTCCTCAACCTCTCCCTCTCTCCTTGCTGGATCAAGGCGTGGGAGACGTCACCGGGATGTACGTGTGTTGAACGCGGAGGTGCCGTCCGTTCGGCACTAGGATCTCCGGTGATTTGGATCACGACAATCGACTCCTTCAACCTCGTTCTCTTGAACGCTTCCATTAGCGATCTACAAGGGTATGTAGATGCACTCTCCTTCCCTCGTTGCTAGTTTCTCCATAGATAGATCTTGGTGACACGTGGGAAAATTTTGAATTTCTGCTCGTTCGCCAACAAAGGGTTTCATGAGCTAGGTCTATTGCGTAGATTCTTTGCACGAGTAGAACACAAAGTAGTTGTGGGCGTTGATTTTGTTCAATATGCTTACCGTTACTAGTCCAATCTTGTTTCGACGGTATTGTGGGATGAAGCGGCCCGGACCGACCTTACACGTACACTTACGTGAGACAGGTTCCACCGACTGACATGCACTTGGTGCATAAGGTGGCTAGCGGTGCCGCCTCTCCACTTTAGTCGGAACGGATTCGATGAAAAGGGTCCTTATGAAGGGTAAATAGCAATTGGCATATCACATTGTGGTTTTGCGTAGGTAAGAAACGTTCTTGCTAGAAACCCATAGCAGCCACGTAAAACATGCAAACAACAATTAGAGGACGTCTAACTTGTTTTTGCAGGGTATGCTATGTGATGTGATATGGCCAAGAAGAATATGATGAATGATGTGTGACGTATGAGATTGATCATGTTCTTGTAATAGGAATCACGACTTGCATGTCGATGAGTATGACAACCGGCAGGAGCCATAGGAGTTGTCTTAATTTATTGTATGACCTGCGTGTCATTGAACAAACGCCATGTAATTACTTTACTTTATTGCTAACCGGTAGCCATAGTAGTAGAAGTAATAAGATGGTGAGACAACTTAATGGAGACACGATGATGGAGATCATGATGATGGAGATCATGGTGTCATGCCGGTGACGATGATGATCATGGAGCCCCGAAGATGGAGATCAAAAGGAGCAAAATGATATTGGCCATATCATGTCACTAGTTGATTGCATGTGATGTTTATCATGTTTATACATCTTATTTGCTTAGAACGACGGTAGTAAATAAGATGATCCCTCATTAAAATTTCAAGAAAGTGTTCCCCCTAACTGTGCACCGTTGCGAAAGTTCGTCGTTTCGAAGCACCACGTGATGATCGGGTGTGATAGATTCTTACATTCACATACAACGGGTGTAAGCCAGATTTACACATGCAAAACACTTAGGTTAACTTGATGAGCCTAGCATGTACAGACATGGCCTCGGAACACAAGAGACCGAAAGGTCGAGCATGAGTCGTATGGAGGATACGATCAACATGAAGATGTTCACCGATGATGACTAGTCCGTCTCACGTGATGATCGGACACGGCCTAGTTGACTCGGATCATGTAATCACTTAGATGACTAGAGGGATGTCTATCTGAGTGGGAGTTCATGAGATTAACTTAATTATCCTGAACATAGTCAAAAGATCTTTGCAAATTATGTCGTAAGCTCGCGCTTTAGTTCCACTATTTAGATATGTTCCTAGAGAAAATATAGTTGAAAGTTGACAGTAGCGATTATGCGGACAGAAGAAAGCATATGTCCTTAATGCACCGCTCAGTGTGCTGAACCCCAAACGTCGTCTGTGGATGTTGCAAACATCGGACATACACGTTTTGATAACTACGTGATAGTTCAGTTAAACGGTTTAGAGTTGAGGCACCAAAGACGTTTTTCAAAATGTCGCAGAACATACGAGATGTTTCGAGGGCTGAAATTGAGATTTCAGGCTCGTGCCTACGTCAAGAGGTATAAGACCTCCGACGATTTTCTTTGCCTGCAAACTAAGGGAGAAAAGCTCAATCGTTGAGCTTGTGCTCAGATTGTCTGAGTGCAACAATCACTTGAATCGAGTGGGAGTTGATCTTCCAGAGATAGTGATGTTTCTCCAAAGTCATTGCCACCAAGCTGCTAGAGCTTCGTGATGAACTATAACAAATCAGGGATAGATATGATGATCCTTGAGATATTCGCGATGTTTGACACCGCGAAAGTAGGAATCAAGAAGAAGCATCAATTGTTGATGGTTGGTGAAACCACTAGTTTCAAGAAGGGCAAGGGCAAGAAGGGATACTTCATGAAACAGCAAATCAGCTGCTGCTCTAATGAAGAAACCCAAGGTTGAACCCAAACCCGAGACTAAGTGCTTCTGTAATAAGGGGAACAGCCACTGGAGCAGAATTACCCTAGATACTTGGTAGATGAGAAGGCTGGCAAGGTCGATAGAAGTATATTGGATATGCATTAAGTTATTGTGTACTTTACTAGTAATCCTGGTAGCACCAGGGTATTAGATACCGGCTCGGTTGCTAAGTGTTAGTAACTCGAAATAAAAGGCTACGGTATAAATGGAGACTAGCTAAAGGTGAGCTGACGATATGTGTTGGAAGTGTTTCCAAGGTTGATGTGATCAAGCATCGCACGCTCCCTCTACCATCGAGATTTGATGTTTGCGTTGAGCATAGACATGATTGGATTATGTCTATCGCAATATGGTTATTCATTTAAGGAGAATAATGGTTACTCTGTTTATTTGAATAATACCTTCAGTGGTCTTGCACCTAAAAAGAATGGTTTATTGAATCTCGATCGTAGTGATACACATTTTCATGCCAAAAGATATAAGATAATAATGATAGTACCACTTACTTGTGGCACTGCCATGTAAGTCATATTGGTGTAAAACGCATGAAGAAGCTCCATGTTGATGGATCTTTGGACTCACTCGTTTTTGAAAAGTTTGAGACATGCGAACCATGTCTATTGGTGTATATGCATGAAGAAACTCCATGGACCATTTGGACTCACTTGATTTTGAATCACTTGAGACATGCAAATCATACCACATGGGCAAGATGACTGAAAGCCCCGTTTTCAGTAAAATGGAACAAGAAAGCAACTTGTTGGAAGTAATACATTTTGATGTGTGCAATCCAATGAGTGCTGAGGCACGCAGTGGATATCGTTATGTTCTTACTTCACGGATGATTTGATTAGATACTGAGTATATTTACTTAGTGAAACACAAGTCTGAATTATTGAATGGTTCAAGTAATTTCAAAGTGAAGCTGAAGATCATCGTGACAAGAGGATAAAATGTATATGATTTGATCATAGAGATGAGTATCTGAGTTACGGGCTTTGGCACGCAATTAAGACATTGTGGAAATTGTTTCACAATTAATACCGCCTGGAACACCATAGTGTGGTGGTGTGTCCGAACATCATAGTGGCACCCTATTGGATATGGTGCGTACCATGATGTCTCTTATCGAATTACCACTATCGTTCATGGGTTAGGCATTAGAGACAACCGCACTCACTTTAATAGGGCACCACGTAATTCCGTTGAGACGACACCGTTTGAATTATGGTTTGGAGAAACCTAAGTTGTCGTTTCTTAAAAGTTTGGGGCTGCGATGCTTGTGTGAAAAAGTTTCAGGTTGATGAGCTCGAACCCAAAGCGGATAAAAATGCATCTTCATAGGACACCCAAAACAGTTGGGTATACCTCCTATCTCAGATCCGGAAGCAAAAGTAATTGTTTCTAGAAAAGGGTCCTTTCTCGAGGAAAAGTTTCTCTCGAAAGAATTGAGTGGGAGGATGGTGGAGACTTAATGAGGTTATTGAACCATCACTTCAACCAGTGTGTAGCAGGGCACATGAAGTTTTTCATGTGGCACCTACACCAATTGAAGTGGAAGCTGATGATAGGATCATGATGCTTCGGATCAAGTCACTACCGGACCTTGTAGGTCGACAAGGACGCGTACTACTTCAGAGTGGTACGCAATCCTGTCTTAGAGGTCATGTTGCTAGACAACAATGAACCTACGAGCTATGGAGAAGCGATGGCGGGCCCGGATTCCGACGAATGGCTCAAGGCCATAACATCCGAGAGAGGATCCATGACTTTGGAAGGAATACTTGATGGTCGTAAGGACGTTGGGTAAAGATGGATTTTAAAAGGAAGACAGACAATGATGGTAAGTATCACCATTAAGAAAGCTCGACTTGTCGTTAAAGATGTTTTTCGACAAGTTTAAGGAGTTGACTACGGTGAGGCTTTCTCACTCGTAGCGATGCTAATAGTCTGTTGGAATTGGATTAGCAGTTACTGCATTATTTATGAAATCTTGCATATAGGATGTCAAAACATTGTTTCCTTGACAGTTTTCTTGAGGAAAGGTTGTATGTGATACAACCAGAAAGTTTTTGACAATCCTGAAAGACGCTAACAAGTATGCAAAGCTCCAGCAATCCTTCTAAGGACTGGAGTAAGCATCTCGGAGTTGTAATGTATGCTTTGATGATCAAAGATTTTGGGTCTATACAAGGTTTATGAGAAACTTGTATTTCCAAAGAAGTGAGTGGGAGCACTATAGAATTTCTGATGAGTATATGTTGTTGACATATTGTTGATCAGAAATGATGTAGAATTTCTAGAAAGCATATAGGGTTGTTTGAAAAGTGTTTTTCAATGGAAAAACCTGGATTAGGCTACTTGAACAATAAGCATCAAGATCTATAAGATAGATCAAAATGTTTAATAATACTTTCAAATGAGCACATACCTTGACATAATCTTGAAGGTGTTCAAGATGGATCAGTCAAAGAAGTAGTTCTTGCCTGGGTTAAGAGTTAAAGCTCGACCACGGCAGAAGAGAGAGAAAGGACGAAGGTCGTCCCCTATGCTTCAGACGTAGGCTCTACAGTATTCTATGTTGTGTACCGCACCTGATGTGTGCCTTGCTACATATCTGGCAAGAGGGTACAAAGGTGATCAAGGAGTGGATCACCAGATAGCGGCAAAATTATCCTTAGAGGAATAAGGATATGTTTCTCGGTTATGGAGGTGATAAAGAATTCGACGTAAAGAGTTGCGTCGATGCAAGCTTTAACACCTACCCGAATGACTCTGAGTAGCAAACCGGATACGTATAGTGGACCAATCATTTGGAATAGCTCCAAGTGGAGCGTGGAAGCAGCATTTACAATATGACCTAGAGATTTGCAAAGTACATAGGGATCTGAATATTGCAGACCCGTTGACTACAACCACTCTCACAAGCATAAACATGATCAAACCCAGAACTCATTGAGTGTTAATCACATAGTGATGTGAACTAGATTATTGATTCTAGTAAACTCTTTGGATGTTGGTCACATGGCGATGTGACCTGTGAGTGTTAATCACATGGCGATGTGAACTAGATTATTGACTCTAGTGCAAGTGGGAGACTGTTGGAAATATGCCCTAGAGGCAATAATAAATTAGTTATTATTATATTTCCTTGTTCATGATAATCGTTTATTATCCATGCTATATTTGTATTGATATGAAACTCAGATACATGTGTGGATATATAGACAACACCATGTCCCTAGTAAGCCTCTAGTTGACTAGGTCGTTGATCAATAGATGGTTACGGTATCCTGACCATGGACATTGGATGTCGTTGATAACGGGATCACATCATTAGGAGAATGATGTGATGGACAAGACCCAATCCTAAGCCTAGCACAAAGATCGTGTAGTTCGTATGCTAAAGCTTTTCTAGTGTCAAGTATCATTTCCTTAGACCATGAGAATGTGCAACTCCCGGATACCGTAGGAATGCTTTGGGTGTACCAAACGTCACAACGTAACTGGGTGGCTATAAAGGTGCACTACAGGTATCTCCGAAAGTGTCTGTTGGGTTGGCACGAATCGAGACTAGGATTTGTCACTCCGTGTGACGGAGAGGTATCTCTGGGCCCACTCGGTAGGACATCATCATAATGTGCACAATGTGACCAAGGGGTTGATCACGGGATGATGTGTTACGGAACGAGTAAAGAGACTTGCCGGTAACGAGATTGAACAAGGTATCGGGATACCGACGATCGAATCTCGGGCAAGTACAATACCGCTAGACAAAGGGAATTGTATACGGGACTGATTGAGTCCTTGACATCGTGGTTCATCCGATGAGATCATCGTGGAACATGTGGGAGCCAACATGGGTATCCAAATCCCGCTTTTGGTTATTGACCGGAGAACGTCTCGGTCATGTCTGCATGGTTCCCGAACCCGTAGGGTCTACACACTTAAGGTTCGATGACGCTAGGGTTATAAAGGAAGTTTGTATGTGGTTACCGAATGTTGTTCGGTGTCTCGGATGAGATCCCGGACGTCACGAGGAGTTATGGAATGGTCCGGAGGTAAATATTTATATATGGGAAGTCCTGTTTTGGTCACCGGAAAAGTTTTGGGTTTTATCGGTAACGTACCGGGACCACCGGGAGGGTCCTGGGTCCACTAGTGGGGCCACCAGCCCGGAGGGCTGCATGGGCCAAGTGTGGGAGGGGACCGGCCCTAGGTGGGCTGGTGCGCCCCCCCCCCACAAGGGCCCAAGGCGCCTAGGGTTGGGGGAGGGGGCACACCCACCTAACTTGGGGGGCAAGTTTCCCCTCTCCCCCCCTTGGCCGCCACCCTAGATGGGATTGGGGGTAGCCGCACCCCTTGGGGTGGAAACCCTAGAGGGGGCGCACCCCTCCCTCTCCCCTATATATAGTTGAGGTCTTGAGGGCTGCCAACAGATGAGTTTGACCTCTCCTTGGCGCAGCCCTACCTCTCTCCCTTCTCCTCTCCCGCGGTGCTTGGCGAAGCCCTGCAGGATTGCCATGCTCCTCCACCACCACCACGCCGTTGTGCTGCTGCTGGATGGAGTCTTCCTCAACTTCTCCCTCTCTCCTTGCTGGATCAAGGCGTGGGAGACGTCACCGGGCTGTACGTGTGTTGAACGCAGAGGTGCCGTCCGTTCGGCACTAGGATCTCCGGTGATTTGGATCACGACGAGTACGACTCCTTCAACCCCGTTCTCTTGAACGCTTCCGCTTAGCGATCTACAAGGGTATGTAGATGCACTCTCCTTCCCCTCGTTGCTAGTTTCTCCATAGATAGATCTTGGTGACACGTAGGAAAATTTTGAATTTCTGCTACGTTCCCCAACATGTCAATCCCTTCACGGAAACTTGCAAAAGTGGGATCTGATAGAGATAATATGATAAGATAAATATTTTTGGTATTTTTATGATATAGATTGGAAAGTAAAAGATGCAAATAAAAGTAAATGGACAAATTACTGTAGAGCAATTGATAGAAAAGTGCATAGTTATGAGAGTAGCTAGGCATGATCATGTATATAGGCATCACGTTCGCAACAAGTAGATCAAAATGATTCTGCATCTACTATTACTCCACACATCGACCGACTCCTGCCTGCATCTAGAGTATTAAGTTCATAAGAACAGAGTAACGCATTAAGAAAGATGACATGATGTAGAGGGATAAACTCATGCAATATGATATAAACCCCATCTTTTTATCCTCGATGGCAACAATACAATACGTGCCTTGCTGTCACTGGGAAAGGACACTTGAACCAAAAGCTAAGCACTTCTCCCATTGCAAGAAAGATCAATCTAGTAGGCCGAACCAAACTGATAATTCGTAGAGACTTGCAAAGATAACCAATCACACATAAAAGAATTCTGAGAAGATTCAATTATTTCACATAGATAAACTTGATCATAAACCCACAATTCATCGGATCCAGACAAACACACCGCAAAAAGAGTTACATAGAATAGATGTCCAAGAAGATCGAGGAGAACTTTGTATTGAGATTCAAAGAGACAGAAGTAGCCATCTAGCTAATAACTATGGACCCGAAGGTCTGTGGTAAACTACTCACAACTCATCGGAGACGCCTTGGGGATGATGTAGAGGCCCTCCGTGGTCGTTTCCCCCTCGGCGGAGCGCCGACAAAGGCTCCAAGATGGGATCTCACGGATACAGAAGGTTGCAGCGGTGGAAATAGTTTTCTGTGGTGCTCCTGGATGTTTTCGGGGTACGTGGATATATATAGGCAAAGGAGGTAGGTCGGTTGAGCCACGAGGGGCCCACGAGGGTGGAGTTCGCGCTGACCCCCTTAGGGCGCGCCGGGCACCCTCGTGGCCGCCTCGTTTGTTGCTTGACGTCCACTCCAAGTCTCCTGGATTGCATTTGTTCCAAAAAGATCGCTCCTGAAGGTTTCATTCCGTTTGGACTCCTTTTGATATTCCTTTTCTTCGAAACACTGAAATAGGCAAAAAAAACAGCAATTCGTGCTGGACCTCTGGTTAGTAGGCCAGTCCCAAAAATGATATAAAAGTGTAAAGTAAAGCCCATAAACATCCAAAGCGGGTAATATAATAATATGGTACAATAAAAAATTATAGATACGTTGGAGACATATCAAGCATCCCCAAGCTTAATTCCTACTCGTCCTCGAGTAGGTAAATGATAAAAACATAATTTTTGATGTGGAATGCTACCTAGCATAATTCTCAATGTAATTTTATTTATTGTGGCATGAATGTTCAGATCCAAATGATACAACATAAAAGTTCATATTGACATAAAAACAATAATACTCCAAGCATACTAACAAAGCAATCATGTCTTCTCAAAATAACATGGCTAAAGAAAGCTATCCCTACAAAATCATATAGTCTGGCTATGCTCTATCTTCATGAAACAAAGTACTTAATCATGCTCAACCCCAATGACAAGCCAATCAATTGTTTCATACTTTAGTATTCTCAAACCTTTTCAACTTTCACGCAATAAATGAGCGTGAGCCATGGACATAGCACTATATGTGGAAAAGAATGGTGATTGTGGAGAAGACAAAAAGGGAGAAGATAGTCTCACATCAACTAGGCGTATCAACGGACTATGGAGATGCCCATTAATAGATATCAATGTGAGTGAGTAGGGATTGCCATGCAACGGATGCACTAGAGCTATAAGTGTATGGAAGCTCAACAAAAGAAACTAAGTGGGTGTGCATCCAACTTGCTTGCTCCCAAAGACCTAGGGCATTTTGAGGAATCCCATCATTGGAATATACAAGCCAAGTTCTATAATGAAAAATTCCCACTAGTATATGAAAGTGACTACATAGGAGACTCTCTACCATGAAGATCATGGTGCTACTTTGAAGCACGAATGTGGAACAAAGATAGTAGCATTGTCCCTTCTCTCTTTTTCTCTCATCTTTTTTCCTTTTTTTTCTTTTCTTTTTTCCTTTTTTTATTTGGTGGGCTTCTTTGGCCTCTTTTTTTATTTGGGCTTCTTTGGCCTCTTTATTTGGGCTTCTTTGGCCTCTTTTTTTTTGTAAAGTCCTAAGTCTCATCCTGACTTGTGGGGGAATCATAGTCTCCACCATCCATTCCTCACTTGGGACAATGCTCTAATAATGAAGATCATCACACTTTTATTTACTTACAACTCAAGAATTACAACTCAATACAAAATATGACTCTATGTGGATGCCTCCGGCAGTGTGCCGGGATATGCAATGAATCAAGAGTGACATGTATGAAAGAATTATGAAAGTGGCTTTGCCACAAATACGATGTCAACTACATGATCATGCAAAGAGCAATATGACAATGATGATGCGTGTCATAATAAATGGAACGGTGGAAAGTTGCATGGAAATATATCTCGGAATGGCTATGGAAATGCCATAATAGGTAGGTATGGTGGCTGTTTTGAGGAAGGTGTATGGTGGGTGTATGGTACCGGCAAAAGTTGCACGGCATAAGAGAGGCTAGAAATGGTGAAAGGGTGAGAGTGAGTATAATCCATGGACTCAACATTAGTCATAAATAACTCATATACTTATTGCAAAAATCTACAAGTCATTGAAAAAAATACTACGTGCATGCTCCTTGGGGGATAGATTGGTAGGAAAATACCATCGCTCGTCCCCAACAGCCACTCATAAGGAAGACAATCAATAAATAAATTGTGCTCCAACTTCATCACAAAGCGGTTCACCATACGTGCATGCTACGGGAATCACAAACTTCAACACAAGTATTCCTTAAATTCATAATTACTCCACTAGCATGACTCTAATATCATCATCCTCATATCTCAAAACAATTATCAAGCATCAAATTGATCATAGCATCCAATTCACTTTCTATGATACCCAACTTGGACGCCCATCATTCTAGGGCCAAATTTATAACCATAGCAAATACCATGATTCTATAAGACTCTCAAAATAATATAAGTGAAGCATGAGAGATCAACAATTTCTACAAAATTAAACCATCGCTGTGCTCTAAAAGATATAAGTGAAGCACTAGAGCAAAAAATTTCTAGCTCAAAAGATATAAGTGAAGCACATAGAGTATTCTAATAGATTCCAAATCAAGTATGTCTCTCCCAAAAGGTGTGTAAATCAAGGATTATTGTGGTAAACTAAAAATCAAAGACTCATATCATACAAGACGCTCCAAGCAAAACACATATCATGTGGCGAATAAAAATATAGCTCCAAGTAAAGTTACTGATAAACGAAAATGAAAGAGGGGATGCCTTCCCGGGCATCCCCAAGCTTAGGCTTTTCGTTATCCTTGAATATATTGGGGTGCCATGGGCATCCCAAAGCTTAGGCTCTTGCCACTCCTTATTCCATAGTCCATCAAATCTTTACCCAAAACTTGAAAACTTCACAACACAAAACTCAACAGGAAATCTCATAAGCTCCGTTAGTGCAAGAAAGAAAAATCACCACATAAGGTACTGTAATGAACTAATTCTTTATTTGTATTGGTGTTAAACCTACTGTATTCCAGGTTCTCTATGGTTCATACCCCCCGATACTAGCCATAGATGCATCAAAATAAGCAAACAACACACGGAAAACAGAATCTGTCAAAAACAGAACAGTCTGTAGCAATCTGTAACTTTAGAATACTTCTGGAACTCTAAAACTCCTAACACAATATAAAGTCCTGGGAAATTTGTCTATTGATCTACTGCAAAAAGAATCAACGCAAAATCACATTTCTGGGATTTATTAAAATTATTCTCGTGCGCGCAAAAGTTCCTATTTTCAGCAGAATCAAATTAACTATCACCGTAGGTTATCCTATAGGTTCTACTTGACACAAACACTAATTAAAACATAAAACCACATCTGAACAGAAGCTAGATGGAATATTTATTACTAAACCGAAGCAAAAATCAGGAAACAAAAACAAAATTGGGTTGCCTCCCAACAAGCGCTATCGTTTAATGCCCCTAGCTAGGCATAAAAGCAGGAGTAGACCTAAGTATTGCCATCTTTGGCATTCAATTCATAAGTAGCTCGCATGATAAATTCATAAGGTAATTTGACTTTATTTCATGGAAAGTGTTCCATGCCTTTCCTTAATGGAAATTGGAATATAATATTCCCTTCCTTCATATCAATAATTGCACCAATCATTCTAAGGAAAGGTCTACCAAGAATAATAGGACATGAAATATTGCAATCTATATCAAGAACGATAAAATCTACGGGCACATAATTCCTATTTGCAACAATAAGAACATCATTGATCATTCCCATAGGTTTCTTAATGGTGGAATCCACAAGGTGCAAGTTTAAAGAGCAATCATCAAAATCATGGAAACCTAGCACATCACATAAAGTTTTCAGAATTGTGGAAACACTAGCACCCTTATCACACAAAGCATAGAATTCATGATCTTTAATTTTAATTTTTATAGTAGGTTCCCACTCATCATACAGTTTTCTAGGTATAGAAACTTCCAACTCAAGTTTTTCCTCATAAGATTGCATCAAGGCATCAAAAATATGTTTGGAAAAGGCTTTATTTTAACTATAAGCATGAGGATAAATCAACACGGATTGCAACAAGGAAATACAATCTATGAAATAATAATTATCATAATTAAATTCCTTGAGATCCATAATAGTGGGTTCAACGCTATTTAAAGTTTTGACCTCTCAAATCCCACTTTTACCAATTTTAGCATCAAGATCTAAAAACTCTGAATCATTGGGACGCCTTTTAACTAAAGTTGACTCATCTCCAGTCCCATCATTATCAAGATTCATATTACAAAACAAAGATTTAATAGGGGACACATCAATAACTTTTAGGTCTTCATCATTATTTTATTGGAAACTAGAAGGACACACTTTTATAAACCAATCTTTCTTAGCACGCATCCTAGCGGTTCTTTCTTTGCACTCATCAATGGAAATTCTCATGGCTTTGAGAGTCTCATTGATATCATGCTTAGGTGGAATAGATCTACGTTTCAAAGAATCAACATCAAGCGAAATTCTATCAACGTTCCTAGCGAATTCATCAACTTTAAGCAATTTTTTTTCAAGCAAAGCATTGAAATTCTTTTGAGAGATCATAAATTCTTTAATGCTATTCTCAAAATCAGAGGGCATATTATTAAAATGTCCATAAGAGTTGTTGTACGAATTACCATAATTATTAGAGGAATTACTAGGAAACGGCCTAGGATTAAAGTTTCCTCTATACGCGTTGTTACCAAAATTATTCCTACCAAAAAAATCACATCCATAGATTCATTATTATTCTCAATCGAAGTAGACAATGGCATATCATTGGGATCAATAGGAGCACTCTTAGTAGCAAACAATTTCATAAGTTCATCCATCTTTCCACTCAAAACATTAATTTTTTCTATAGCATGCACTTTTTTACTAGTAGATCTTTCGGTGTGCCATTGAGAATAATTAACCATAATGTTACAAGGAGTTTAGTAGCTTCTCCTAAGGTGATTTCCGTAAAAGTGCCTCCCGTGGCCGAATCTAAAAGATTTCTAGAAGCAAAATTCAATCTGGCATAAAAATTTTGTATGATCATCCATAAGTTCAAATCATGAGTAGGGCAATTGCGAATCATTAATTTCATTATTTCCCAAGATTGGGCAACATGCTCATGGTCAAGTTCTTTAAAATTCATAATATTGTTTCTAAGAGAGATGATCTTAGCGGGAGGAAAATATTTAATCTTTGCACTTATTCCATGAATCAATACTATTCTTAGGCAAAGACGAAAACCAAGTTTTAGCACGATCTCTAAGTGAAAACGGAAAACTTCAATTTAACAATATCATTTTGCGTATCTTTCTTCTTTTGCATATCACACAAATCAAAAAGTTGTTTAGATGAGTAGCGGCATCTTCACTAGGAAGGCTGGAGAATTGATCTTTCATAACAAGATTCAACAAAGCAGCATTGATTTCACAAGATTCAGCATCATTAAGAGGAGCAATCCGAGTGCTAAGGAAATCATTATTATTGGTATAGGAAATGTTACACAATTTGGTATTGTCTTGAGCCATCGTGACAAACAATCCAACACACAAGCACACAATAAGGCAAGCGAAAGAGAGAGGAGATTGGGAAAGAGAGGGCGAATAAAACGGCAAGGGTGAAGTGGGGGAGAGGAAAACGAGGCAAGTGGCAAATAATGTAATGCGAGGGAGATGAGTTTGTGATGGGTACCTGGTATGTCTTGACTTGAGCAAAGACCTCCCCGGCAACGGCACCAGAAATCCTTCTTGCTACCTCTTGAGCACTGCATTCGTTTTCCCTTGAAGAGGAAAGGTTGATGCAGCAAAGTAGTGTAAGTATTTCCCTCAGTTTTTGAGAACCAAGGTATCAATCCAGTAAGAGGCTCCTCAAAAGTCCCATGCAGCTACACAAACAAACAAGAACCTCGTAACCAACGCGATAAAGGGGTTGTCAATCCCTTCACAAAAACTTGCAAAAGTGAGATCTGATAGAGATAATATGATAAGATAAATTATTTTGGTATTTTTATGATATAGATTGGAAAGTAAAAGATGCAAATAGAAGTCGATGGAAAACTCATATGATAAAAGATAGACCCGGGGGCCATAGGTTTCACTAGTGGCTTCTCTCAAGATAGCATAAGTATTACGGCGGGTGAACAAATTACTGTCGAGCAATTGATAGAAAAGTGCATAGTTATGAGAGTATCTAGGCATGATCATGTATATAGGCATCACGTCCGCAACAAGTAGATCGAAACGATTCTGCATCTACTACTATTACTCCACACGCCGACCGACTCCTGCCTGCATCTAGAGTATTAAGTTCATAAGAACAGAGTAACGGATTAAGAAACATGAGATGACGTAGAGGGATAAACTCATGCAATATGATATAAACCCCATCTTTTTATCCTCGATGGAAACAATACAATACGTGCCTTGCTGCCCCTGCTGTCACTGGGAAAGGACACCGCAAGATTGAACCCAAAGCTAAGCACTTCTCCCATTGCAAGAAAGTTCAATCTAGTAGGCCAAACCAAACTGATAATTCAAAGGGACTTGCAAAGATAACTAATCACATATAAAAGAATTTAGAGAAGATTCAATTATTTCTGATAGATAAACTTGATCATAAACCCACAATTCATTGGATCTCGACAAAACACACCGCAAAAAGAGTTACATAGAATAGATCTCCAAGAAGATCGACGAGAACTTTGTATTGAGATTCAAAGAGAGAGAAGAAGCCATCTAGCTAATAACTATGGACCCGAAGGTCTGTGGTAAACTACTCACAACTTATCGGAGAGGCCTTGGAGATGATGTAGAGGCCCTCCATGGTCGATTCCCCCTCCGACGGAGCACCGACGAAGGCTCCAAGACGGGATCTCGCGGATACAGAAGGTTGCGGCGGTGGAAATAGTTTTTCGTGGTGCTCCTAGATGTTTTCAGGGTACGTGTATATACACTACTAGGGAAAAGGCTAGCAGCAGCGCGGGTTTTAGGTGTATCAGTAGCGCGGGGTGGGGCGCTACTAATAAGGCGCTACATCTAACATATAGCAGTAGCGCGTTGTCACGGCGCTCTTGCTACACAAGTGTAGCAGCAGCGCGATTCTTTGAGCACGCCATCTGCTAGTAGCTCTAGCGCCCTTTGCAGCAACAGCTCTCGCTATAGCGCGCTGCTTTGCTAACTTCTATACACTCGCTCTTGCTAATTTAATAGTTTTTTTGTTTTTTTGGCATATTTGTTTTGTATTTGAACAGGCTTTATAGAAGAATCTTTAGCATATAGAAATGTCATCATGATACACATACAAATGCCAGCGAGACCACGAATATAATCATAGCATATACATACAAATAGTCTCATCATAATCATCATCCAACACAAAGTGGTCTCTCGTCATCATCTCGAAAATAGCGATACAAGTCCTTGATTACTTGCAAATACATCGTCATCCATCTAAACAATGGTATACGCGAGAAGAGCTATCACTTTGAGTACATGAGTTCGTATCCCTCTCTCGCATTAGCGTGAACCTAAACTAACTACTGCCTGTCGCTCGGAAACCGGAAACCGGTAACACCTGGCCCTGACACTCCGGCCACTCATCGTATATATACTCCTGGCGTAGCACTTCTTCGCCATCGATGATCTATGCACCTGCATCGTCACATGAGTCGATGATATGCAACATATATAGTTGAGCAATAGAAAGAGACAGACTTGACAAAAATAGAAACAACATATCATAAGCATAAATAACAAAGTTCATCGTACCCAAAATGCCCTAACTAGAGTGATCTTCGCTAGTCAAGGAGGAGGACGGTTTAATTACATCACAAATAAAGTTTCATCAGATAACTCAAAGTTTTGTCATACGGAAAGTATGGACTAAACATACACATTGTCATATATCGACAATCACTCCAACATGCCGTGCCATCCATCGAGGTCAGGGAGATAGTCCCCGAGCTTAGTGAAAGGCTTCATGTTGAGACGCTGAGAGGCTATCCATGTTCGGACGTCTTCCCGCGACATTTGTCCTTCTCCGTAGAACATCCCTGTTTTTCCGACGACCTCTTTCATGATGATTTGGGCAAGTTCGCGCCAGATGTTATAGAACTCAGCTCGAAGTCGATGATCCTCGATATCTCCTATGTCCTTTGTCCATTGCAGAATATGGGCATCGCCAGATCTAGGTGACATGTGAAGGTTCTGGTGATCCCGTCTGTACTCCAGCATGTGGTGTAGGACATAGAATCCATCATTAAGAGAATCGTTCGGTTGCTGGATGCAGCAGAAGTCGGTCTTATGGCTGAAGGCGGCCCTGCTGCCCCTTCTCTTCTTGTCCCTAACCTCTCCACCCCTTGCTTGGTAGTAAAACATAGCACTATCGAGAACATCTTTGATGTGGGTGTAATCCTTTTTGTGAATGTTCTTCGACGAGTCCAAGTAAAGAGCGTGGGAGAATCGGGGGTAGAGGATGATGAGGAGGGAGCTCCTCATATTTTCTATCTTCTGTAGTTTCTCATCATTGATGGTGGCGGTTGTCCGAAAGATGCAGCCAATTTGATTGCCGTAGCACGCGCGCGCTTCCTCGCACGCCTTTGGCTCAAAATTGCCGTCGTCCACCTCCGTGACCACCATTCTAGTAGTCCTGAGTTTGTTAGGAACCCGTTGCCTCTTTGCTTTCGGTTCTACACCGGCTCCACTCCCCGAGGCAGCACCGGTCTCAGCGCCAGTCTCGATGCCGGTCTGAATCTCAACGCCGGTCTCAGTCTCAACACCGGTCTGCATGTCGGTCTCAATCCCCGATGCCACCGGTGGGCCCAGCAACAACATCGGTTGATCGTTGGTAAGGCTAAAATATTCGTCTGCCGCCAGATAGACGTCGTCGCAATCACCAGAACCCTGTCCTTCATCGTTGCTAGCCATGTTTCCTATGATTAAATCTAGTCAATTAATTCTAGACCTAATAAAATGAATAATGACATAAAAAAAGGACTATTGTTTTGCAGGAATGTTGACTCCCTCCTGGTGCGGCAAATCCCGGGCACTCGATATGTCCTAGTTTGTAGCACAAGTCAGGCCAAAATTCACGGAAAATTTCGGCATGACCTTTGCTAAAAAGTGGACAAATCGAGAACCTGAAATTTGCCGGAACAGAAATGAATCAACATTCCGCAAAACATAAACCACTCAACATCATTCCTGAAACAACAAAGCCACTTGGGCACAATCGAACAACTTCAATGAAAAGATATAACATGAGCAAACACTATTGAGGAATTTGCATATAACATGGCCACTTCAATGAAAAGATATAATCAACAATAATGGAATATGCAAATGAACATCAATGACATATAGCTACTATTCTGTTTGACCAAGTTTTTGAAAAGAAAAACAATTCTGTTTTTTGTTTATAGCTAAATGCCATAGAAAAACAATTCTGTTTTTTGTTTATAGCTAAATGCCATAGCTACTGTTTTTTATTTATAGCTAAATACTTTTGTTTTTTGTCTAAAGCTAAAAGTATTTATAGCTACTGTTCTGTTTGACCAAGTTTTTGAAAAGAAAAACAATTCTATTTTTTATTTATAGCTAAATACTTTTGTTTTTTGTCTAAAGCTAAAAGTCTAGGAACTACATTTTCTCTAACCCTTTTGACCTCACCAGAATTTCCACAGCAAGACCTTAGTACCTACACCCAATTTCTTCAAAAATATTCAGGTCCATAGTCCAAATAATTCAAATTTCATTTGAATGAAATTTGGAACAAATTCAGGTCCGTAGTCAAAAAAAAATTATAGCTAAGTGTTTCTTGTTTATACCCTTTGTTAATTTAAATCTAAATGCTACTATTATTTATATACCCTCTATTAGTTTAAAGCTAAATGGAATTACTGTTTAGGAATTTTCATAAAAATTGCCCTAGCTAATTTTCTAAAAAAATTGCAAATCATTTTTCCTAAATGCTATAAAATGCCTACTGCCCCTAAAAAAATCTAGGGTTCATATGAACACCTAGGGTTCATATGAACATCAACACACTATCAACACATATATATAATTGCCCTAGCAGAGAAAAATAGGAGGGTAGGGACAGGAGAGGCATAGCCTTACGGTCGGCTGTGAGGGCAGGCTCTGGCTCGGGCAGCGGTGGTGAGGTCGAGGGCGGCGGCGGCGAGCTCGAGGGAGGCGACAGTGAGGTCGACGACGGCCTCGGGCGGCGGCTGTGAGGTCGAGGGGGCGGCCTCGGGCGGCGGCGGTGTGGTGGAAGGCGCACGGCAGGGCAACGACGGCGATGGAGCAGTTGGGGGACAGGGGGGAGTAGAGAGGGGGGGGGGAAGGACTTAGCTAAATTTTGAGCCAGGGCCGCCGGGATTTGAGTCAAACTAGCAGCAGCGCGTTTTGCTGAAACGCGCTATAGCTAAGATAGCTATAGCGTGTTCCAAAGAAATGCGCTGCAGCTAACCCTTTCTGTTTTCCTTTTCTTTTTCTTTTGTTTTCTTCACATTTTCTTTTTTTCATTTCTCCTTTTTCTATTTCTTTCGTTTTCATTTACTTTTCTACTTATTTTTCTATTTATTTTCTTTTACATAGCAGTAGCACTGTAAAGAAGAAACACGCTGCTACAATGTTTTTAGCAGTAGCGTGCTTCTGGGAGAAGCGCTGCTACTATTCCTAGCCTACCAGCACTAGTGAGAGAATTTTAGTAGTAGCGCTTTTCTGTGAAGACGCGCTACTGCTAAAATAATGATTGTAGCGTGGTTTTGCAACAAGCGCTACTACTAAGTAGCGCTAGCGCCGAGTTTTGACCAACGCTATTGCTATACCTCTGTGTATAACGTTTTCCCTAGTAGTGATATATAGGCGAAGGAGGTAGGTCGGTTGAGCCACGAGGAGCCCACGAGGGTGGGGGCGCGCCCACCCCCTTAGGGCGCGCCGGGCACCCTCGTGGCCGCCTCGTTTGTTGCTTGACGTCCACTCCAAGTCTCCTCGATTGCGTTTGTTCCAAAAAGATCGCTCCCGAAGGTTTCCTTCCGTTTGGACTCCGTTTGATATTCCTTTTCTTCAAAACACTGAAATAGGCAAAAAACAGCAATTCGGGCTGGGCCTCCGGTTAGTAGGTTAGTCCCAAAAATGATATAAAAGTGTAAAGTAAAGCGCATAAACATCCAAAACGGTTAATATAATAGCATGGAACAATCAAAAATTATAGATACGTTGGAGACGTATCAGGCGCAGATCATGCCCGATTTAACAACCGGGGCAAATGTGTTAATGAAGTCCACGCCCGCGGGTTGCCGAAAGCCCCAAACCACCCAGCGAGCTTTATAGCGCTCGAGAGTGCCATCCGGACGAGTCTTGTGCCGAAAGACCCACTTGCTCGTGATGATGTTGGCACGGGGCGACCGAGGGATGAGCTACCAGGTACGATTTCGTTGGAGCGCGTCGAACTCTTCCTGCATCCCAGCGAGCCAATGAGGATCTCGAAGGGTGGCTCGAGCTGATGATTGCTACCTCTTTAGCACTGTGTTGGATTTCCCCGAAGAGGAGAGGATGATGCAGCAAAGTAGCGTAAGTATTTCCCTCAGTTTTTGAGAAGCAAGGTATCAATCCAGTAGGAGACCACGCACAAGTCCCTCGTACCTACACAAAACGATAGCTACTCGAAACCAACGCGATTAGGGGTTGTCAATCCCTTCACGGTCACTTACGAGAGTGAGATCTGATAGAGATGATAAATAATATTTTTGGTATTTTTGATAGATAGATGCAAAGTGAAAAGTAGAAGGCAAAGTAAAAACCAAGCAAGTAATAAAGCGATAGAGATTGATATGATGAGAATAGACCCGGGGGCCATAGCTTTCACTAGTGGCTTCTCTCAAGAGCATAGATATTCTAAGGTGGGTGAACAAATTACTGTTGAGCAATTGACAGAATTGAGCATAATTATGAGTATATCTAGATAATGATCATGTATATAGGCATCACGTCCGAGACAAGTAGATCGAAACGATTCTGCATCTACTACTATTTCTCCACTAATCGACCGCTATCCAGCATGCATCTAGAGTATTAAGTTAAAAACAAAGTAACGCCTTAAGCAAGATGACATGATGTAGAGGGATAAATTCATGCAATATGATAAAAAACCCCATCTTGTTATCCTCGATGGCAACAATACAATACGTGCCTTGCTTCACCTGCATCCTTTGGGAAAGGACACATAAGATTGAACCCAAAGCTAAGCACTTCTCCCATTGCAAGAACTACCAATCTAGTTGGCCAAACCAAAAAGGATAATTCGAAGAGACTTGCAAAGATAACTCAATCATACATAAAAGAATTCAGAGAAGATTCAAATATTTTCCATAGATAAGTTGGATCATAAACCCACAACTCATCGGTCTATACAAACACACCGCAGAAAGAAGATTACATCGAATAGTTCTCCACGAGAGAGGGGGAGAACATTGTATTGAGATCCAAAAAGAGAGAAGAATCCATCTAGCTACTAGCTATGGACCTGAAGGTCTGAAGTAAACTACTCACACTTCATCGGAGGGGCTATGGTGTTGATGTAGAAGCCCTCCATGGTGGATGCCCCCTCCAGCGGAGCTCCGGAACAGGCCCCAAGATGGGATCTCGTGGATACAGAAGGTTGAGGTGGTGGAATTAGGTTTTTGGCTCCTTTCTGATCATTTGGGGATACGTAGGTATATATAGGAGGAAGGAGTACGTCGGTGGAGCAACAGGGGGCCCACTAGGCAGGGGGCGCGCCCAGGGGGGCGCCCTCCACCCTCGTGACCGCCTCTGACACTTCTTGGAGTAGGGTCCAAGTCTCCTGGATCACGTTCGGTGAGAAAATCATGTTCCCGAAGGTTTCATTCCGATTGGACTCCGTTTGATATTCCGTTTCTTCGAAACACTGAAATAGGCAAAAAACAACAATTCTGGGCTGGGCCTCCGGTTAATAGGTTAGTCCCAAAAATAATATAAAAGTGGAAAATAAAGCCCAATATAGTCCAAAACAGTAGATAAAGTAGCATGGAGCAATCAAAAATTATAGATACGTTGGAGACGTATCAGGCATCCCCAAGCTTAATTCCTGCTCGTCCTCAAGTAGGTAAATGATAAAAAAAAAGAATTTTTCATGCGGAGTGATACTTTGGCATAATTTCAATGTAAATCTTCTTAATTGTGATATGAATATTCAGATCCGAAAGATTCAAGACAAAAGTTCATATTGACATAAAAATTAATAATACTTCAAGCATACTAATCAAAGCAATCATGTCTTCTCAAAATAACATGGCCAAAGAAAGTTATCCCTACAAAATCATATAGTCTGGCTATGCTCCATCTTCCCCACATAAAATATTTAAATCATGCACAACCCCGATGACAAGCCAAGCAATTGTTTCATACTTATGACATTCTCAAAACTTTTTCAATCTTCACGCAATACATGAGCGTGAGCCATGGATATAGCACTATGTGGAATAGAATGGTGGTTGTGGAGAAGACAAAAAAAGGAGGGAAGATAGTCTCACATCAACTAGGCGTATCAACGGGCTATGGAGATGCCCATCAATAGATATCAATGTGAGTGAGTATGGATTGCCATGCAACGGATGCACTAGAGCTATAAGTATATGAAAGGTCTACAAAAGAAACTAAGTGGGTGTGCATCCAACTCGCTTGCTCACGAAGACCTAGGGCATTTTGAGGAAGCCCATCATTGAAATATACAAGCCAAGTTCTATAATGAAAAATTCCCACTAGTATATGAAAGTGACAAAATGAGAGATTCTCTTATCATGAAGATCTTGGTGTTAATTTGAAGCACAAGTGTGGTAAAAGGATAGTAGCATTGTCCCTTCTCTCTTTTTCTCTCATTTTTTTATTTGGGCCTTTCTCTTTTTTTGGCCCCTTTTTTTTCGTCTGGAGTCTCATCCCGACTTATGGGGGAATCATAGTCTCCATCATCCTTTCCTCACTTGGGACAATGCTCTAATAATGATGATCATCACACTTTTATTTTTCTTACAACTCAACAATTACAACTCGATACTTAGAACAAAGTATGACTCTACATGAATGCCTCCGGCGGTGTACCGGGATATGCAATGAATCATGAGTGACATGTATGAAAGAATTATGAATGGTGGCCTTGCCACAAATACGATGTCAACTACATGATCATGCTAGCAATATGACAATGATGGAGCGTGTCATAATGACGGAACGGTGGAAAGTTGCATGGCAATATATCTCGGAATGGCTATGGAAATGCCATGATAGGTAGGTATGGTGGCTGTTTTGAGGAAGGTATATGGTGGGTGTATGATACCGGCGAAAAGTGCGCGGTATTAGAGAGGCTAGCAAAGGTGGAAGGATGGGAAAAAGTGTGTATAATCCATGGACTCAACATTAGTCATAAAGAACTCATATACTTGTTGCAAAAATCTAGAATTTATCAAAGCAAAGTATTACGCGCATGCTCCTAGGGGGATAGATTGGTAGGAAAAGACAATCGCTTGTCCCCGACCGCCACTCATAAGGAAGAAAATCAATAAATAAATCATGCTCCGAGTTCATCACATAACGGTTCACGATACGTGCATGCTACGGGAATCACAAACTTCAACACAAGTATTCTCTGAATTCACAACTACTTAACTAACATGACTCTAATATTACCATCTTCATATCTCAAAACAATTATCAAGCATCAAACTTATCTTAGTATTCAACGCACTCAAAAGAAAGTTTCACATATCTTGAACACCAAGTATATTAACATTAAGCGAATTACCATGCTATTAACGACTCTCAAAATAATCTAAGTGAAGCATGAGAGATCAATAGTTTATTTAAAACAAATCCACCACCGTGCTCTAAAAGATATAAGTGAAGCACTAGAGCAAAAATTATCATGCTCAAAAGATATAAGTGAAGCACTATGAGCAAAACTACCAAGCTCAAAAGATATAAGTGAAGCACATAGAGTATTCTAACAAATTCCATTTCATGTATGGCTCTCTCAAAAGGTGTGTACAGCAAGGATGATTGTGGTAAACTAACAAGAAAAGACGCAAATAATACAAGACGCTCCAAGCAAAACACATATCATGTGGTGAATAAAAATATAGCTCCAAGTAAATTACCGATGGAAGTGGACGAAAGTGGGGATGCCTTCCGGGGCATCCCCAACTTTGAATTTTTGGTTTCCTTGGATTATCTTGGGGGTGCCATGGGAATCCCCAAGCTTATCCTCTTGCCACTCCTTGTTCCATAATCCATCAAAAGAAATCACCCAAAACTTGAAAACTTCACAACACAAAACTCGACAGAAATCTCGTGAGCTCCGTTAGAGAAAGAAAACAAAGAACTACTTAAGGTACTGTAATGAACTCATTATTTATTTAAATTGGTGTTAAACCTACTGTATTCCAACTTCTCTATGGATTATAAACTATTTTACTAGCCATAGATTCATCAAAATAAGCAAACAACACCCGTAAAACAGAATCTGTCAAAAACAGAACAATCTGAAGCAATCTGTAACTAACGCAAACTTCTGGAACTCTATAAATTCTACCAAAATAGTAAGTCCTGGAAAAATTTGTTTATTGAACATAAGCAAAAATAATCAACGCAAAATCACGTTCCTGTGATTTAACAAAATTATATTCGTGCGCGCAAAGTTTCTGTTTTTCAGCAAAATCAAATCAACTATCATCGTAGGTTATCCTATAGGTTCTACTTGGCACAAACACTAATTAAAAGATAAAACCACATCCAAACAGAGGCTAGATGGATTATTTATTCTTAAACAGAAGCAAAAACAAAAAAACACAAAATAAAATTGGGTTGCCTCCCAACAAGCGCTATCGTTTAACGCCCCTAGCTAAGCATAAAAGCAAGGATAGATCTAGGTATTGCCATCTTTGGTAGGCAATTCTTCAATGAGGTATCTACCCCTTTTAGAATTTTCTTTCTCTCTAGTAATTATCAAATTTTCAGGCAAAAGATCAAAAAATTCTTTTATAGCAAATGGTTCCTTAATGATGGTAAAAAGATTGGGATGAACACTTATAGATTTAAGATCCGCAGTTTCCTTACTAGATGATTCTCCCTTATTCTTAGGAACATAAATAAGCTTAGTTTTTTTAGTAGAAGAACTTGGAGTGTTTTGAACGGAAGAAAAAACGATTCCCAAGTTGGTAATGATACCATCAAGTTTATCGATTCTTGTGGAATCTAGATTTATTTTCTCATTAACTATGGGTTCTTTTTCTTTAATATTTTTCAAAGTCATTCCTACCTTAGATCCATATTGGGTAATTTGATTGTGGATATTTTTATCAAGATTTTCAATTGATTCAATGGTTGCAACTTTATTCTCAATAGTTCAAGCCTTTGCATAACATGCTCCAAAGTTAATGTAGTTCCATTAATCAAAAGGGGCGGTGAGCCAAATATATCTATTCAATCATTAGAAGAATCAAAAGTATGGCTACCCAAGAAATTCCCTCCGGTAATGGTATCAAGGATATATCTATACCAAGTATTAGCACCTACGTAAAAATTACGAAGAAGAACTGAAGTAGATTTCTTCCTAGTAGATCTATTTTGAGCATTGCAAATTATATACCAAGCATCTTTTAAATTTTCTCCCTCCCTTTGCTTAAAATTTAGAACTTCATTCTCGGGAGATAGCGGATAAGATATGAGACAAGTCACGACGACAAGCAAGCAAACTAGCACACGAGCAAACAGAAAGGCAACGAGAAAAGGCAAACGGGAGAGAGAGGAGGAGATTGGGAAAGAGAGGGTGAATAAAGCGGCAAGGGTGAAGTGGGGGAGAGGAAAACGAGAGGCAAATGGCAAATAATGTAATGCGAGCGATAGGGATTGTGATGGGTACTTGGTATAGTTGACTTGCTTGTGTGAGCCTCCCCGGCAACGGCGCCAGAAATTCTTCTTGCTACCTCTTGAGCACTGCGTTGAATTTCCCCGAAGAGGAGAGGATGATGCAGCAAAGTAGCGTAAGTATTTCCCTCAGTTTTTGAGAAGCAAGGTATCAATCTAGTAGGAGACCATGCACAAGTCCCTCGTACCTACACAAAACGATAGCTACTCGCAACCAACGCGATTAGGGGTTGTCAATCCCTTCACGGTCACTTACGAGAGTGAGATCTGATAGAGATGATAAATAATATTTTTGGTATTTTTGATAGATAGATGCAAAGTGAAAAGTCAAAGGCAAAGTAAAAACAAAGCAAGTAATAAAGCGATAGAGATTGATATGATGAGAATAGACCCGGGGGCCATAGGTTTCACTAGTGGCTTATCTCAAGAGCATAGTTATTTTATGGTGGGTGAACAAATTACTGTTGAGCAATTGACATAATTGAGCATAATTATGAGTATATCTAGGTAATGATCATGTATATAGGCATCACGTCCGAGACAGGTAGATCGAAACGATTCTGCATCTACTACTATTACTCCACTAATAGGCCGCTATCCAGCATACATCTAGAGTATTAAGTTAAAAACAGAGTAACGCCTTAAGCAAGATGACATGATGTAGAGGGATAAATTCATGCAATATGATAAAAACCCCATCTTGTTATCCTCGATGGCAACAATACAATACGTGCCTTGCTGCCCCTGCTGTCACTGGGAAAGGACACCGCAAGATTGAACCCAAAGCTAAGCATTTCTCCCATTGCAAGAACTACCAATCTAGTTGGCCAAACCAAAAAGGATAATTCGAAGAGACTTGCAAAGATAACTCAATCATACATAAAAGAATTCAGAGAAGATTCAAATATTTTCGATAGATAAGTTGGATCATAAACCCACAATTCATCGGTCTCAACAAACACACCGCAAAAAGAAGATTACAACGAATAGTTCTCCACGAGAGAGGGGGAGAATATTGTATTGAGATCCAAAAAGAGAGAAGAAGCCATCTAGCTACTAGCTATGGACCCGAAGGTCTGAAGTAAACTACCCACACTTCATCGGAGTGGCTATGGTGTTGATGTAGAAGCCCTCCGTGGTGGATGCCCCCTCCGGCGGAGCTTCAGAACAGGCCCCAAGATGGGATCTCGTGGATACAGAAGGTTGCGGCGGTGGAATTAGGTTTTTGGCTCCTTTTCTGATCGTTTGGGGATACGTAGGTATATAGGAGGAAGGAGTACGTCGGTGGAGCAACAGGGGGCCCACGAGGTAGGGGGCGCGCCCAGGGGGGAGTGCCCTCCACCCTCGTGACCGCCTCTGACACTTCTTGGAGTAGGGTCCAAGTCTCCTGGATCACGTTCGGTGAGAAAATCACGTTCCCGAAAGTTTCATTCCGTTTGGACTCCGTTTGACATTCCGTTTCTTCGAAACACTGAAATAGGCAAAAAACAGCAACTCTGGGCTGGGCCTCCGGTTAATAGGTTAGTCCCAAAAATAATATAAAAGTGGAAAATAAAGCCCAATATAGTCCAAAACAGTATATAAAGTAGTATGGAGCAATAAAAAATTATAGATACGTTGGAGACGTATCAACGATGGGAGAGGGGATGATACATCTCCAACGTATCTATAATTTATGAAGCATTGATGCTATTGTATTATCTGTTTTGAATGATTATGGGCTTTATTATACACTTTTATATTATTTTTGGGACTAACCTATTAACCGGAGCCCCAGCCCATATTGCTGTTTTATTGCCTGTTTCAGTATTTCGACAAAAAGGAATATCAAACGGAGTCCAAACGGAATGAAACCTTCGACAACGTGATTTTTTGGAAGAATATCATCCTGCAGGCTTGGAGATCAAGTCAGAAGATCCTCGAGGCAGCAATGAGATAGGAGGGCGCCCCCCCCTGTAGGGCGCGCCCTCTGTCTCGTGGGCCCCTCGAGCACCTCCCGACCGACTTCTTTCACCTATATAAGCCTACGTAGCCTAAAACCATCGAATATCAAGATAGAATGGGAATTCCGCCGCCGCAAGCCTCTGTAGCCATCAAAAATATCTCGGGAGTCCGTTCCGGCACCCTGCCGGAGGGGGAACCCATTGCCGGTGGCCATCTTCATCATCCCGATGCTCTCCATGACGAGGAGGGAGTAGTTCACTCTCAGGGCTGAGGGTATGTACCAGTAGCTATGTGTTTGATCTCTCTCTCTCGTGTTCTCGACTTCACACGATCTTGATGTATCGCGAGCTTTGCTATTATAGTTGGATCTTATGATGTTTCTCCCCCTCTACTCTCTTGTGATGAATTGAGTTTCCCTCTTGAAGTTATCTTATCGGATTGAGTCTTTATTTGAGTACACTTGATGTATGTCTTGCCGTGTTTATCTGTGGTGACAATGGGATATCACGTGCCACTTGAAGTATGTTTTGGTGACCAACTTGTGGGTTCCGCCCATGAACCTATGCATAGGGGTTGGCACGCGTTTTCTTGACTCTCCGGTAGAAACTTTGGGGCACTCTTTGAAGTACTTTGTGTTGGTTGGATGAATCTGAGATTGTGTGATGTATATCGTATAATCATGCCCATGGATACTTAAGGTGACAATGGAGTATCTAGGTGACATTAGGGTTTTGGTTGATTTGTGCCTTAAGGTGTTATTCTAGTACGAAATCTTGAATAGATTGATCCGAAAGAATAACTTTGAGGTGGTTTCGTACCCTACCATAATCTCTACGTTTGTTCTCCGCTATTAGTGGCTTTGGAGTGACTCTTTGTTGCATGTTGAGGGCTTGTTATATGATCTATCTATGTTATTATTGTTGAGAGAACTTGCACTAGTGAAAGTATGAACCCTAGGCCTTGTTTCCTATCATTGCAATACCGTTTGTGCTCACTTTTATCATTAGTTACCTTGTTGTTTTTATATTTTCAGATTACAAATACCCATATCTACTATCCATATTGCACTTGTATCACCATCTCTTCGCCGAACTAGTGCACCTATACAATTTACCATTGTATTAGGTGTGTTGGGGACACAAGAGACTTTTAGTTATTTGGTTGCAGGGTTGTTTGCGAGAGACCATCTTCAACCTACGCCTCCCACGGATTGATAAACCTTAGGTCATCCACTTGAGGGAAATTTGCTACTGTCCTACAAACATGTGCACTTGCAGGCCCAACAACGTCTACAAGAAGAAGGTTGTGTAGTAGACATCAAGCTCTTTTCTGGCACCGTTGCCGGGGAGGTGAGAGCTTGAAGCACTGTTCAAGATATCTTTCGATATTCCGATAAATCAGCCGATTTATCACTTACCGGTGTCTGACCGATAAGATAAACCGGCCGATAAATTAGGCGATATGGCGATAAATCGGCCAATATGACGATAAACTGGCCGAGTTACCCCTTATCGTGGGTCGATCGATAAGTTCCCGATAAGAGATATCCCCAACATTGCTTGAAGGTATATCTTTAGATCTTGCAATTGAATCTTTTTGTTTCTTGATTTATCACTAGTTTAGTTTATAAAAGAGAACTACAAAAAAATGGAGTTGAGTTTGTCGCATACTCTTCGTATTTTTAATATCTTTCGTGAGTTTGATGGAAAGGAAAATTGTGCTCAATTGCTAGAAGAAGAATGCATTAAAATGCTTGGTACTGAATCTTTGAATGATGAGCATGACTGCAATGTTGTTAGTATAAACTCCTTGAATATCCATGGTACTAATGATGATTGGTCTAGTCATGATGAAAATATCTCTTATGAGCATGTCAATTTTTGTGGAGTGCATGTTTGCATGAACACACCAAATAGAGAAGATATATATTGCAAGAGGCATAAGCATGAACACACCAAATATATATTGCGAGCGGCGCCGGGGTGCGGCTTGAATGGAGGGTCTAGAGGCCTCTCTGTCGCGGCCACGGGGTGGCCGGTCGGCCGCATCATGCGCTGGTAATGTAGGTTTGGGTGCTGCTTCCTCTAATTGGGGTAGCAGCCTGCGTTTTGGGTATCTCTTGGAGGGGCGTTCGAGTTCGTACTCTTCGGCTGCGAGGACTTCAGTCCATCTGTCAGCTAGCAAGTCTTGGTCAGCTCTAAGCTGCTGCTGCTTTTTCTTGAGGCTGCTTGCCGTGGCCATAAGCCTGCGTTTGAAACGCTCCTTTTCGGCGGGGTCCTCAGGCACGACAAATTCGTCGTCGTCGAGGCTTGCCTCATCTTCGGAGGGAGGCATATAATTATCGTCCTCCACCTCCCTGTCTGCCGCTCTATCATGAGGGTTGGCTTCTCCCTCCTCCTGTGCTGAATCCTGCTGGAGGGGGTTGTCTTCGGCACTATCCGGGGTGTTATTATCTCCCGTGCCGGAATCACCATTTTTGCTGTGGCGGGATTTAGAGCGGCGCCGCTGACGCCATCGCTTGGGCTGCTTCTTGGAGGGGTCATCCTCCGTTGTTCCATCGTTGTTCCCATCTTTTGGGATGTCCACCATTTATATGTCGTATGACGAGGTGGCCTTCCAGTGCCCTGTAGGCGCTGGTTCTTGATCGTCTCTAGCATCGTCGTCCATACCGTCGATGTCTTCGGAGTCGAAGTCGAGCATGTCGGTTAAATCATCGACAGTGGCTACAAAGTGGGCGATGGGTGGGCGTTGAATTTCTTCGTCGTCCGCATCCCAACCTTCCTGACCATAGTCCGGCCAGGGCTCTCCTGATAAAGAGAGAGACTTTAGTGAATTCAGGATGTCGCCAAAGGGTGAGTGCTGAAAGATGTCCGCGGCAGTGAACTCCATAACCGGCACCCAATCGGATTCGATTGGCAGGGGCGCGGAGGGTTCGGAGTCCGGAGAGGACTCCGGCACCTTGGAGTCATGGTCTTCGCAGAGCACAGGGATGGAGTTCGGCTCAATCGCCGTAGAGATCGTAGCCCCCGAGGCGGTGTCCAACCACTCGTCCTCGATCGGCGGAGTCGGCTCCGAGCTAAGGGTCGGAGCGGACGCTGGTGCGGCCTCCAGGGCACTGTTCGGCGGCAGAGCTAGATCGTGCCCATCGAGACAGTGCGGCGCGCTTGGCTGTGGCTCGAATCCGTCGAAGATCAAGTCTCCGCGGATGTCGGCCGTGTAGTTCAAACTCCCAAATCTGACCTGATGGCCAGGGGCGTAGCTTTCGATCTGCTCTAGATGGCCAAGTGAGTTGGCCTGCAGTGCGAAGCCGCCGAATACGAAGATCTGTCCGGGGAGAAAAGTCTCACCCTGGACCGCGTCGTCGTTGATGATCGAAGGAGCCATCGGGCCTAAGGACGACGACACAGAGGAACTCTCAATGAAAGCACCAATGTCAGTGTCATAACCGGCGGATCTCGGGTAGCGGGTCCCGAACTATGCGTCTAGGCGGATGGTAACAGGAGACAAGGGACACGATGTTTTTTCCCAGGTTCGGGCCCTCTCGATGGAGGTAAAACCCTACTCCTGCTTGATTAATATTGATGATATGGGTAGTACAAGAGTGGATCTACCACGAGATCAAGGAGGCTAAACCCTAGAAGCTAGCCTATTGTACGATTGTTGTTCGTCCTACGGACTAAAACCCTCCGGTTTATATAGACACCGGATAGGGTTAGGTTTACACAGAGTCGGTTACAATGGTAGGAGATCTACATATCCGTATCGCCAAGCTTGCCTTCCACGCCAAGGAAAGTCCCATCTGGACACGGGACGAAGTCTTCAATCTTGTATCTTCATAATCCAGGAGTCCAGCCAACGATGATAGTTCGGCTATCCGGACACCCCCTAACCCAGGACTCCCTCAGTTACCTTATCAAGTTCTACTTTCCTCCCACTCACTTCTTTCGAGAGAAACTCCTTCTCTAGAAAGGATCCATTTTAGCAACAAATATCTTGCCTTCGGATCTGTGATAGAAGGTGTACCCAACAGTTTCCTTTGGGTATTCTATGAAGACGCACTTCTCCGATTTGGGTTCGAGCTTATAAGGTTGAAACTTTTTCACATAAGCATCGCAACTCCAAACTTTAAGAAACGACAACTTTGGTTTCTTGCCAAACCACAGCTCATAAGGTGTCATCTCAACGGATTTTGATGGTGCCCTATTTAAAGTGAATGCAGTTGTCTCTAATGCATAACCCCAAAATGATGGTGGTAAACCGATAAGAGACATCATAGATCACACAATATCCAATAAAGTGCGGTTACGACGTTAGGACACACCATAATGCTGTGTTGTTCCAGGTGGTGTGAACTGTGAGACTATTTCACATTGTTTCATATGAAGGCCAAACTCATAACTCAAATATTCTCCTCCACGATCAGATCGTAGAAACTTTATTTTTTTGTTACGATAATTCTCCACTTCACTCTGAAATTCTTTGAACCTTTCAACTATTTCAGACTTATGTCTCATCAAGTAGATATACCCATATCTGCTCAAATCATCTGTGAAGGTGAGAAAATAATGATACCCGCCGCGAGCCTCAATATTCATTGGACCACACACATCAGTATGTATGATTTCCAACAAATCAGTTGCTCGCTCCATAGTTCCGGAGAACGACGTTTTAGTCATCTTGCCCATGAGGCACGGTTCGCAAGTACCAAGTGATTCATAACCAAGTGATTCTAGAAGTCCATCTGTATGGAGTTTCTTCATGTGCTTTACACCAATATGACCCAAATGGCAGTGCCACAAATAAGTTGCACTATCGTTATTATCTTTGCATCTTTTGGCATCAATATTATGAATATGTTTATCACTACGATCGAGATCCAACAGACTATTTTCATTGGGTGTATGACCATTGAGGGTTTTATTCATGTAAACAGAACAACAATTATTCTCTAACTTTAAATGAATAACCGTATTGCAATACACATGATCAAATCATATTCATGCTCAACGCAAACGCTAAATAACATTTATTTAGGTTTGACACTAATCCCGAAAGTATAGGGAGTGTGTGATGATGATCATATCAATCTTGGAACTACTTCCAACACTTATCGTCACTTCCCTTCAACTAGTCTCTGTTTATTATGTAACTCCTGTTTCGAGTTACTAATTTTTAGCAACCGAACAAGTATCAAATACCCAGGGGCTACTATAAACACTAGTAAGGTACACATCAATAACCAATATATCAAATATACCCTTGTTCACTTTTCCATCCTACTTATCCACCAAATATTCAGGGTGTTTCCGCTTCCAGTGACCATTTCCTTTGCAGTAGAAGCACTTAGTTTCAGGCTTTGGTCCAGCTTTGGGCTTCTTCACGGGAGTGAAAACTTGCTTGCCATTCTACTTGAAATTCCCTTTCTTTTCCTTTGCCCTTTTCTTGAAACTAGTGATCTTGTCAATCATCAACACTTGATGTTCTTTCTTGATTTCTACCATCGTTGATTTCAGCATCACGAAGAGCTCAGGAATCGTTTTCGTCATCCCTTGAATATTATAGTTCATCACGAAGTTCTATTAACTTAGTAATGGTGACTAGAGAACTCTGTCAATCACTATCTTATCTGGAAGATTAACTCCCACTTGATTCAAGTGATTGTAGTACTCAGACAATCAATTCTCCTCCATCTTTTAGGCAAAGTATTTGTCAGGGGTCTCATACCTCTTGACACGGGCATGCGTCTGAAATACCAACTTCATCTCATGGAACATCTCATATGTTCCGTGGCGTTTCAAAAACGTTTTTGTCGTCCCGGTTCTAAGCCATAAAGCATGGTGCACAAAACTATCAAGTAGTCATCATATTGAGCTAGCCAAACATTCATAATGTCTGCATCTGCTCCTGCAATAGGTCCGTCACCTAGCGGTGCATCAAGGACGTAATTCTTCTGTGCAGCAATGAGGATAAACCTCAGATCACAGACCCAGTCCGCATCATTGTGATCCAAATCAACTAAACCATGTCCGATCATCACGTGAGATGGAGTAGTTTTCAATGGTGAACATCACTATGTTGATCATATCTACTATATGATTCATGTTCGACCTTTCGGTCTCCGTGTTCCGAGGCCATATATGTATATGCTAGGCTCGTCAAGTTTAACCTGAGTATTCCGCGTGTGCAACTGTTTTGCACCCGTTGTATTTGAACGTAGAGCCTATCACACTCGATCATCACGTGGTGTTCAGCACGAAGAACTTTCGCAATGGTGCATACTCAGGGAGAACACTTGATAATTAGTGAGAGATCATCTTAAAATGCCACCATCAATCAAAGCAAGATAAGATGCATAAAGGATAAACATCACATGCAATCAATATAAGTGATATGATATGGCCATCATCATCTTGTGCTTGTGATCTCCATCTCCGAAGCACCGTCATGATCACCATCGTCACCTCCGCGACACCTTGATCTCCATCGTAGCATCGTTGTCATTTCGCCATCTATTGCTTCTACGACTATCGCTACCGCTTAGTGATAAAGTAAAGCAATTACATGGCGTTTGCATTTCATACAATAAAGCGACAACCATATGGCTCCTGCCAGTTGCCGATAACTCGGTTACAACACATGATCATCTCATACAATAAAATATAGCATCACTTCTTGACCATATCACTGTTGGGGAACGTTGCACAAAATAAAATTTTTCCTACATTCACCAAGATCCATCTATGAGTTCATCTAGCAACGAGTGAGAGATGCATCTACATACCACTTGTAGATCGCGTGCGGAAGCGTTCAAGAGAACGGGGTTGAGGGAGTCGTTCTCGTCGTGATCCAAACCACCGGGAGTAGGACTCCCTCCTTTCCTAATCCAAGTAGGAGAGGGGAAGGAAGGGGAGGAGAAGGAGAAGGAAGGAGAGGGAGGAAAAGGAGGAAAGGGGGGTCGGCCCCCTAGTCCAATTCGGTTTGGGCTAGGGGGGCCGCGCGCCCTACCTCCTCTCTTCCACCTCTTGGCCCATGAGGCCCATTACTTCTTCCTCGTATTCCCGTAACTCCCCGGTACACCGAAAAATACCCGAATCACCCGAAACCTTTCGAAGTCCGAATATAGTCGTCCAATATATCGATCTTTATGTCTTGACCATCTCGAGACTCCTCGTCATGTCCCCGATCTCATCCGGGACTCCGAACTCCTTCGGTACATCAAAACTCATAATAAAACTTGTAGGAGATATGCCCTAGAGGCAATAATAAATGATATTATTTATCTCCAAGTTCATAATTATGTTTATGTTCCATGCTATAACTGCAATGATTCTCGAGTCTGCAATATCCACGAGGCTCGGAGGAAGACTCATATGCACGTGTGGAATAATAAACGGTAAGAAGTATTCCTAGTTTGGCCTCTAAGACTAGCTCAAGTGTTGCATGATGGTTCCGTTTTCCTGATCATGGGCATGTCTATGCCAGCAACTTTGAGGGCACAATGTTAAGAGAACATTTGTGTTGAATCGACCCGGTTTGATGTTATGCTATGAGATTCATTCGTCACAAGTTAATGGTAAATAACACAGAGATGGTTAACGTTTGCATGATTCCTTAGACCATGAGAGTATCGAGTTTCTTCATGCTTGCTTCATGAACTTTGGGGTTTGTTAAACGTCATTCGTAAATGGGTGGCTATTACGGCGGCTTATGGGTTCATGGAAAAGTGTGTCAAGTAACTTGATAGCTCAAGATTGGGATTTGCTCTTCCGATGATGGAGAAATATTCTGGGGCCCTCTCGGTGTTACAGTATCCATCATCGTCGGCGGACACGCAGTGATTTGATGACGGGGATGCGGAACACGGAAGCGAGAAAGAGAACAAAACCAGTAACGAGGTAACTAGCATAGTGGACAAGTTGTTGATCCACGGGGATGCAAGTAAATCTAACCTCGGGTCTTTGTAACATATCACGAAGCAACAGGAATAGCACACGGCAACTGGAGGTTCACTCGAATATTCATTCGTGTGGGTATAGGGGTCAATATGGGTGTCCACGGCTCCGATGTTGATCATTGATCGGAAGTGGTTCCGGGTCATGTCTATACTTCACCGAACCTATAGGGTCACACACTTAAGGTTCATCTATCTGTTGAATACTAGACAGGGAGTCTGAGAGAAAATCACCGAAAAAGTTTTGGACACCGGAAAAGTTTCGGACAACGGAAAAGGTTCGGTAGAGAGAGGTCATCGGATGAGTTTCGGTGAAACTGAAAAGTTGTTTCAGGGGATACCGTTAAGTCAAATTGGTTTTGGCACATGCCTGATAATTCTTGGAGGGTGCCAGAATCATTCTGGAAGCTTTCTAGAATTTTTCGGGATGATAACCGGATATGCTCCGGGGCTGCCGGAACCACTTCAGATGTTTTTCGCAGATGAAATTCACTAATCTGAAATTGTTTCAGAACAAATCCAAAATCATTTTAGTGGGTACTGGAATTATTCTAAGACCCATAGAAATATTTTCGGATTTAATGGACGCAAAAAATTGTCTTCATGAATAGTAAAAACGCATTCTTGTTTGCTTTGCACAGATGAAAATCACTAAACCGAAATTGTTTCGGAACGTGTTGAAAATTATTTTTAGTGTGTAATGGAAATGTTCTGATCCCACATAAATATTTTCAGTTCGAATGGACGCTGAAAAATGTTGTCATGAATAGTGAAAGTGCTTTTTGCTTGGCTTCTTGGAGAAACCACCTTGAGGGCCTTTTGGTATTATCCCCTTGGCTTCTTGGAGAAGCCACCTTGGGCTTGGCCTATAAATAGGGGTGGAGGGGGCTGCCTAAAGACATCCCTTTTCTCTCATACAAGTGCCATGCAATGATCTGGCTTCTTCTCTCCCTCCCAGCGAAATAGTTTCGTAGAGCCGAAAGGTTGTCTCGGTTCCGGCAGGAACTAGTTCTGGCGGCGAAGCCCTGCCGGATAGATAACACCGTATGTGTGCAACTCTGTAGAGAGATCGTAGTTTCGGTCTTAGTTCGTGAGTGCCTCCCGGAGGGCTGTCCGTGTGACCGTCTAAGTTTTGAAGGTCCTCCCGAAGGGTTGTCCGAGTGACCGTTCGAGTTTCGAAGGTCCTCCCGAAGGGCTGTCCGTGACACCGTACGGGGGGCTGTTCGACCGCCTCCCGGAGGGCTGTCTGAGGAGCAGATGAGGGTATACATCCTCGCGGTTGGGAGGTTGTAAATCCTAGCTGCGGGGATCTGCACCGCCGATCGTCATCGACTCTACTTCCCGGTGCGCTACGAGTCGGTAACGAAAAAGATCAAACCATGTATGCAGTCTCCATAGTGGTCCTGGGTTGGTGCGTAGGTTGGAAATTTTTTGTTTTCTGCTGCGTTCCCCTTCAGTGGCATCAAGAGCCTTGCTATGCGTAGATGCAGGTTACGATCTAGAATACATGGAGATGTATGGGTATTGCATAATATAATTTTGGAGTAGATGAGATCTATTGCTGAAAATTATTTATGCGGGTGACAAATGAAATCTGTTACCCGACATTCTTGTTGCTTCCCTAGAATTTGCATTTGGTCAATCTCGAGACAGCATGGTGGAATTTGACAAAGTTCTGGCAATCCGTGATCCTGATTGATCATGGAAGTGCTATCAGTTCTTTGGATTCTGCCGTAGTCAAAAGAAAGATGAAATTCACAGATGAAAGGGCATTGCAGATATGATGTGCACGGGGGTCATGCGTATGACAAAGTTTAGTATGGGGCTCGAGATTTAATTATCTCGTGTTTCATACACCCTGAGATGTTAATCTAGCAACTTTAATCATACTTGATGATAAAACGTTGTAGCTGCGGTTTAAGTCAAAACCTTAGAAGCCACGAAAAACAAGTTTGCATGAACCGATTAGAAACGTCTAACTTGGTTTTGTATGAGGGTTTGCATGTACATGTGATGTGGTATAGCAATGCTCATATTCAATTTGATTATGTATGAGATGACTATATGATGTAAATTGATTAACATGACCTGCGTGTCATGATTCGGCATGATGGCTGGAGCCATATGATTGTCACTTTAGTGACCTGCGTGTCAACCTTAAGTAATGCACTTATTTTATTAGCTATAGAGATAGCAATATTATTTGGTGCATCGAAAAGGTGGTGGCAATCTTCACGAAGGTGAACACCGACGTGAATGCCGAAGACGAAGAAATGAAAGACTTCTCCGTCAGAAAGGGCTATACCATATCATGCTATTATGAATTGCCTGAGATGTTTATCCCTTATGATGCACCCTTCTCGATTGCGCGGTAGTCGCTTTTTATTAGGGTGATCTCTCACTAAAATATCAAGTAGTTAGTGTTCTCCCAAGTGTAGCACCGTCACGGCACCTATCTTTTCGGGGTGCGCCATGGATGCATGGGTACGAACGATTAGAGAAGTGTGAGGCGGGTGAGGTCAGACCTCGCAGCAAGATCACTTGGTTGTCTTGACGTTCATGGCAGGATCGTCCTGAGCTCGGAACACACGCATCGAAAGATGAGCAAGAGTCACATAGAGATGTGATCGGCAAGTTGTCCTACCGATTAAAATTCCCGTTATGAGATGATGATTCTATGGCGATGAGTTGAAGTCTGGATCTTGTATCACTCAAAATTAATTATGAGAGATATTGATTTGAGTGGGAGCGCACTCTTGAATTAACATGTTTAATTCTCAGTGCAATTAATTATGAACACTGTCTAAGTGTTTCTTGCAAAATAGTTGTAGAATAATGGCTCGCGTTTCCACCTTCCCTGTTAAAATTGAATAGCTGTTAAATATCTGGTTAAAACTTTACGATTGGTAACGTAATGTGAGGATTGTCCTCAAAAGTGCCGAGAAGGACATTGTCTTATCGCATACTTTCGGTATTCTCTCGCTTATGCTATGGATCATGTGACTCTCGTCCTTCGATCCAAAAGCTAGAATTTCGTTTCAGTAAAGTGCAATATGTTTGCTTCCATGAGACCCGAACTTCGAAAGTTTGGATAGTTATGTGATATTCATGGAATCTGAAAATCATTTTCAGAGACAGACAAAGGCTAAAAGATATGAGATATCCAAAGCAATGTTTGTTTGCAAACTACTAGTAAAGGAGTTTACTATCCATTAGACTGATAAGAGAGGGATCCAGAAGAACGCCTGTCATATGATGAAAGGTGAATAAAGCAACAACTTAAAGAGAAAGGAAATGTCCGAAGGGTGTTAGTGAAACTTTTATGCCTAGGAAGTCCGGGGCTAACGCCACTCTTAGGTTGAGTGCTTCTTCTGAGAGTAGGAGAAATACTGAAAGTTAAACTGTTAGAAGTATAAAGGCAAAAAGAAGATGACTGGAATATCCAGCTCATGTATGAATGTCATACAAGTTTTTGATGTATAAGTAGGCTGGTCAAAGATCTTGGGAATTATGGTTAAACATGTTAATCACTAATTCTTGGGTATTGTGAGTTAATCACAAAGATACCCGCTTGATTGCATTCTGTTGCGAATCAATGTAAGAGCTACTATGGCCTAAAAAGACTAGCCAGAAATGAGGTTAAGGTATACACAGGGAACATAGTAAATGTTACTATACCTTCCATCGGTGTATTGTCGTCTATATTTATTTTCATAATTCATTTAGAGTTTTACAAACTCTAGCCCGTTGCATCAGGTATCTTGCAAGAAGGTTGTTCATAAGAGAACTTTTTATGTTTGATGTTATGAATAACACAAGGTCCATACTTTCATTATGAATGAGATGTATGTTATGAATATTGATAATAATAAAATACCTCTGGGTTTACTTTCATAATTCATTTTAGAGTTTCCTACACTCTAGCCCATTGCACAATGTTTGTTGCAAAAGAGTTGTTCATAAAACCAACAATTGTTGTTAAGTATTATGAATAACATGAAGGGCCATGCTTCCATCCAAGATGGGATGTATGTTATGAATATTGATGGTAATATGATACATCCATAACGCTGACGCTAAATGTCGCGAGACTATGAGAATACCACACATGTGTGGCACTACATTTGGTCACATTGGAGAAACCCGCATGGAAATATTCCATTATGATGGATTTTGAAGTCGTTTGATTTTGAATCATCTGAAACTTGCAACTTTCCTCCGAAAAGTGAAGTGACTGAAATACCGTTCACAGGCCATAAGGAACGAGCAACAAACTTATTGGTGATCATACATTTTGATGTGTGTAGTTCAATAAATGTTGTTGCAAGTGGTGGATTTATTTATCTTCTGAAATGACTCAAGTAGATATATGGATATTTACTTGATGAGACGTAAGTCTGGATCTTTTGAAATCATTCGAAAGGTTTTCAAAAATGAAGTAGAAGTTATTGTAACAAGAAAATTATGTTTCTGCAATTTGATTGCACAAAGGAATATTTGAGTTACATGTTTAGCGAATGTCTGATGAGTTGTGAAAGGGGTTTCATAACTTGCACCTCCCGGAACACCACTGCAAGTGAAAAGTCCGTGGAGATGTAATCTAACCATTTATGACATGGTAAGGTCAAAGATGACATAAATAAATTTGCCATTATCCCTTTTAAAGTGATGCTTTAGAGATCTGCGGCTTTTATAATTGAAAAGAGCTACATCAGGTCTGTTGAAATGAAGCCATGGTATGGTACGCCCAACCATGTTATATCTTTTCTTAACATTTGGAATATGGGGCTTGTGTAAAAGGTTACAAACCTATTCAAAATCATACAAGTGCTACTTTGTAGGTTATACCAAAATGTTGGGTATTCCTCCCTCACTATACCGAGGCAAATGGTTTTGCCGCAAAATGGTGTGCTTTTAAAGAGAATGGTTCTTTCAAAAAGGTGAGTGGGAGAATAGTGCAACTCGACGAGATAAATAATATCTTCGTCATCAGATAAAAGGAAAGAGACCTTGGAAGTAATTCCAGAGTTTCCTACCGCGACTGATACGGAAGTCTCTACAATAAAATGTATGAACTTCGGTCGAACTTGCAGCTGAACCACGTAGGCAATGCTCGTGCAAACCTCTCAGGTGCGCAAACGAGATATTGTTGTTAGACAACATTATACCTACGATACACAAGGAAGCGTTGATGGGCCCTGACTCCGAAATTGGCTAAATGCCAATACAACCCGAGTTAGTTTCCATATAAGTGATTCAAGATTAAAACCTTGATACACCTTTTAGAAGACTTAGAGTCTAACGAATATTTATGGAACTTAAAACTGATACGGATAAAAATGTTTTATCCACAAAGCTCGACTTGTTGAAATAACAAGTTCAAGAGTTGACTACGATGAGGTTGTTTTCATCATAGCGATGCTTAAAGTCGGTTCGGGTTGAACTAGCAATTAATACATATTTCAATCATGAGATATGAAACATGGATGACAATAGGATTTCCGTCTGATGGAAATGAAACCAAGGACATGCATGTGTTACAGTCCAAGGCATTTTGTTTATCCAGAGGATGCTAGAAAGGGTGCAAACTTCAGAGTTCCAACGATGGACAGAAGAGAGAAAAATGGAGTTGGAATCTTCGTGCTTTGATGAAATGGTCAAAGGGATTTGACTTCATCAATGGGCAACGAAGATGCTTGTAATTCAAGAAAGTAAGTGGGAGTGTAATAATATTTCTAAAAACCTTATGTGCTTGACACATTGTTAATTGGAAATAAATTTCTTGACACGAATTAGGACTTCATTTGAAAATAGTTTTTTTGATGAAGTGCTTAGGCTAAATAGCCTCAATATTAGGCATAGTGATCTATGGAGATAGATTTACCTAATAGGGCTAAGCAAGAAATACATATTGACAAGATGCTAAAACCGTTTAGCACTAAGAACGACAAGGAGTGATTCTTGCCGAAGTCACATGGAAAGAGTTTTTGCAAGAATCAGTGTCCCTAAACACTAATGAGCAAAATACATGATGGAGATTCCACACACTCATGTGTTTGGATTACTCATGTATTCCATGGTATGTAAAACAACCAGATATGTCCAATACTCCCAAGATGTTGCGAGTATGGATACTAAAGTGATCAAAGTACTGATCATGGGACAACAGTGAAAGATGTCATTGAGTACTAGAGTAAGTACTGATGATATGTTTTCTCGCAAGAGGAGATCATGAAGAGTTCGTTGTAAAATGTTACATCGATACAGTCTTCATCTTTTCTCCATGCGATTTTCGATTTAAGTTAAGGGTTTTGTGTAATACACAATATGGTGGCACGGTAGATGGAAATTGTTCCCAACAGGATACTGTGGCGAATTGTGACGCTTTAGAAGCGACAAACAAGATGTTGAATCATATAGTTCATTCATGAATTTAGTATGGTTCCAAGATGGCTTTTGTCAATGGGACACTACTGCAGGTAGTTTCTCCATAACTCAGTCTGAGGAATCCAGGTTCAACCTGTGATTAACATTTATACAAAGCCAAGTCCGCACAAAATATGAATTTTGTGAAAGCGTGAAAACGCGAGGATATGCAGAGATAGACACCGAGCTGAAGTCATCAGATCTGATGGACATCAGGTTATACCACATGCGAAGCATTTTTTACACCGCCATGCCATAGGTGTAAAGTGCATTAGCATTAACTAGATTATTGACTCTAGTGCAAGTGGGAGTCTGTAGGAGATATTCCCTAGAGGCAATAATAAATGATATTATTTACCTCCGAGTTCATAATTATGTTTATGTTCCATGCTATAACTGCAATGATTCTCGAGTCTGCAATATCCATATATGCACGTGTGGAATAATAAACGGTAAGAAGTATTCATAGTTTGGCCTCTAAGACTAGCTCAGGTGTTGCATGATGGTTCCGTTTCCCTGATCATGGGCATGTCTATGCCAGCAACTTTGAGGGCACAATGTTAAGAGAACATTTGTGTTGAATCGACCCGGTTTGATGTTATGCTATGAGATTCATTTGTCACAAGTTAATGGTAAATAACACAGAGATGGTTAACGTTTGCATGATTCCTTACACCATGAGAGTATCGAGTTTATTCATGCTTGCTTCATGAACTTTGGGGTTTGTTAAACGTCATCCGTAAATGGTTGGCTATTACGGCGGCTTATGGGTTCATGGAAAAGTGTGTCAAGTAACTTGATAGCTCAAGATTGGGATTTGCTCCTCCAACAATGGAGAGATATTCTCGGCCCCTCTCGTTGTTACGGTATCCATCATCGTCTGGCCAGACACAGTGTGATTTGATCACAGGGATGCCGGAACACGGAAACGAGAAAAGAGAACAAAACCAGTAACGAGGTAACTAGCATAGTGGACAAGTTGTTGATCCACGGGGATGCAAGTAAATCTCACCTCGGGTCTTTGTAACATATCACGAAGCAACAGGAATAGCACACAAAGAATCGGAGGTTCACTCGAATATTCATTCGTGTGGGTATAGGGTCAATATGGGTGTCCACGGCTCCGATGTTGATCATTGATCGGAAGGGGTTCCGGGTCATGTCTATACTTCACCGAACCTATAGGGTCACACGCTTAAGGGTCATCTATCTGTTGAATACTAGACAGGGAGTCTGAGAGAAAATCACCGAAAAAGTTTTGGACACCGAAAAGTTTCGGACAGCGGAAAAGGTTCCGTAGAGAGAGGTCATCGGATGAGTTTCGGTGAAACTGAAAAGTTGTTTCAGGGGATACCGTTAAGTCAAATTGGTTTCGGCACATGCCTGATAATTCTTGGAGGGTGCCAGAATCATTCTGGAAGCTTTCTAGAATTTTCCGGGATAATAACCGGATATGCTCCGGGGCTGCCGGAACCACTTCAGATGTTTTTCGCAGATGAAATTCACTAATCTGAAATTGTTTCAGAACAAATCCAAAATCATTTTAGTGGGTACTGGAATTATTCTAAGACCCACAGAAATATTTTCAGATTTAATGGACGCAAAAAATTGTCTTCATGAATAGTAAAAAAGCATTCTTGTTTGCTTTGCGCAGATGAAAATCACTAAACCGAAATTGTTTCGGAACGTGTTGAAAATTATTTTTAGTGGGTAATGGAAATTTTCTGATCCCACATAAATATTTTCAGTTTGAACGGACGCTGAAAAATGTCGTCATGAATAGTGAAAGTGCTTTTTGCTTGGCTTCTTGGAGAAGCCACCTTGAGGGCCTTTTGGTATTATCCCCTTGGCTTCTTGGAGAAGCCACCCGTGGGCTTGGCCTATAAATAGGGGTGGAGGGGGCTGCCTAAAGACATCCCTTTTCTCTCATACAAGTGCCATGCAATGATCTGGCTTCTTCTCTCCCTCCCAGCGAAATAGTTTCGTAGAGCCGAAAGGCTGTCTGGGTTCCGGCAGGAACTAGTTCTGGACGGTGAAGCCCTGCCGGATAGATAACACCGTATGTGTGCAACTCTGTAGAGAGATCGTAGTTTCGGTCTTAGTTCGTGAGTGCCTCCCGGAGGGCTGTCCGTGTGACCGTCTAAGTTTTGAAGGTCCTCCCGAAGGGTTGTCCGAGTGACCATTCGAGTTTCGAAGGTCCTCCCGAAGGGCCGTCCGTGACACCGTCCGGGGGGCTGTTCGACCGCCTCCCGGAGGGCTGTCTGAGGAGCAGATGAGGGTATACATCCTCGTGGTTGTGAGGTTGTAAATCCTAGCTGCGGGGATCTGCACCGCCGATCGTCATCGACTCTACTTCCCGCTGCGCTACGAGTCGGTAATGAAAAAGATCAAACCATGTATGCAGTCTCCATAGTGGTCCTGGGTTGGTGCATAGGTTGGAATTTTTTTGTTTTCTGCTGCGTTCCGCTTCAAAACTGTCATCGAAACCTTAAGCGTGCAGACCCTACGGGTTCGAGAACTATGTAGACATGACAGAAACATGTTTCCGGTCAATAACCAATAGCGGAACCTGGATGCTCATATTGGCTCCTACATATTCTATGAAGATCTTTATTGGTCAAACCGCATAACAACATCGTTGTTCCCTTTGTCATCGGTATGTTACTTGCCCGAGATTTGATCGTCGGTATCTCAATACCAAGTTCAATCTCGTTACCGCAAGTCTCTTTACTCGTTACGTAATGCATCATTCAGAACTAACTCATTATCTACATTGCTTGCAAGGCTTATAGTGATGTGCATTACCAGGAGGGCCCAGAGATACCTCTCCGACAATCCGAGTGACAAATCCTAATCTCGAAATATACCAACTCAACAAGTACCTTCGGAGACACCTGTAGAGCTCCTTTATAATCACCCAGTTACGTTGTGACGTTTGGTAGCACACAAAGTGTTCCTCCGGTAAACGGGAGTTGCATAATCTCATAGTCATAGGAACATGTATAAGTCATGAAGAAAGCAATAGCAACATACTAAACGATCAAGTGCTAAGCTAACGGAATGGGTCAAGTCAATCACATCATTCTCCTAATGATGTGATCCCGTTAATCAAATGACAACTCATGTCTATGGCTAGGAAACACAACCATCTTTGATCAACGAGCTAGTCAAGTAGAGGCATACTAGTGACACTATGTTTGTCTATGTATTCACACATGTATTATGTTTCCGGTTAATACAATTCTAGCATGAATAAAAAACATTTATCATGAAATAAGGAAATAAATAATAACATTATTATTGCCTCTAGGTCATATTCTCTTCACGTGCGTGAGTAATTCCATCGTAGGCTTGCTGGACGGTGATGGGTTGGATGAGATTTACCATGTAATCAAGTTAGTTTTGTTAGGGTTTGATCCCTAGTATCCACTATGTTCTGAGATTGATGTTGCTATGACTTTGCTATGCTTAATGTTTGTCACTAGGGCCCGAGTGCCATGATTTCAGATCTGAACCTATTATGTTTTCATGAATATATGTGTGTTCTCGATAATATCTTGCAAGTCTATAGTCACTCATTATGTGTTATGATCCGACAACCCCGAAGTGACAATAATCGGGATACTTATCGGTGATGACCGTAGTTTGAGGAGTTGATGTATTCATTATGTGCTAATGATTTGTTCCGGTTCTCTATTAATAGGAGGCTTTAATATCCCTTAGTTTCCGTAAGGACCCCGCTGCCACGGGAGGGTAGGACAAAATATGCCATGCAAGTTCTTCTCCATAAGCACGTATGATTATATTCGGAATACATGCCTACATTACATTGATGAATTAGAGCTAGTTCTGTGTCACCCTATGTTATAGCTATTACATGAGGAATCGCATCCGACATAATTATCCATCACTGATCTAATGCCTACGAGCTTTTCACATCTTGTGCTTCGCTTATTTACTTTTCCGTTGCTATTGTTACAATCACTACAAAACCCAAAAACATTACATTTGCTACTCTTACCTTTATTATCATACTACTTTGCTACTAAATACTTTGCTGCAGATACTAAGTTATCCAGGTGTGGTAGAATTGACAACTCAACTGCTAATACTCAAGAATATTATTTGGCTCCCCTTGTGTCGAATCAATAAATTTGGGTTGAATACTCTACCCTCGAAAGCTGTTGCGATCTCCTACACTTGTGGGTTATCAAGACTAATTTCTAGAAATCCTTCTTGCTACGTCTTGAGCTTGCGTTGGTCTTCCTTGAAGAGGAAAGGGTGATGCAGCAATAGTAGCGTAAGTATTTCCCTCAGTTTTTGAGAACCAAGGTATCAATCCAGTAGGAGGCTCCTCAAAAGTCCCACCCACCCACACAAACAAACAAAGAACTCGCAAACAACGCAATAAAGGGGTTGTCAATCCCTTCACGGCCACTTCGAAAGTGAGATCTGATAGAGATAGTATGATAAGATAAATATATTTTTGGTATTTTATAATATAGATGCAAAAAGTAAAGATGCAAATAAAAGTAGATTGAAAGCAAATAAGATAAAAGATAGACCCAGGGGCCATAGGTTTCACTAGAGGCTTCTCTCAAGATAGCATAAGTACTACGGTGGGTGAACAAATTACTGTCGAGCAATTGATAGAAAAGTGTGTATTTATGAGAGTATCTACGCATGATCATGTATATAGGCATCACGTCCGCAACAAGTAGACCGACTCCTGCCTGCATCTACTACTATTACTCCACACATCGACCGACTCCTGCCTGCATCTAGAGTATTAAGTTCATAAAGAACAGAGTAACGCATTAAGCAAGATGACATGATGTAGAGGGATAAACTCAAGCAATATGATATAAACCCCATCTTTTTATCCTCGATGGCAAAAATACAATACGTGCCTTGCTGCCCCTGCTGTCACTGGGAAAGGACACCACAAGATTGAACCCAAAGCTAAGCACTTCTCCCATGGCAATAAAGATCAATCTAGTAGACCAAACCAAACTGATAATTCAAAGGGACTTGCAAAGATAACTCAATCATACATAAAAGAATTCAGAGGAGATTCAAATATTTCGCATAGATAAACTTGATCATAAACCCACAATTCATTGTATCTCGACAAACACACCGTAAAAAGAGTTTACATCGAATAGATCTCCACAAGAGAGGGGGAGAACATTGTATTGAGATCCAAAAAGAGAGAAGAAGCCATCTAGCTAATAACTATGGACCCGAAGGTTTGTGGTAAACTACTCACAACTCATCGGAAGGGCTATCGTGTTGGTGTAGAAGCTCTCCGTGGTTGATTCCCCCTCCGGCGGAGCACCGGCGAAGGCTCCAAGATGGGATCTCGCGGATACAGAATGTTACGGCGGTGGAAATTGTGTTTCGGTGGCTCCCCGAATGTTTTCAGGGTACGTAGGTATATATAGGAGGAAGAAGTACGTCGGTGGCCGCCCGAGGGGCCCACAAGACAGGGGGGCGTGCCCAGAGGGGGTGGGCACGCCCTCCTATCTCGTGGCCGCCTCAGCTGCTTCTTGACTTGCACTCCAAGTTCTCTGGATCACGTTCGTTCCAAAAATCACGCTCCCAAAGGTTTCATTCCGTTTGGACTCCGGTTAGTAGGTAATCCCAAAAATGATATAAATGTATAAAATAAAGCCCATAAACATCCAAAAGGGGTAATATAATAGCATGGAACAATCACAAGCTATAGATACGTTGGAGACGTATCACCTGCTGAAACGGGAAAACCATCTCATCAAAGTAAACGTGTCGTGAAGTGATCACCCGATGTGAGATAGGATCATAACAGCGGTAGCCTTTGGTGTTGGGGGGATAGCCGAGAAAGATATAGGCCACGGACCGAGGTGCAAGCTTATGAGGAGCAGTGGAAGCGATGCTAGGGTAGCACAGGCAACCGAAAATGCGGAGCTCATCATAGGAGGGTGCTGTGCCAAACAACAGGTGATGAGGTGCCCGCGAGTGCGACAAGGACGAATGTTGATAAGTAGTGATGCGGTGGCAAGCGCGTCGGGCCAAAACTGTGGTGGCACGTTGGCGTGAAAGAGGAGGGCCCGGACGCAGTCATTAAGAGTGCGAAGCACACGCTCAGCGTGGCCGTTTTGTTGCGAAGTGTATGGGCAAGTGAGACGTAAGATCATGCCGTGTGTGGCGAGAAGGTTGCGGATCGCAAGGTTATCAAACTCCTTCCCGTTGTCTATTTGCAACCCATGAATGGGACGTCCAAACTGCGTGGAGACATAGGAGTAGAAAAGCGGTGAGAGTAGCAACCGAGTCCAACTTTCGCCGCAACGGGAAGGTCCACACATAGTGCGAAAAATCATCAAGTTTGACAAGATAACAAAGATAGCCCGTCTTACTTGCAACAGGAGAGGTCCAAACATCACTATGAACTAACTCAAACGGGTAAGATGCATGTGAGGAAGTGCTAAAGGAAGATGAACATGTTTGCCGAGACGAAAAGCATGACAAGTGTGATCGTCGATCTTATTACACGTGAATGAAAACTCAAGAATATGACGAAGGGTGGCGGTGTTGGGATGACCGAGACGAGCATGCCAAAGGTCCACTCCGCTAAAAGCGCCATGGGTGCAGCGACGGAGGAGGTGGATGAGTGGAGAGGTAGAGCTCGTCGGGGCTGTCACATCGGTGGAGCACCATCCGGTATGGGCATCCCTAACAGAAAAGCCAAACATGTCAAATTCAACGGTGAAAGGATTTTCACGTGTAAGAGAACGAACGGAAACAAGATTTTTAATGATGTCGGGAGAGACAGTACGTTAGAAAGATATAATGGCATGGAGTTAGAAGGAAAAGCAGCATGGCCGACATGAGTAATAGGCATCAAGAACCGTCACCCACGGTAATGCGAGCAGCGGTGTGAACGGGTGAGCGGCAAGAAGGTTACCGGGGTTGGCGGCCATGTGAGTCGTGGCTCCGGTGTCCATATACCTGTCGCCGCCGCTAGTGTACTATTGCAGCGTGGGGGCGGTGTGGAGGGTCGCTAGGAGCGCGGGGTCCCAAGGCACCGGCTGAGGCGGTGGCGCCACGAACCCACCGGCCGAAGGCAGCCCATAGGCTGCAGAGAGGCCGTAGAGCGGCACGGGCGGGTACGTCTGAGGGGCCGCGTGAAGCGCCTGATGAGAGGCCGGGCGGGCGCCGAAGAGGCCCGGAACGGGACACGCGGTACAGGCATGGAGTATGCATGCACAACCACGGTCCAGGGGTTTTGGCCGTCCTGGCAGGGCGCCGGTGGGAGCTGCTGCTGCTGTTGGCACGGCGCCCACCGGGCGCAGCCGGCTGTTGTTGTTGCTGTTTGCGGCCGCCTCAGCCACGGCGGCCCTCGCGGCGCTGCTGCTGCTGTGCTGCTTGGCATGGGGCTGTGGAGGGGCCGACTGCGGTTGCGGGTATGGGAACCCAGGCGGCGGCGGCGCTTGGAAGGGGCCCGGGGCGGGCCTCGGCAGGGCGGTGGGCGGCGCACCGCGGCGGGTACCGGCGGTGAGGGCGGTGTGGGTGGCCCGGGTGCGTGACATCCTCATCCTCCTCTCCTCCAACTTCAGGTATGCAACGATCTTGGGGAACGTCGGGTTGGTGATGAGGGGGATGTTGGAGGCGGCGTTCCCGAAATCATCGTTCAGGCCGGCGATAAGGGTGCTGAGGAGGAGCTCGTCGGAGACCGTCTCACCAAGGTTATGCAGCTCGTCAACAAGCTTCTTGAGGCGCAGTAATCGTCAATAGACGAATCAAGCTGCTGGCACCCAAAAAGAATGTCGTGCAAGAAAACCTTGCGTTGGAGCGCGTTGTTGGTGAAGTGGCTGTTGAGCTTGGTCCAAACGGCGTGAGCATCATCGTCGGCGGAGACCACCGTGTGGAAGAGGTCCTTCGAGATGGTGGTGTAGAACCAACGAATGAGAGTGGCGTCGATGCACACCCACTCCTCATCGCCCTCCATGAAGCGGAGTCCATGGAGCCATCGATGTGATCTGGATGTTGTACTGCCGAACACAAGGGAGAAGTACGTCTTCCATGCATGGTACATGGAGGTGAGGTGGTCGAGGACGACGGGAACCCGAGCGAGGATGTTGAGATCGCGGATGACGACGGGGTCGGGACCTTAGAACGGGTTGGTGCGGTGGCTGCGGGTGGTGCCGGAGGAGCCGGGGGAGGCCATGAGGGATGGGGTGGCGGCGTCATGTGGGAGAGCGGTGCGGCGGAGGGCGGCGCGGCGAAGGGCGGCGCGGCAGGGTGAAGGCGAAGCGTGGGCGGCGGCGCACACGGGGTGGCGGTCGCGGCGGCGACGACGGCGGGTGGTGTCGGCGGTGGTGGTGTTTGGCGGCGGCGGCGGCGATGGGGATCGCGGCGGCGGCGGCGGCACAAGGGTTAGGGTTAGAATCTTAGGTATGATACCATTGTTGGAAACGAGAGTTTGGCAATGCCTCATGATATATTGATCGGTGCATAGCGCACGTATATATGGAGTACAAGATGTGCCACAACCTTAACTATATAATGAATAGGAGGTGGGCCGGGCTATACAATATACATGCACAAACCATATATTCAACAGATGTTTCAAGCTTTATAATATAAAGCGGGGGAAAACCCTATTTCGTACAGTGGATTAAAATTTAATTTTGGTTTATGCATTTCGCCAGGAAGCAGACTGGTGGACATGCTGGAGCTGGAGCCTCCTGGCCGGCAATGCTGCTGGGCATGCTGGAGCCTCCTGGCCGATAGTTCACTCCTCTAACGATGGATAGGTGATCGGTTAGAAATGCTCTTAGACGTGTATAGTTCATATATTTACTAAATGATACAGCAACAACTTCATTTTACCTTGTATGTGCATTGTCCTCGTAATGTGACAATCTGTTTCTTTTCTTTTTACCTTTGTAGAAAGGCAAATTTTAACATGGTCCTTTGACCCTTTCTTTTTACACGTGAGATAAGAAGGTAAGAGTTATTCAGACACTAATACATGAGATCGACAGCTCAGATCTATTATATATTCTTACCTTTCATGTGAAAAGAAGAAGTAAGAGGGACCATGTTAAAACTGCCCTTGTAGAAATGTTATGCATATACATAAATAACTACTCCCTCTCTTCATCCATATAAGACATTTTAGACACTTATATTGATGAAAAAAGGGACATGGTTTTCAATGGATTTTAAAATAAAGATATTTTTCTATAACATGACTATTTCTACTGAAGTAGACAAAATTGGGAGAAAGCAAAATTAAGAATTTAAAGCCATTAGATGAATTATCAGGTCAGACATCTGAATTGTGCAACATGCATGGGTTCGCTGAATCTCTAATGTGAACACATGGTACTGCCAGCTAACTTAGCTTAGCCAGTTGGCCATCAATGCCAGGGATGGTGGACCTTGCAGCTTCCTAAACCTTGATTAGTACAAAAAATGTATTAATCGGGACTTTGTACACCTTGCTACTATGTGTCGGTGGACACATGGTGATCGAATCTCGAGGATGAGGAGAGTTTAGCCACTTAACCATCAACTTGCAATTTTGCGGTTAGAAGATTGTACCTTGTAGCACTAGATGTTTAGTTTGTATATTTCATCGGATCTTGAGAACAACCAGTATGTTTAGATCAAGATCGAGGAGTATTGTTACTGACTAGACAGACCTAGATGTATACTCTAACTATTTTATATAAGATGAAGTTATTGTAGCCAATTGGATGTTTAGTTTGTTTTTTTAGACAAAGTATATCGTACTGCAGCTTCCTAAACCTTAGTTAGTACTCCCTCCGCTCATTTATATAAGGTGTATTTGTTTTTTCTGATAAAATTCCACAATGTAAGATGCATTTCTTCTTATTCCTCAGATTTCCTTTTGTAGCCCTCCCGAAAAAAGGAAAGTATCGCTCTCTTGATTGCATATATCTTTTCTTGTATAAAAAAGAAGGAAAGTATCTCTCTCCTGATTGCATATATCTTTTCTTGTAGACAAAAGAAGTAAAGTATCTCTCGCTTGATTGATTGTATCTCTTCCTTTCATGTTCTAACTAATTTACTTGCCACTAACAACCAAATTATCCAAGGGTAATTTCGTCCTAAATTCACTATAATTTGATGCATTGGTCACCGTGCTAAAACATATACACCTTACAACAAGGAACGGAGGGAGTAGTATACTACAGGTGCGAATTCGGACCTTTTAGACTTCTGAAGCGTGCAACCCCGACATGTTTCAGGATGCATGTGCTCACTGATGAGCCTGGAACGTGAATAGATCATACTTGCCGGCTAATTTAGCCAGTTGGCCATCAATGCTTCTAAACTTTTGTTAAAAAAATGAAGACTGTATAGACCAGATGACAGTAGGCATATGATCATCGAATCTTGGGGACAAGGAGACTTCAGCCATTTGAACATCAACTTGCAAATGTGTGGTTAAAGATACCCTCATACTAGACTCTACTATTGCCGAATGGTCAGTCTTTTATCTTTCTGTTTATCAGACTATTAGTGTTTGGCTGTGTGCATCCTAGTTATGCAGTGGCCGGGTGATACTCTTAATGCTTTGTATCACTTTGATGCAATATTTTGAGATAATAAAAGCACACCTTTATCGAAAAAAGATGTTTAGTATATGTATTTCATCGAATCTAAAGGACGAGGACGAGGAGTAATGTGGTTGAGTGGCCAAACCTAGATGTATACTCCATACATTTTATTAAATGTCCCAGCAACAACTTAATTTTACCATGGATATATGCGTACAGTACCTTATTTCTGCATCCATTTTGTCCATGTAATGTGACAATATGTTTCTTTTTTCTTTCCTATTGCGACAAATGTGACCCTATATTTCCCGTATGGAACCATATGACATCAGTATTATTACCAAGGTATTCAAGGCATTCTGAAATGAAGGTCTCTTTCTGTAACATGGTAGAAAGAAAAATCAAGAATGTAAAGCTAGCTAGATGATCAGGTCGGACCTGTGAATTGTGCAACATGCATGCGCTCACTGACTCTTGAATGTGAACACATCCTACTGCTTGCTAACTTAAATAGCTTAGTGAGTTGCGAGGGACGACCTCACAGGTTCCTAAACCTTGATTAGTAGTACAAATTAATGTATTAATCAGGACTTTGTAGACCTAGCTAGCTATCATGTGTCGGTGGGCACATGTTGCCCGAATCTCGAGGATGAGGAGAGTTTAGCCACTGACCATCGACTTGCAATTTTGGATTAACTCAATCTATATGGAATTATCCAGCTAGCTTTAAAATTAAAATCACATTACGTTTCTTTTTGTGCAAATTAGAGTACAGCTCCTTCACGTGCAAGTTAGGCGCCTAATAGTTACTAGATGCAAATGAGAGGGGCCAGACGATGCAATACTGTACTGCAAATGTATGTTAGGACCGTGTGGACTTCTGAACGTGTAACGTGCGTACACGTTTTGGCATGCATGCGCTCATTGATGAATCTCGAACGTGAACAGATGATACTGCCAGCCTATTTAGCCAGTTGGCCATCAGGGCCAGGAAGGACCTGACGTGCTTCTAAACTTTAGTTAAAAATGAAGACTCTACAGACCAGATGACACTAGGCATATGTTGATCGAATCTTGAGGACGAGGAGACTTCAGCCACTTGACCATCAACTTGCATATTTGTGGTTAAAAGATACCCTCGTACTAGATGTTTAGAATGTGTACTTCATCCAATCTCAAGGATGATGACGAGGACGAGGAGTAATGTGCACCTGGATGTATACTCCATATATTTTATTAAATGATTCACTTGAACCTTTTTTTTCTTTGGTTTGTAGGAATTTTGTAGGAACTCTATAGGATAGGATTTGAAAAGGAAAATTTCTTTGAAGCCCTTTGGTTTATAGGAATGGATTCTTATTATTATGTAGGATAGGAATCAATCCTTCATATTTTGGAGGAAAAAAATATATTAGCCTGGACTCAATGAAAAAATTATCAAATGGCATCTCTTTCTCTATAAGAATTGAGATGCATCTCATCTCACTTCCTATGATTTTTCTATTCTTATAAATTCCTATCCTATGAACCAAATGAGGCCGAAAAGTATATCCATATAGTACCTTGTTTTTGCATCCACTCTGTCCATCTAACGTGACAATCTGTTTAAAATGTGCCGCATACCTAACCATATGGCATCAATATTATTACCGCGATATTCAAGACATTTTAAAATAAAGATATCTTTCTTTTTTTTTTTGGAAATGGAGGCATGCCTCTGGCCTCTGCATCATGATGATGCATGCGGCCATCTTATTAACAATCCAGAATCATATAAAGATATCTTTCTGTAACATGAGTATTGCTACTGAAGGAAACAAATAGGGAGAAGGAAAAATTAAGAATTTGAACCTCGCTGGTGATCAAGCCGGACATGTGAATTGTGCATCATGCATGCGCTCACTGAATCTCGAATGCGAACACATCGTACTGCCAGCTAACTTAATTAGCTTAACCAGTTGGCCATCGGTGCCGCTGGCCTAAACCTTTGATTAGTACTACCAGTGTATTAATCAGGACTTTGTTGACCTAGCTACTATGTGTCGGTGGGCACATGCTGACCGAATCTATAGGATGAGGAGTAGCACTAGCCACTTAGGGCATCTCCAGCCATTGGCCTCCCAGAAGGGGCAAAAAATCGCCCCCTGAGGGCGCACCGGCGCTAAACCACGCACTGGGGGCGTGATGCCCCCCAGTCGCGGCGCTCACGGTTAGTCAAAAAAGTCAAATACGGTGCAATAACGACTCAAATTTAACGCAAACATCGGCGAGTTCGTTCAAACTTAAACATATTTTACAAAAAAAGAAAAAAAACACCTACCGCGGGCTACCCCGCCGTCTCCCTCGCCGCCCGCCTCGCCGCCCGCCCACGCGGCTCTACATGCCGAGGAGGCTGTAGAACCGCGTGTAGTCACCGCCGTCATCGTCATCGCCGCCGTCGTCGTCGCCGCCCCCGCCTACGCCTCCGCCGTCCCTGCTGCATCCCTCCCACGGTTGGCGCGACGGGTTGGACGGTCCGGGGGCGTCGTCGTCGTCGTCGTCGCTGTCGAGGACCACGACGCCGTGCTCGTCCTCGCGCCCACTCTTGCGGGCGGCGATCTCCTCCAGGGCCCGGCGCTGCCGGACCATCTCGTCGCGGAGGTAGTCTTCCCGCGCCCACCGCATGGCGTCCTCGTCGGAGAAGCCGCGCCGGGCTATCTCCTCGTACTCCGCGGGGAAGCCGGGCTCCGGCTTGGGCTCGACGAGGACGAAGCGGCCGGTGGGTGGAGAGGCGTTGGCGCCGATGCGGACGCCGGAGCTGCGGGTGCGCGCGCTGACCGGCGTGCCCTGGGGCTCCGGCTTGACGGGGCGGAGGCAGGGCGAGCCGCCGGACGAGGAGGAGGACCCCCCGGTCTCCATGCGCCTCGGGGTCCAGGAGCTTCCCCGGCGGCGTGAGAAGGAAGGGGAGCGGGTACTCGGCGCGGCGTGTTGCCGCCCTCGATGTACTCGAGGCGGCCTCAACGTCGCCGGGCACGCCCCACCACCGACGCCGGCCGGCGGCGTTGAGCCTGCCGGAGGGCACGACGCCGTTGGTGGCCTCGAGCTGCTGGGCGTGACGGCGGCGGAAGTAAGGGTCCCAGAGCGGGCTTTCGGGGACGTACCGTGGCCCCTCCCTCGCCGCACGCGGCAGGTTTGAGCGGATGCGTGCGATCTCCGCACGCCGCGCCGCGCCGGTGGGTACCGGGGGCACCGGCACGCCGCCCGCGCTGATCCTCCACGCCCCGAGCACCCGCATTTCCGGCGGGACCGGGTACTCGGCCTCGTAAAGGAGGCGAGCCTCGTCTTCATGAAGATGGCGGCGGCCGAAGCCGTCGCCGCCGCGCCGTCGCCTGGGAAGCGCTCGGGCATGGGTGTGAACTGGAGACGGCGAAAGAGAGGAGAGGAGAGGGAGGAACGACGATGGCGGGAGAGTGTGAGTCGCCGAGTGCGCCGGGGCGCGTCATATATAGGCCGAGGCGCGCGTGCCACCATGTGTACGCGTGGCGGGCGAGGGAGGGCGAGGGACGCGCGTCGTCCGGTCTTCACTGCGCCGCCCGTGAGGCATCAATGGTGCAGGCTGACCGGCAAGGCAGCGCGCGGCAGCTTTGGCATTGATTCGCCGCGGGAAACGAGGCGATGAGGACGACGAAGGGCCGAGAAGAGAGCCGTGTCGCTGACGCGGTGGGCCCGCGGCTTTTTCGCGCCAAAACAGTTCGCCCGGCGCCCCCGGGCGCCCCACAGCGCGCCGGGTTCGGGCTAGGTCCGCCGGCGCTGTTTTCGCCCAAGCCGCGTCGGACTCTGAGGTGCGGTTGGGCGTTTTTTTTGCGCCAAAAAAACGCTGGGAGGCCTTCCTGGGGCGCGGCTGGAGATGCCCTTAACCATCAACTTTGCCGCTCTTTTGGTAGGGCCTATTGCTTGGTATGGTCCACTTGCCATGCTCCACCGGGTAATACCATCAACTTTGCCGCTTTTCTGGTAGGGCCTATTGCTTGAGGAGAAAAGATATAAATGTTTTTTTCTTTATAAATAGAAGCACTTGCCATGCTCCACCTAGTAGTCTACTACAGTACTTCTTTCCACTGTTCTAAGAGCCAGTGATAGAGAATGGAGAACGCGGCGTCAATCGTGAGCAAGTTCGGGCAGGCGCTGGTGGAGGAGCTCCAGGAGATCCGCGGGGTCGGCAACAAGATCGTCCTCCTGAGGGACGAGCTGGCCTCCATGAACGCCGTGCTCCGCATGCTGGCCGAGGCAGACGAGGAATGCGTCGACCATCTCATGCGAGAGTGGGCGAAGCAGGTGCGCGAGCTTGCTGCCGACGCGGTGGATTGCGTGGATATGTACAAGCTCAGCCTCAGCCGCCCTCTCCCACCGCTGCCATTCGATCCCGGCGCGCCCCTCAATAGCGCCAAACACCTATTCGGACGTGCCCGGTACGTACCTCCTTCACATTGCAGATGGACTAGTGTAGAGTACCTATTTCCTTGTACAATCTTATTAAGAGGGCTTTGTTCAGAAAATATATATAAAGCTAATTAGACATCCTTATTTTCTGTACCCACCCTGTAGATCCCAGTTCGACAAGTATAACTTGCAGCGCAACCTCGCCTCCGATATACAGGACCTCCTTGCCCGTATTGTCATCGTCAACGAACGGCGCAGTCGTTACGGCGTCGAACGGGAGCCACTACGCAAATCGGCCTCCTTTCCCCTGCCTGCCAATGTGGTCCGCCTGATAAATGACCCCCAACTACAGTTCATCGGCATCACGTGCCAGACCCAACAACAGCTCATCGGCATGACGGAACATGTTCAAACCCTGGTCGAGAGATTGAGGTTGGTGGATGATGATGGAGACACGAAGGTATTCTCCATCGTCGGCTTCGCGGGGCTCGGGAAAACTACGCTCGCCAAGGAGGTGTGCCGCGCGCTAGAGGTGGACTTCCCACACCAAGCGCAAGTGTCCGTGTCCCGGGCATTCCATGCTGGGAAGGACCTGGAGGGGTTGCTTAAGCGCATCCTTCATCAGATGATGATCAAGCGGAGACCCGACAAGGATGGCAAACAGGATGAAGACGATGTTCCTGGCATCGACAACATGGATGTGTCCAAGCTGACCAGCACGATCCAAAATCTTCTCCGTCACAAGAGGTAATACTTCTCCCTGTTTCCAACATATAAAAATTAAGCCACCTTTCGTGATGCTTCTGAACAGAGTTAATTGCACCGAAGCACGACACTCAGGGTAGGTGTAACGGATTCGTACGACTAGTTGTTTTTTTGCGGGTCAGTACTATCTCTGTGGCTAATTGATGCAAAATGGTCTAAACACAGTATGACAACGTATTTACGGGCCCATGCCCGGCAGGGATTCGAACCCAAGCCGTGGCGTATGCAGTGTACGCGCACCGACCCAAAATGAACCAACGTGATAGAAATTACCCTTAAATGAGAAATTATCAAATTTAACGTGTTCTGGTTTAACTCGAGCGCTCTCTCGGCATCGAAACGGACCCAGTCACTGCCTCCACCCGGTCCCGCCGCTCCCCGGTTCCAGAGGTAAGCTCTCCTCCATGTCCCGGTAAGCCCTGCCACGGCTCTGTTTCTTGTACTCCATCTCCATGTCCTGGTAGTGCTCCATGTCTATGTGATGGATCTGCTCCATGTGCATGTGATGGTTGTGCTCTGTATGTTGTGGATATGCCATTGTCTCCTCCTCCATCTCCTCCATATCTCTGAACTTCTTTCTGAAGATTGGGTTTAAACAGAGATAAAGGCATGGCTTCAAAGAGTTGTCCATGTGTTTTATGACTGGACTAGACCATGAAGACGCGCGTTGCCGCGCCCATCCACCTAAATGATATATTTGAAAGAAGTTGAACAATATCAACATTTGAGGAAATATAAACGGCCTAAATTACAATGCCATGATAGAGGAGAAAAGGTATATTTATTCGAAGTTAGAAATGATCCGCTAGCATAAATAAGTTTATTTGTACTTTTCTAACATCTGGAATTATGTCAAAAGGAGGGTTGGATTCTGAAACATCTCTCTTCCGCAAGTCATATAACTTTAGAACATATGAACTGGACCACACCATGTTTTCAGTTTCATCTATTAACGCAAGATACAATTTTGCTCCAAGTAATACCATCATATCTCGCCAACTAAGACTAAGCACCAACTGACAACTTTAGATCAATGCAAAGCACAACATTAACAAATAAGCAAATGGGACTTTGGTGGTGATGTAGCTGGTTTTGCTCTCTACTTGACCTACCTCTAGGAAGGATGAAGAGGCTAACACCCTACGGCTATGCAGTAGAAAAACTACTACATATGTCAACTGGGATCATCTCTTCGAAATTGTGAGCCGACTCCCAGACCATCAGAATGCATTACCATGCTATATCACAAACTAAAACCGTTGGCTGGTCCTGATATGGAATGAAGTAGGTCAGGGAAAAAAAACAAAGAAAAATGGACAACCTTAGGTTACACAAAATATCCCGACGATATATGAATGCAAACAAACCCGCAAGTACCTAGGTTCACAGGCGAAACTGCAAGTTTAAACATACATGATGTAGCATAGTAAGTTAAGTTTCATGCATGGGAGCACAAGAATACTGTTATGCAAGGTAAACTCTCAATAGGAAAAAGGATCTAAAAAACCCCAAATATATTCTTATTTGACAAAAGGAAAATTGCATCTGTTTTATACTTGTGCATAATTTGCCCTTTCTAATGGACCTGCCATGCATGGAGAATAATGTATCAAATATATGATGTGATCTCAATTGAGAAATTAACTTCTAGCTTTACACGGATTGGGAGAGACTGAGTAGAAAATGGGGTACACGAAGGGAATGAGGAAGAATACGATGGTACCTGTGAGGACAATGGTTCTCGTCGAAGTGTTTCACAGCCGCAACATCAGCTCATGGCCCATATCCAAGAAAAGGAGGCGACTCTGGTCTGGTGAGGTCCATCCGGAGGGGGAAGAAGACGCACGGGTGGCGCTAAGGAGATCTAGAAGGCTGGAGGGGCGAGAAAGCCACTGTCGTCCTCAACCAGACAACCATCGATTGCCACACCCACACCATTGACATTGATGCGCGGCTGCAACCTACACATATAGCGCCGCAAGAACGAGATAGATCACAGGCTTGAAACATACGTACTATATGAGAAAGAACGACAGATCCCCTAAAAAAACAAACGACTGAAGACGCCATCATGAACATTGTGTGGTAATGCCAAATCGTGCCGGACACCGCCGCCGCCGCCGCGGGGAGATGAAGGGAAGACGACGCTCAGGCTGCCTTCTTTTCGTAAAACGCTTGGGCAGAATTATATTTATACCGCACCATCAGGCCTCCGGGCTTCCGTAGATAGTTTCTAGGTCCAATTTGGCCCGATTGGATTACAGAACGGCCGACTCAGTCCCCGGAGTAGCGGCCCGAATACGTTGGGCCAGGCGTGAGAAGCCAGGTAGCGGGTGAAAAATACCTCTCGTGCGGCAGTGAGACGATCTGGTACGTTCTTACGCATGATCCGACTGATAAGGAGCTCAAATCGTTGTGATAGGGCCTAGGTAGCTCTGTTTTACTGTTTTGTAATTTGATGTGGGTTCAAGCAGAGACAACAACTCTATATCAAAGTCATAATGCACTTCCAGTTAAACACAAACCTATCAATGACAGGGCACACTATCAGTCACATGATCCTCCACATTCGCTCAAAGTAAATTTGCCATACATAATTCAGTTAACTTAAATGTTTAATTTATACTGAAATGCTACAAAGCGTAGTACAATACTAAGACTTACCAATGAAAGGTCATCACATCTACAAATTACAGCTGAGCATAGCACAACACATCACATAAACATGCACAATAGAGCTAAAGATTACAAGTTCTTCAAAAACCTGCAAAACACAGACTAGAAATCTCCTCCCAGTTAAACTCCCTTTAAAAGCAACCACCTTCTTCTTCTTCTTCTTCTTCTTCTTCTTCTTCTTCTTCTTCTTCTTCTCTCTCTCTCTCTCTCTCTCTCTCTCTCTCTCTCTCTCTCTCTCTCTCTCTCTCTCTCTCTCTCTCTCCCTCGCTCGCTCCCTCTCTCCCTCTCTCTCCCTCCCTCTCTCCCTCTCTCTTTCCCTCTCTCTCTCCCAAATCACTATGCGGAAGGGGGACTCCTACATTTTAGATGTAGTAAAACATGATCAGGGAGTTTCATGTTCAACCCCTCCACAGTAGAAAGAGGAAAGAGAAGTTCCCCCTCAGAAGGAGGATCTTCTATATTATTAGCCCAAGTGTACAATCTCCCTTTAAGTTGCACCTCTTGTAGTCAATTAACCTCATTTATGGATTAAAGGTGTGGCTCCATCTCGGAAGCACACATGGCTTATTTTTCTCACATGTTGTTTTATATGATATTACCATCATCAGCATTGAAAACAATTGGGGTTCTATTATGTTTGAAAGTACCTGGAATAGTGTTCCTTGAGGCAATACTTTCAATAGCTAAGGCAGTCACGTCTTTGACTTCTTGTAGTCTCAATCTGTCACCCCTCCTAATCATAGTTGTACTGGTACTACCCTCAAAAAAATAGTTGTACTGGTACCTGCAACAAAAACTTTCTCTTTTCCATATGAAACTCCTTGATATCCCCCCACCACCACCCTACTCAACATTTTTAGAAAGTAATAGTTTTGATAGATTGTCAAGTGGTCAAAGCCAATATACAATTTATCGGACTTCATATATTTAGGAATCAAAATAGTTGGTTGAAATATCACAAATAACCTTTTATAAAGCCAAGATTTGCAAAACCAGACAAAATAGCATTTCATGATTGTGCTAGTCATTTTTCGTCCTTTGACTAGATTTACAAGTTGTTTTATATATCAACTTCAATGAGCTAGCTTTAAACAAGGGCAAATCATATAGGTGAAATAATAAGAAGAAACAACTGATATTTCATTTTTCCCAGTTTCAAAACCAAACGCCATAATTGTCATCAAATTTTCCGTCCATTGTTCTTTTTGACCAGTTGTTTCAATTTACGTGCATATAACATTTACTAACCTATACCATATTGTCTAATTAAACCAGGTACCTCATACTTATCGATGATTTATGGACGATAGCAGCGTGGGATACTATTTGCTCCATATTGCTTGTTGACAACAAGCATGGCAACAGAATAATTGTGACGACTCGGCTGTACTCAGTGGCAAGAGCATGCAGTTCAATTAGTGCAGCCTTGGAGGTCGATTGTTTTGTTCATCACATGGAGCCGCTGAAAGAAGAAGTATCCAAGCAGTCGTTCATCAATATAGTGTTTGGCCCCTACGCTGACTGCCCAATAGAGTTGGAGCCCAACATGCATCAGATCTTGAGGAAGTGTGGTGGGTTGCCCTTGGCGATTGTTAGCATCGCCCGTATTTTGGTTAGCCACCAGTCACCAGGAAGCAAGGAGATATGGGACACAGTATCCGACTTAATTGGTTGCCAGATGGAGACTAAACCTATCTTGGAGGGGATAAGGCAGATAGTTATGCTCAGCTACAGCCACCTTCCTGACCATCTCAAATGTTGCATGATGTATTTCAGTATTTTCCCAAAGGATTATGAAATCAAGAAGCAACGGCTCCTAAGTAGATGGGTAGCCGAAGGTTTGGTCACCGAGAAACGGGGGTTCACATTGATAGAGGTGGCAGAATCATACTTTGATGACTTGGTGGCTAGAGGCATGATCATGATTGACCCGTGGAGCATCAGCGTTGATGGGAGGGTTAAGTCATGCCGCGTGCATGACATGTTAATAGAGCTTATGGTGTCAAGGTCCCTGGAGGCCAACTTTGTGAGCCTGGTTGGAGGTGGCTTCGAAGAGACGCATGGAGAATACCGTCGCCTCTCCATCCATAGCAGCGGTGGGCGAAAGGAGGAAAGGAGCGTGAAGCATGTCCGATCGCTCAGCACGTTCCATCGTCAATACCAGGAGCCGCTGCTGGGTCGACTAGACAAGTTCACCCTCCTAGGGGTGCTCGACCTTGAAGACTGCAAGGCCTTGGAAAACCAACACATGGTGCATGTATGCCAGCTGTTCCTGCTCAAGTTCTTGAATTTGAATGGTACCAACATCAGCAAGATGCCAGATGAGATCGGAAAGCTCACGGACTTGCAGACGCTTAGCCTAAGGGACACACGTCTGGCAGTCCTCCCTGTATCAGTGACCAAGCTGAAGAATCTCGAGTTCCTCTACTTCTCTAGAAGGATCTCGGGTCACGGCTGGAGGCTTCCTTTTGGGCTGTGCGAAATGAAGGCGCTTCGTGTGCTGGACACGGCCATACTCTATGATGATGGTGCTGAGGCTGCCCGAGAGATCGGCGAGTTGACGCAGTTGGAAAAGCTTAAAATATCTATCAAGTCCTCCCAAGAGGTGCTTCAAGTGCTCGCCGCCGCCCTGGACAGGACATATTCCCTTCGACAACTCTCGATCGTCGACCTCGGTGATGGGAAGATAATGAACATCCTTGGACATATGACCTCTCCGCCGCTGCTCCTCCGGTCCATGACGATCTCTGGCGGAATCCATAGGATGCCCATGTGGTTTGGGTCACTCATGCACCTTGTCAAGCTAGATATCGAATTTACAGGGCTTCGCAGCGACGAGATACTTGACATGCTGTGTGAGTTGCCAAACCTACTGCGCCTCACCCTCGGGTACAAGAGCTACACCAAGGATGCGCTAGTCATAAGCGCCAAGTACAGATTCCCAGTGCTCGAGCAGCTGAGTGTTGACTCCTCCGCCTATGAAGGACATGAAGAAATCATTTTTGAGCAAGGGCCCATGGCAATGCTCGAGAAGCTGGAGGTAGAATTCGGTTCTCAGGAAAAGAGCCTTTCCGGCATCGAGCATTTGCCAAGTCTAAAGGAGGTGGTGCTCGTAGGTCACGAATCCAACGATACACTGAATCAGGCCGTGCTGCAGCTCAAGTCGGAGAGCGAACGACGCCCCACACCAAATCAGTTCAAAGTTGTAGCAAGGTACTACAAGGAGGATGGTAATTAATGGGGAGTGTACCGCCAGCCCAGATTACTTCGCTATTGCTTTCTTCATTATTATATTTTGCTTCCTTTCTTTATTTATAAGGGATGTGTACCGCCGGCCCCGGGAGAAATTTCTTTTTCACCACGGTCTCATGCCTTGTGTTCTAGACTAGTAGTATATTGTAAGCATGGACCGCTCGAACAATGTCCCTTGAGTGCTAGTCCGTTGTGTGTGATGTTCGTCGGTTTTTCTTAATTAATTGTGCCATGTATGATTTTTGTGTCCGGATTCCCTTATTAACCAGACCAACTCTTGTCCCGCGGACGCGTCCGGTCGCGTCCCCGGGCGTTTGGGGGACCGGATTTGCAAAGTCCGGCTGTAGACGCTGTTAGGTACACGTACATTGTCTAACTTTGAAAAACGAGACATCGCCATACGTGGTGCACGTGTGTGTGCGTGGAGGAGCTTGCTTAGCTCAGCTCACCAAACAACAATGCACTTTCCCCTTTCCCTCTTCCACTGTCGCTCATCAGTGATTTTGGGCTGGCTGCAGACGCATGCAGTTTTATCTTATGGGCAATATAATTACATAATTGCAAGACCAGTGGAACAAATCAGCAACAAAAATTTGCATCTAGTAGTAGTCATAGTTGAGATTCAGAGGAATTCCTTTCTTCCTTCAGATAAGAGGCGGCAATGAATCAGTGACAGTTAGGCTACAACACAACCATGAATCAACATAGTAGCAGCAACGTACCAGAGCGTCAGGGAACTCGCAGCACCGTCTCATGCTGGCCTCGCGCGCGGCAAAGGAACTCTCCTTCTCTCCTCACCAGCTGGCCTCCTAGCCCCCTCGTTGAGGGTCTCATCTCTCCTTCTTCCGGCCTCGCCCGAAGCTGTATCCAGACGAGACGAGAGATGCTTCTTCTTGGGCCTAACAATGAACAAAACAATGCGCTGCATGAATCACAAGCAATCCCTCCACGTTCTGCTGCTTTCCCTGATCATAGTCATTGAAGATTATCAAAAAAAAAAAATATCCCGTTGCAACACACGATTCCTTTTGCTAATAATTAAAAGAAGGCAATACATATGTATCTAGATCCTACACTCCTGGTGCAGTATGGCTGGGTGCTGCATCGTGAGTCAGGTGTAGACCTCATTCTTCGTTGGAACTTATTCCCCCACATGACATAAGTGCGTCCATGCAAACACACACACACACACATAAAAAAAAACACATGAATTCATGTTTTCTACTACGAAGTTATAAGCTTACAATCTGGTTGAATTGGTGCAACAGAGTTGTATTGTCTTCCGCATCCTGCTCTATGGTTTGCAAGGAGTGTGCGCCCTTGGAAGTTGCACGCTGCCATTTGTGGCTAGTCAGCCATGACAGCGTGTAGGGTAGCCCCGATTTCCTATAATCCTCCGGCTGCAGGATGTCTCTGTTCATTTCAGCGACGTCCATGCCGAGTCCCGACAAGGTTTCGTCAGGTGCAGCACGGCCCTCCTCAGAGTCTCTGATTCTGTCCCATAGTTGTTGCAGGTCAATACTGCTAAAGCCTTGCTCCACCATGGTGGTGATGCCGCTCTTCAGCTTGATCCGCACAAGCTCCGCTGCCACATCAGGCTGGATGGTATGCTGGTCTTCTAGGAGGCCTTGCTGGTTTGGTCTCTGCACACAGACGTCTGTGTAAGCTAGGTGCTTAACCGTGTTGTGGCTCAAGTAGCGCCCCCCGATGGTCATGAGCTCCTCCTTCTTGCCCTTTGCCACACTCAGGCACACAATGAAGTCCTTCCTCTCGCCGGCGTAGATGTTGTGGATGTCTATCGTGCCGGACCAACCATCTGATTTCACATGGTTTATGTAGCCGCCAGACTCGATTGACGATATGGTGGTGCCTTCGCCGGTCCTGAGCTTAATCTTGATGGACATGGCGGCGACAGATGTGAGGCCTGTGATGAATAGCGCCACGGCGTCCTTGGTCCTCTCAATGTCCTGGTTCATGAATGAGTAGGTGCCGGATGTCATGTCGGCGATATACTTCATGACGGTGGGGTTGTGGTCAGGGCCTAAACCAAAGGTGTGCACCGGGAACTCAGGGTTGGGTGATGTCCGGAATATATCTGGGTACTCGCCGTCAGACAGGAGCATCATGCACCCTACACGGTAGCTACACTCTGCTCCACGCCACCATAGAATCTAAGAATGAAAGTATTGAAATTAGCAACACAGGCCACTCAATCGTATAGATGATGCTAGGAAATTAGATTAACCATCTGGATTAATTAAAAACACGTCCGTACCTGACCCCTCTCTCGCAGAGCCGCACCCATGTCATTCTGACCACCAGCAACCAGCTTCTTGATCCTGTGCCTGCCGACATCCCGGTCATGATCGGACATGTAAGTGAGCTTCATGAGGCAATTCTCATAGGTGCTGAAAGTCACGATGGAAAGTCGGTCCCTGGCACCAAGCTTGTCGATGAGAACCATCATGGCCTCCTTTATATGATCCAGCTCCTCGCCCTGCATCCTTGCACTGACATCGAGCACGGCGACTATGTCGATGCTGGCACGTGGCATCTCCTCAGCAAGCTGCCTTGGCGCCGCCGCAGTAATTCGCACCAGGACTGGGAACTCGTTGCAAGTGTTGTCAATCATACATAAAAAGAATTCAGAGAAGATTCAAATATTATTCATAGATAAGCTGGATCATAAACCCACAATTCATCGGTCTCAACAAACACACCGCAAAAAGAAGATTACATCGAATAGATCTCCACGAGAGAGGGGGAGAACATTGTATTGAGATCCAAAAAGAGAGAAGAAGCCATCTAGCTACTAGCTATGGACCCGAAGGTCTGAAGTAAACTACTCACACTTCATTGGAGAGGCTATGGTGTTGATGTAGAAGCCCTCCGTGGTGGATGCCCCCTCCGGCGGAGCTCCGGAACAGGCCCCAAGATGGGATCTCGTGGATACAGGAAGTTGCGGTGGTGGAATTAGGTTTTTGGCTCCTGTTCTGATCGTTTGGGGGTATGTGGGTATATATAGGAGGAAGGAGTACGTCGGTGGAGCAACAAGGGGCCCACGAGGCAGGGGGCGCGCCCTAGGGGGGGCGCCCCCCACCCTCGTGACCGCCTCCATTGTTCCTTGGCGTAGGGTCCAAGTCTCCTGGATCACTTTCGGTGAGAAAATCACGTTTCCGAAGGTTTCATTCCGTTTGGACTCCGTTTGATATTCTGTTTCTTTGGAACACTGAAAAAGGCAAAAAAAACCAGCAATTCTGGGCTGGGCCTCCGGTTAATAGGTTAGTCCCAAAAATAATATAAAAGTGGAAAATAAAGCCCAATATAGTCCAAAACAGTAGATAAAGTAGCATGGAGCAATCAAAAATTATAGATACGTTGGAGACGTGCAGGCATCCCAAGCTTAATTCCTGCTCGTCCTCGAGTAGGTAAATGATAAAAGAGAATTTTTTATGCGGAGTGATACTTTGGCATAATTTCAATGTAAATCTTCTTAATCATGGTATGAATATTCAGATCCGAAAGATTCAAGACAAAAGTTCATATTGACATAAAAATAATAATACTTCAAGCATACTAACTAAGCAATTATGTCTTCTCAAAATAACATGGCCAAAGAAAGTTATCCCTACAAAGTCATATGGTCTGGCTATGCTCCATCTTCCCCACACAAAATATTTAAATCATGCACAACCCCGATGACAAGCCAAGCAATTGTTTCAAAACTTTTTCAAAACTTTTTCAATCTTCACGCAATACATGAGCGTGAGCCATGGATATAGCACTATATGTGGAATAGAATGGTGGTTGTGGAGAAGACCAAAAGAGGGAAGATAGTCTCACATCAACTAGGCGTACCAATGGGCTATGGAGATGCCCATCAATAGATATCAATGTGAGTGAGTAGGGATTGCCATGCAACGGATGCACTAGAGCTATAAGTATATGAAAGCTCAACAAAAGAAACTAAGTGGGTGTGCATCCAACTCGCTTGCTCACGAAGACCTAGGGCATTTGAGGAAGCCCATCATTGGAATATACAAGCCAAGTTCTATAATGAAAAATTCCCACTAGTATATGAAAGTGACAAAATGAGAGACTCTCTATCAAGAAGATCAAGGTGCTACTTCGAAGCACAAGTGTGGTAGAAGGATAGTAACATTGTCCCTTCTCTCTTTTTCTCTCTTTTTTTATTTGGGCCTTTTCTCTTTTTTTATGACCTCTTTTTTTATATATTTTTTTATTTTTCGTCCGTAGTCTCATCCCGACTTGTGGGGGAATCATAGTGCAATTAATTATGAACACTGTCTAAGTGTTTCTTGCAAAATAGTTGTAGAATAATGGCTCGCGTTTCCACCTTCCCTGTTAAAATTGAATAGCTGTTAAATATCTGGTTAAAACTTTACGATTGGTAACGTAATGTGAGGATTGTCCTCAAAAGTGCCGAGAAGGACATTGTCCTATCGCATACTTTCGGTATTCTCTCGCTTATGCTATGGATCATGTGACTCTCGTCCTTCGATCCAAAAGCTAGAATTTCGTTTCAGTAAGTGCAATATGTTTGCTTCCATGAGACCCGAACTTCGAAAGTTTGGATAGTTATGTGATATTCATGGAATCTGAAAATCATTTTCAGAGAAAGACAAAGGCTAAAAGATATGAGATATCCAAAGCAATGTTTGTTTGCAAACTACTAGTAAAGGAGTTTACTATCCATTAGACTGATAAGAGAGGATCCGAAGAAGAGCGCTGTCATATGATGAAAGGTGAATAAAGCAACAACTTAAAGAGAAAGGAAATGTCCGAAAGGTGTTAGTGAAACTTTTATGCCTAGGAAGTCCGGGGCTAACGCCACTCTTAGGTTGAGTGCTTCTTCTGAGAGTAGGAGAAATACTGAAAGTTAAACTGTTAGAAGTATAAAGGCAAAAAGAAGATGACTGGAATATCCAGCTCATGTATGAATGTCATACAAGTTTTTGATGTATAAGTAGGCTGGTCAAAGATCTTGGGAATTATGGTTAAACATGTTAATCACTATTTCTTGGGTATTGTGAGTTAATCACAAAGATACCCGCTTGATTGCATTCTGTTGTGAATCAATGTAAGAGCTGTTCGACCGCCTCCCGGAGGGCTGTCTGAGGAGCAGATGAGGGTATACATCCTCGTGGTTGTGGGGTTGTAAATCCTAGCTGCGGGGATCTGCACCGCCGAACGTCATCGACTCTACTTCCCGCTGCGCTACGAGTCGGTAATGAAAAAGATCAAACCATGTATGCAGTCTCCATAGTGGTCCTGGGTTGGTGCATAGGTTGGAATTTTTTTGTTTTCTGCTGCGTTCCGCTTCAAAACTGTCATCGAAACCTTAAGCGTGCAGACCCTACGGGTTCGAGAACTATGTAGACATGACAGAAACATGTTTCCGGTCAATAACCAATAGCGGAACCTGGATGCTCATATTGGCTCCTACATATTCTATGAAGATCTTTATTGGTCAAACCGCATAACAACATACGTTGTTCCCTTTGTCATCGGTATGTTACTTGCCCAAGATTTGATCGTCGGTATCTCAATACCAAGTTCAATCTTGTTACCGGCAAGTCTCTTTACTCGTTACGTAATGCATCATTCGTAACTAACTCATTATCTACATTGCTTGCAAGGCTTATAGTGATGTGCATTACCAAGAGGGCCCAGAGATACCTCTCCGACAATCCGAGTGACAAATCCTAATCTCGAAATATGCCAACTCAACAAGTACCTTCGGAGACACCTGTAGAGCTCCTTTATAATCACCCAGTTACGTTGTGACGTTTGGTAGCACACAAAGTGTTCCTCCGGTAAACGGGAGTTGCATAATCTCATAGTCATAGGAACATGTATAAGTCATGAAGAAAGCAATAGCAACATACTAAACGATCAAGTGCTAAGCTAACGGAATGGGTCAAGTCAATCACATCATTCTCCTAATGATGTGATCCCGTTAATCAAATGACAACTCATGTCTATGGCTAGGAAACACAACCATCTTTGATCAACGAGCTAGTCAAGTAGAGGCATACTAGTGACACTATGTTTGTCTATGTATTCACACATGTATTATGTTTCCGGTTAATACAATTCTAGCATGAATAAAAAACATTTATCATGAAATAAGGAAATAAATAATAACATTATTATTGCCTCTAGGTCATATTCTCTTCATGTGCGTGAGTAATTCCATCGTAGGCTTGCTGGACGGTGATGGGTTGGATGAGATTTACCATGTAATCAAGTTAGTTTTGTTAGGGTTTGATCCCTAGTATCCACTATGTTCTGAGATTGATGTTGCTATGACTTTGCTATGCTTAATGTTTGTCACTAGGGCCCGAGTGCCATGATTTCAGATCTGAACCTATTATGTTTTCATGAATATATGTGTGTTCTTGATAATATCTTGCAAGTCTATAGTCACTCATTATGTGTTATGATCCGACAACCCCGAAGTGACAATAATCGGGATACTTATTGGTGATGACCGTAGTTTGAGGATTTCATGTATTCATTATGTGCTAATGATTTGTTCCGGTTCTCTATTAATAGGAGGCTTTAATATCCCTTAGTTTTCGTAAGGACCCCGCTGCCACGGGAGGGTAGGACAAAATATGCCATGCAAGTTCTTCTCCATAAGCACGTATGATTATATTCGGAATACATGCCTACATTACATTGATGAATTAGAGCTAGTTCTGTGTCACCCTATGTTATAGCTATTACATGAGGAATCGCATCCGACATAATTATCCATCACTGATCTAATGCCTACGAGCTTTTCACATCTTGTGCTTCGCTTATTTACTTTTCCGTTGCTATTGTTACAATCACTACAAAACCCAAAAACATTACATTTGCTACTCTTACCTTTATTATCATACTACTTTGCTACTAAATACTTTGCTGCAGATACTAAGTTATCCAGGTGTGGTAGAATTGACAACTCAACTGCTAATACTCAAGAATATTATTTGGCTCCCCTTGTGTCGAATCAATAAATTTGGGTTGAATACTCTACCCTCGAAAGCTGTTGCGATCTCCTACACTTGTGGGTTATCAAGACTAATTTCTAGAAATCCTTCTTGCTACGTCTTGAGCTTGCGTTGGTCTTCCTTGAAGAGGAAAGGGTGATGCAGCAATAGTAGCGTAAGTATTTCCCTCAGTTTTTGAGAACCAAGGTATCAATCCAGTAGGAGGCTCCTCAAAAGTCCCACCCACCCACACAAACAAACAAAGAACTCGCAAACAACGCAATAAAGGGGTTGTCAATCCCTTCACGGCCACTTGCGAAAGTGAGATCTGATAGAGATAGTATGATAAGATAAATATATTTTTGGTATTTTATAATATAGATGCAAAAAGTAAAGATGCAAATAAAAGTAGATTGAAAGCAAATAAGATAAAAGATAGACCCAGGGGCCATAGGTTTCACTAGAGGCTTCTCTCAAGATAGCATAAGTATTACGGTGGGTGAACAAATTACTGTCGAGCAATTGATAGAAAAGTGTGTATTTATGAGAGTATCTAGGCATGATCATGTATATAGGCATCACGTCCTCAACAAGTAGACCGACTCCTGCCTGCATCTACTACTATTACTCCACACATCGACCGACTCCTGCCTGCATCTAGAGTATTAAGTTCATAAAGAACAAAGTAACGCATTAAGCAAGATGACATGATGTAGAGGGATAAACTCAAGCAATATGATATAAACCCCATCTTTTTATCCTCGATGGCAAAAATACAATACGTGCCTTGCTGCCCCTGCTGTCACTGGGAAAGGACACCACAAGATTGAACCCAAAGCTAAGCACTTCTCCCATGGCAATAAAGATCAATCTAGTAGACCAAACCAAACTGATAATTCGAAGGGACTTGCAAAGATAACTCAATCATACATAAAAGAATTCAGAGGAGATTCAAATATTTCTCATAGATAAACTTGATCATAAACCCACAATTCATTGTATCTCGACAAACACACCGTAAAAAGAGTTTACATCGAATAGATCTCCACAAGAGAGGGGGAGAACATTGTATTGAGATCCAAAAAGAGAGAAGAAGCCATCTAGCTAATAACTATGGACCCGAAGGTTTGTGGTAAACTACTCACAACTCATCGGAAGGGCTATCGTGTTGGTGTAGAAGCTCTCCGTGGTCGATTCCCCCTCCGGCGGAGCGCCGGCGAAGGCTCCAAGATGGGATCTCGCGGATACAGAATTTATGGCGGTGGAAATTGTGTTTCGGTGGCTCCCCGAATGTTTTCAGGGTACGTAGGTATATATAGGAGGAAGAAGTACGTCGGTGGCCGCCCGAGGGGCCCACAAGACAGGGGGGCGTGCCCAGAGGGGGTGGGCACGCCCTCCTATCTCGTGGCCGCCTCAGCTGCTTCTTGACTTGCACTCCAAGTTCTCTGGATCACGTTCGTTGCAAAAATCACGCTCCCAAAGGTTTCATTCCGTTTGGACTCCGGTTAGTAGGTAATCCCAAAAATGATATAAATGTATAAAATAAAGCCCATAAACATCCAAATGGGGTAATATAATAGCATGGAACAATCACAAGTTATAGATACGTTGGAGACGTATCACCTGCTGAAACGGAAAAACCATCTCATCAAAGTAAACGTGTCGTGAAGTGATCACCCGATGTGAGATAGGATCATAACAGCGGTGGCCTTTGGTGTTGTGGGGATAGCCGAGAAAGATATAGGCCACGGACCGAGGTGCAAGCTTATGAGGAGCAGTGGAAGCGATGCTAGGGTAGCACAGGCAACCGAAAATGCGGAGCTCATCATAGGAGGGTGCCGTGCCAAACAACAGGTGATGAGGTGCAAAATTCCCGCGAGTGCGACAAGGACGAATGTTGATAAGTAGTGATGCGGTGGCAAGCGCGTCGGGCCAAAACCGTGGTGGCACGTTGGCGTGAAAGAGGAGGGCCCGGACGCAGTCATTAAGAGTGCGAAGCACACGCTCAGCGTGGCCGTTTTGTTGCGAAGTGTATGGGCAAGTGAGACGTAAGATCATGCCGTGTGTGGCGAGAAGGTTGCGGATCGCAAGGTTATCAAACTCCTTCCCGTTGTCTATTTGCAACCCATGAATGGGACGTCCAAACTGCGTGGAGACATAGGAGTAGAAAAGCGGTGAGAGTAGCAACCGAGTCCAACTTTCGCCGCAACGGGAAGGTCCACACATAGTGCGAAAAATCATCAAGTTTGACAAGATAACAAAGATAGCCCGTGTTACTTGCAACAGGAGAGGTCCAAACATCACTATGAACTAACTCAAACGGGTAAGATGCGACATGTGAGGAAGTGCTAAAAGGAAGACGAACATGTTTGCCAAGACGAAAAGCATGACAAGTGTGATCGTCGATCTTATTACACGTGAATGAAAAACTCTGAAGAATATGACGAAGGGTGGCGGTGTTGGGATGACCGAGACGAGCATGCCAAAGGTCCACTCCGGCGAAAAGCGCCATGGGTGCAGCGACGGAGGAGGTGGATGAGTGGAGCGGGTAGAGCTCGTCGGGGCTGTCACATCAGTGGAGCACCATCCGGGTATGGGCATCCCTAACAGAAAAGCCAAACATGTCAAATTCAACGGTGAAAGGATTTTCACGTGTAAGAGAACGAACGGAAACAAGATTTTTAATGATGTCAGGAGAGACAAGTACGTTAGAAAGATATAATGGCATGGAGTTAGAAGGAAAAGCAGCATGGCCGACATGAGTAATAGGCATCGAAGAACCGTCACCCACGGTAATGCGAGCAGCGGTGTGAACGGGGTGAGCGGCAAGAAGGTTACCGGGGTTGGCGGCCATGTGAGTCGTGGCTCCGGTGTCCATATACCTGTCGCCGCCGCTAGTGTACTATTGCAGCGTGGGGGCGGTGTGGAGGGTCGCTAGGAGCGCGGGGTCCCAAGGCACCGGCTGAGGCGGTGGCGCCACGAACCCACCGGCCGAAGGCAGCCCATAGGCTGCAGAGAGGCCGTAGAGCGGCACGGGCGGGTACGTCTGAGGGGCCGCGTGAAGCGCCTGATGAGAGGCCGGGCGGGCGCCGAAGAGGCCCGGAACGGGGGCACGCGGTACAGGCATGGAGTATGCATGCACAACCACGGTCCAGGGGTTTTGGCCGTCCTGGCAGGGCGCCGGTGGGAGCTGCTGCTGCTGTTGGTGCGGCGCCCCACTGGGCGCAGCCGGCTGTTGTTGTTGCTGTTTGCGGCCGCCTCAGCCACGGCGGCCCTCGCGGCGCTGCTGCTGCTGTGCTGCTTGGCATGGGGCTGTGGAGGGGCCGACTGCGGTTGCGGGTATGGGAACCCAGGCGGCGGCGGCGCTTGGAAGGGGCCCGGGGCGGGCCTCGGCAGGGCGGTGGGCGGCGCACATGCGGTACCGCGGTGAGGGCGGTGTGGGTGGCCCGGGTGCGTGACATCCTCATCCTCCTCTCCTCCAACTTCAGGTATGCAACGATCTTGGGGAACGTCGGGTTGGTGATGAGGGGGATGTTGGAGGCGGCGTTCCCGAAATCATCGTTCAGGCCGGCGATAAGGGTGCTGAGGAGGAGCTCGTCAGAGACCGTCTCACCAAGGTTATGTAGCTCGTCAACAAGCTTCTTGAGGCGCAGTAATCGTCAATAGACGAATCAAGCTGCTGGCACCCAAAAAGAATGTCGTGCAAGAAAACCTTGCGTTGGAGCGCGTTGTTGGTGAAGTGGCCGTTGAGCTTGGTCCAAACGGCGTGAGCATCATCGTCGGCGGAGACCACCGTGTGGAAGAGGTCCTTCGAGATGGTGGTGTAGAACCAACGAATGAGAGTGGCGTCGATGCACACCCACTCCTCATCGTCCTCCATGAAGCGGGAGTCCATGGAGCCATCGATGTGATCCTGGATGTTGTACTGCCGGAACACAAGGGAGAAGTACGTCTTCCATGCATGGTACATGGAGGTGAGGTGGTCGAGGACGACGGGAACCCGAGCGAGGATGTTGAGATCGCGGATGACGACGGGGTCGGGACCTTAGAACGGGTTGGTGCGGTGGCTGCGGGTGGTGCCGGAGGAGCCGGGGGAGGCCATGAGGGGATGGGGGTGGCGGCGTCATGTGGGAGAGCGGCGCGGCGGAGGGGCGGCGGCGCGCCAAGGGCGCGCGCGGGCAGGGGGCGGAAGCGTGGCGGCGGCAAGACACGGGGCGGCGGTCGCGGCGGCGACGACGGCGGGTGGTGTCGGCGGTGGTGGTGTTTGGCGGCGGCGGCGGCGATGGGGATCGCGGCGGCGGCGGCGGCGGCACAAGGGTTAGGGTTAGAATCTTAGGTATGATACCATTGTTGGAAACGAGAGTTTGGCAATGCCTCATGATATATTGATCGATGCATAGCGCACGTATATATGGAGTACAAGATGTGCCACAACCTTAACTATACAATGAATAGGAGGTGGGCCGGGCTATACAATATACATGCACAAACCATATATTCAACAGATGTTTCAAGCTTTATAATATAAAGCCGGGGGAAACCCTATTTCGTACAGTGGATTAAAATTTAATTTTGGTTTATGCATTTCGCCAGGAAGCAGACTGGTGGACATGCTGGAGCTGGAGCCTCCTGGCCGGCAATGCTGCTGGGCATGCTGGAGCCTCCTGGCCGATAGTTCACTCCTCTAACGATGGATAGGTGATCGGTTAGAAATGCTCTTAGACGTGTATAGTTCATATATTTACTAAATGATACAGCAACAACTTCATTTTACCTTGTATGTGCATTGTCCTCGTAATGTGACAATCTGTTTCTTTTCTTTTTACCTTTGTAGAAAGGCAAATTTTAACATGGTCCTTTGACCCCTTCTTTTTACACGTGAGATAAGAAGGTAAGAGTTATTCAGACACTAATACATGAGATCGACAGCTCAGATCTATTATATACTCTTACCTTTCATGTGAAAAGAAGAAGTAAGAGGGACCATGTTAAAACTGCCTTTGTAGAAATGTTATGCATATACATAAATAACTACTCCCTCTCTTCATCCATATAAGACATTTTAGACACTTATATTGATGAAAAAAGGGACATGGTTTTCAATGGATTTTAAAATAAAGATATTTTTCTATAACATGACTATTTCTACTGAAGTAGACAAAATTGGGAGAAAGCAAAATTAAGAATTTAAAGCCATTAGATGAATTATCAGGTCAGACATCTGAATTGTGCAACATGCATGGGTTCGCTGAATCTCTAATGTGAACACATGGTACTGCCAGCTAACTTAGCTTAGCCAGTTGGCCATCAATGCCACGGATGGTGGACCTTGCAGCTTCCTAAACCTTGATTAGTACAAAAAATGTATTAATCGGGACTTTGTACACCTTGCTACTATGTGTCGGTGGGCACATGGTGATCGAATCTCGAGGATGAGGAGAGTTTAGCCACTTAACCATCAACTTGCAATTTTGCAATTAGAAGATTGTACCTTGTAGCACTAGATGTTTAGTTTGTATATTTCAATGGATCTTGAGAACAACTAGTATGTTTTGATCAAGAGCAAGGAGTATTGTTACTGACTAGACAGACCTAGATGTATACTCTTAACTATTTTATTTAAGATGAAGTTATTTTAGAGCCAATTGGATGTTTAGTTTGTTTTTTTAGACAAAGTATATCGTACTGCAGCTTCCTAAACCTTAGTTAGCACTCCATCCGTTCATTTATATAAGGTGTATTTGTTTTGTTGATAAAATTCCACAATGTAAGATGCATTTCTTCTTATTCCTCATAATCCCTTTTTTAGCCCTCCCGAAAAAAGGAAAATATCTCTCTCTTGATTATATATATATATATATATATATATATATATATATATATATATATATATATATATATATATATATATATATATCTCTTTCTTGTAGAAAAAAGAAGGAAAGTATCTCTCTCCTGATTGCATATATCTTTTCTTGTAGAAAAAGAAGCAAAGTATCTCTCACCTGATTGATTGTGTCTCTTCCTTTCCTGTTCTAACTAATTTACTTGCCACTAACAACCAAATTGTCCAAGGGTAATTTTGTCCTAAATTCACTTTAATTTGATGCCTTGGTCACCGTGCTAAAACATATACACGTTACAAAAAGGAACGGAGGGAGTAGTGTACTACAAGTGTGAATTCAGACCTTTTAGACTTCTGAAGCATGCAACCGCCGCTTGTTTCAGGATGCATGTGCTTACTGATGAGCCTGGAACGTGAACAGATCATACTTGCTGGCTAATTTAGCCAGTTGGCCATCAGTGCTTCTAAACTTTTGTTAAAAAATGAAGACTGTATAGACCAGATGACAGTAGGCATATGATCACCGAAACTTGAGGACAAGGAGACTTCAGCCACTTGAACATCAACTTGCAAATGTGTGGTTAAAGTTACCCTCATACTAGATGTTTAGTATATGTATTTCATCGAATCTAAAGGACGAGGACGAGGAGTAATGTGGTTGACCAGCCATACCTAGATGTATAGTCCATATAGTTTATTAAATGTTCCACCAACAACTTATTTTTACCATGGATATATGCGTACAGTACCTTATTTCTGCATCCATTTTGTCCATGTAATGTGAGTGTGACAATCTGTTTCTTCTTTCTTTCCTATTGCGACAAATGTGACCCTATATTTCTCGTATGGAACCATATGGCATCAGTATTACTCCATTACCAAGGTATTCATGGCATTCTGAAATGAAGATCTCTTTCTGTAACGTGGTTATTGCTTGTACTCAAAGAAGACAGAGTAGGTAGAAAGAAAAATCAAGAATGTAAAGCTAGCATGCATGCGCTCACTGACTCTTGAATGTGAACACATCCTACTGCTTGCTAACTTAAATAGCTTGCTAGCGAGTTGCGAGGGACGACCTCACAGCTTCCTAAACCTTGATTAGTATTAAAAATTAATGTATTAATCAGGACTTTGTAGACCTAGCTAGCTATCATGTGTCTGTGGGGACATGTTGCTCGAATCTCGAGGATGAGGAGAGTTTGGCCACTTACCATCGACTTGCAATTTTGGATTAACTCAATCTATATGGAATTATCCAGCTAGCTTTATAATTTAAATCACCTTACGTTTCTTTTTGTGCAAATTAGAGTACAGCTCCTTCACGTGCAAGTTAGGCGCCTAATAGTTAGTAGATGCAAATGAGACGGGCCAGACGACGCAATACGCGTTTTTTGTGGGGGAGGGGATGGTCAGTGGGCCAAAGAAGTTTTTCTAGGGGTCATTTAGTAAAAGTAAGTGTTTTTAGACAAAAGTACATCGTACTGCAGCTTCCTAAACCTTAGTTAGTACTGTACTGCAAATGTATACGGACCTTGTGGACTTCTGTACCGTGTAACGTGCGTACACGTTTTGGCAGCATGCGCTCTTTGATGAATCTCGAACGTGAACAGATCATACTGCCAGCTTATTTAGCCAGACATGACGTGCATATGTTCATCGAATCTTGAGGACGAGGAGACTTCAGCCATTTGACCTGACGTGCTTCTAAACTTTAGTTAAAAATGAAGACTCTACAGACCAGATGACACTAGGCATATGTTGATCGAATCTTGAGGACGAGGAGACTTCAGCCACTTGACCATCAACTTGCATATTTGTGGTTAAAAGATACCCTCGTACTAGATGTTTAGAATGTGTACTTCATCCAATCTCAAGGATGAGGAGGAGGACGAAGAGTAATGTGGTTGACTAGCCGCGCCTGGATGTGTACTCCATATATTTTATTAAATGATTCACTTGAACCTTTTTTTTTTCTTTGATTTGTAGGAATTTTGTAGGAACTCTATAGAATAGGATTTGCAAAGGAAAAATTCCTTTGAAGCCCTTTGGTTTATAGAAGTGGGTTTTTTATTCTTATGTAGGATATGAATCAATCCTTCACATTTTGGAGAAAAAAAATATATTAGCCTAGACTCAATGAAAAAATTCCTATCCTATGCAGCAAATGGCATCTCTTTCTCTGCAGGAATTGAGATGCATGTCATCTCACTTCCTATGATTTTTCTATTTCTATAATATTCCTATCCTATGAACCAAAGGAAGCTGTAGAGTATATCCATATAGTACCTTGTTTTTGCATCCACTCTGTCCATCTAACGTGACAATCTGTTTAAAATGTGCCGCATACCAAACCATATGGCATCAATATTATTACCACGATATTCAAGACATTTTAAAATAAAGATATCTTTCTTTTTTTGGAAATGGAGGCATGTCCCTGGCCTCTGCATCATGATGATGCATGCGGCCATCTTATTAACAATCCAGAATCGTATAAAGATATCTTTCTGTAACATGAGTATTGCTACTGAAGGAAACAAATAGGGAGAAGGAAAAATTAAGAATTTGAACCTCGCTGGATGATCAAGCCGGACATGTGAATTGTGCATCATGCATGCGCTCACTGAATCTCGAATGCGAACACATCGTACTGCCAGCTAACTTAATTAGCTTAACCAGTTGGCCATCGGTGCCGTTGGCCTAAACCTTTGATTAGTACTACCAGTGTATTAATCAGGACTTTGTTGACCTAGCTACTATGTGTCGGTGGGCACATGCTGACCGAATCTATAGGATGAGGAGTAGCACTAGCTACTTAGGGCATCTCCAGCCATTGGCCCCCCAGGAGGGGCAAAAAATCGCCCCCTGGGGGCGCACCGGCGCTAAACCACGCACTGGGGGCGTGATGCCCCTCAGTCGCGGCGCCCACGGTTAGTCAAAAAAGTCAAATACGGTGCAATAACGACTCAAATTTAACGCAAACATCGGCGAGTTCGTTCAAACTTAAACATATTTTACAAAAAAAGAAAAAAAAACCTACCGCGGGCTACCCCGCCGTCTCCCTCGCCGCCCGCCTCGCCGCCCGCCCACGCGGTTCTACATGCCGAGGAGGCTGTAGAACCGCGTGTAGTCACCGCCGTCGTCGTCATCGCCGCCGTCGTCGTCGCCGCCCCCGCCTACGCCTTCGCCGTCCCTGCTGCATCCCTCCCCCGGTTGGCGCGACGGGTTGGACGGTCCGGGGGCGTCGTCGTCGTCGTCGTCGCTGTCGAGGACCACGACGCCGTGCTCGTCCTCGCGCCCACGCTTGCGGGCGGCGATCTCCTCGAGGCCAGCGCTGCGGACCATCTCGTCGCGAGGTAGTCTTCCGCGCCCACCGCATGGCGTCCTCGTCGGGAAGCGCGCCAGCTATCTCCTTGTACTCGCGGGAAGCGGGCTCGCTTGGGCTCGACGAGGACGAAGCGGCCGGTGGGTGGAGAGGCGTTGGCGCCGATGCGGACGCCGGAGCTGGGGGTGCGCGCACTGACCGGCGTGCCGTGGGGCTCCGGCTTGACGGGGCGGAGGCAGGGCGAGCCGCCGGACGAGGAGGAGGACCCCCGGTCTCCATGCGCCTCGGGGTCCAGGAGCTTCCCCGGCGGCGTGAGAAGGAATGGGGAGCGGGGTACTCGAGGCGCGGCGTGTTGCCGCCCTCGATGTACTCGAGGACGGCCTCCAACGTGCGCCGGGGCACGCCCCACCACCGACGCCGGCCGACGGCGTTGAGCCTGCCGGAGGGCACGACGCCGTTGGTGGCCTCGAGCTGCTGGGCGTGACGGCGGCGGAAGTAAGGGTCCCAGAGCGGGCTTTCGGGGACGTACCGTGGCCCCTCCCTCGCCGCACGCGGCAGGTTTGAGCGGATCGTCGCGATCTCCGCCGCCGCGCCCGCGCCGGTGGGTACCGGGGCACCGCACGCCGCCGCGCTGATCCTCCACGCCCGAGCACCCGCATGTCCGGCGGGACCGGTACTCGGCCTCGTAAAGGCGAGCCTCGTCTTCATGAAGATGGCGGCGGCGGCCGTCGCCGCCGCCGCCGCGCTGGGAAGCGCTCGGGCATGGGTGTGAACTGGAGACGGCGAAAGAGAGGAGAGGAGAGGGAGGAACGACGATGGCGGGAGAGTGTGAGTCGCCGAGTGCGCCGGGGCGCGTCATATATAGGCCGAGGCGCGCGTGCCACCGTGTGTACGCGTGGCGGGCGAGGGAGGGCGAGGGACGCGCGTCGTCCGGTCTTCACTGCGCCGCCCGTGAGGCATCAATGGTGCAGGCTGACCGGCACGGCAGCGCGCGGCAGCTTTGGCATTGATTCGCCGCGGGAAACGAGGCGATGAGGACGACGAAGGGCCGAGAAGAGAGCCGTGTTGCTGACGTGGCGGGCCCGCGGCTTTTTCGCGCCAAAGCAGTTCGCCCGGCGCCCCCGGGCGCCCCCAGCGTGCCGGGTTCGGGCTAGGTCCGCCGGCGCTGTTTTCGGCCCAAGCCGGCGAAAATCGGGCTCCTGGAGGTGCGACTGGGCCGTTTTTTCGGCGTCAGCGCGTAAAAAACGCCTGAGGAGGCTTTCCTGGGGGCGTGGCTGGAGATGCCCTTAACCATCAACTTTGCCGCTCTTTTGGTAGGGCCTATTGATTGGTATGGTCCACTTGCCATGCTCCACCGGGTAATACCATCAACTTTGCCGCTTTTTTGGTAGGGCCTATTGCTGGAGGAGAAAAGGTATAATTTTTTTTTTCTTTATAAATAGAAGCACTTGCCATGCTCCACCTAGTTGTCTACTACAGTACTTCTTTCCACTGTCCTAAGAGCCAGTGATAGAGAATGGAGAACGCGGCGTCGATCGTGAGCAAGTTCGGGCAGGCGCTGGTGGAGGAGCTCCAGGAGATCCGCGGAGTCGGAAAGAAGATCGTCCACCTCACGGACGAACTGTCCTCCATGAACGCCGTGCTCCGCATGCTGGCCGAGGCCGACCAAGACTGCGTCGATCACCTCGTCCGAGAGTGGACGAAGCAGGTGCGCGAGCTTGCTTCGGATGCCGAGGACTGTGTGGATATCTACAAGCTCCGCGTCAGGCGCCCTCTTCCACGACTGCCAGTCGACCCCGGCGCGCCGTTCAACTGCGCCAGACGTTTACTCGGGCACGCCAGGCTCCTACCTGCCATGGTCCGGTACGGACCTCCTATGAATTTTATTTGGAACCCTTTAGTTTGTAGAAATGGATTTCTATTATTATGTAGAAGAGGAATCAATCTTTCACATTTGAAAGAAAAAATGTATTAGCCTAGACTCAATGAAAAATTACTATTATATGTATCAGATGACATGACTTTTCCTATAGCATTTGATTGAGATGCATGTCATCTCACTTCCTATGTTTTTACTATTCCTATAATTTACCTATTTTATAAACCAAAGGAGGTCCCTAAGTCTCCTCGTTGGAATAAAATGAGCTATCGCCTCGCTGCAGGCACCAGTTTTTGAAGCTTTACTTGAAGCGTTGCCTTGCCGCCGATCTGCCGGACCTCCTCGATCGTATGGTCATAATCAGCGAACGCCGCGCTCGTTACGGCGTTGACCAGGAGGCACTACGCAGATCGGCCACCTTTGCCACTGTGTCGCCGGCCACCTTGTCTGCCCGTGCGCTCCGCCCATCAAACAACCACGACCAATTCATCGGCCTGACTGATCAAGTCAACACCCTGGCCGACAAATTGAGGTCAGGGGATGACAAAGATGTGAAGGTTTTCTCCATCGTTGGGTTTGGAGGGCTCGGGAAAACTACCCTCGCCATGGAGGTCTGTCGGGAGCTAGAGGTGGACTTCCCACACCAAGCCCAAGTGTCGGTGTCCCAGGCATTCGATGGTGGAAAGGACCTGGAGGGATTGCTTAAGCGCATGCTTCATCAGATGGCGGAGCGGAAATCCGATAACAAGGATGGCATCAAGGAAGAAGACGTTGTTGCTGGCATCGATGGTATGGATGTGCCCGGGCTGACCGGCAAGCTCCAAGATCTTCTCCGTGGCAAGAGGTACTAGTATACTATACTTTTCCCTCTTTATTATTTCCTCCATTTCTTTATGTAAGATGTGTTAGTGTTTTGATAAAATTTTACAATGTAAGGTGCATTTCTTCTAATTTCTAATAAAACTTGTCTGCCTCCTGACGCGATGTTTGTAAACTTGGATCAACTTCACCTCTAGTGCAATACTCTTCCTATTTTTAGGCCCAACTCAAGGACATCTTGTTCTCCAAAAATAAAAACATAGACCAATACATGCACATCTTTTACCCCTCCCCCTCCCTTCCAAACTCAAGTCCTCCATTGGTTTATAAGAATTCTAAAGGATAGGAATTTTATTAAAAAAAATCCTCGGGAGTCCTTTGGTTTGTAGGAATGGATTCCTATTACTATGTAGGATAGGAATCAGTCCTTCATATTTGAAAGAAAATAAGCAAATATTAGCCTAGACTCAATGAAAAAAGTCTTATCCTATGAATCAAATGGCAATTCTTTCCCTAAAGTAATTGAGACCGATGCCATCTCACTTCCTATGCTCTTTCTCTTTCTATGATTATCCTATCCTATAAACCAAAGAAGCCCCAAAAGTCTCCTCTTTCCACCTTTATTCAAAATTAATTAGTTAGAACCCATGCACGCACCTATACAAGTGAACATAGCGTTAAATTAGTACTTCTTAGCGTTAAAGTAGTTAGAACCTATGCACACACCTATAAACCAAAGAACCTGCGGTTTGGCCTTGTTTTTTATGTTTTGGGATTGTTGAACTGTGCCCTCAGCTGAACCTCGTACTTCTCGTCACTGTCACTCTGTTTGTGTGTATGGGTGTGAACCTTATTGTACTCATTGCCTGTGATAGTTTGGTTTATTTATAAAGCGGGGCGAAAGCCTTTTTTGGTAATTAGTGAGAAACCCCGAAGCGTCAAGGACCAATGAGAGAAACGAAGGCTGTCCATGCAACGCGACGACCAATGATAGTGTGCTTGTCAAATGAAATTGACAAAATGTTGGAGTTGAACCTTCACAAAAAATGGAGAAGGTGTCTATCTAGTTTTCAAAATGTATTTAAGTTAGCGAGAAATCAAAGTATCGAGGACCAATTTGTGTCGAAATTAGATTGTTTCCACTGGCCTATCAATTCACAAAAATCTTTGTTGACATGAATAAAATTTCCAGAAGTAAAAATGTGACACTAAATATATATCAACTTAAATTTTACATTGGTGTCTCATACTTCCTCTATCGGAGATTAATAGGCACCACCTATTTTGGGTCAAACTTCGACCATCTATCTGAGTAACAAAATATGAGAATATACTACAAAAAGTATACTATTGGATTTGTATTCAAAAGAGGTTTCTCACCGTATTATATTTGTGACGTATAGTTTATATGTTGCTAATTATTTTATGTAACTCGGAGAGAAAACGTACATTTTTATATGCCGCCTTCTACATTTTGTGTGTGTAAGTATTGCTATCCAAAAGCGAAAGGACGTAGGAGAACTGGAATGCTAAAAATAACATATACGGCACCCACGGTGTATAACAGCTTGCATTCCTACAAATAACTATACAAACTTTGGACAACCCGCCAGGACAAAATAGTTGCATTAATAATTCTCACAGCATAGACCGGCTTCCTAAATGTCTATCTCCATTTAACCCGGAGTTGGGTGTTTTGGTCAATTTCTTCCTTAATTAGATTGATTTTACAATTTGTTTTATAAATTCATAGATCAACTTCAATGCATTAGTTTCAACAAAGCCACGACAATTTAGTTAAATTTACAAAGTTGTTTATTCATCCTTAGAAATTTACAAGTGGTTTTTATAAAACAACACAAGGTCCTAAAAGAAACTACAGTCGGGTGCATCAAACTCACCTCAAACGCCAAGACGAATGGCCCGGTCACCGGCCAGTCAATAAACCCAGCCCAGAAGGGCGCCTCAAATCGGTCCCAAATGTCCAGCTGACCAGCACCCCTCATATCCGGCCCAAATTTGGGGCGCATATGGGAGGCCCGGGCATGCTGGGCGCGTCCTTCACGTCAAATCCGTCCCACATATATTCATCCTCGTCCACTCCATGGACCAAAACCTTAGCCACTCCACTTCCACTCCACTGTGCCACCCAAGCTCCCATGCGGCAATCTCCATCCTTCTTCGGCATGGCAAGCAGCAGATCCAATTCCTACACCTCCAAGTCCATTTATCTGGAGCTCGTCCCACACGGCCCCAAGGAGGAGATGGTCGTCTGCCTTGCGTTCTACCAATCTCGGGAGAAGGCCTCCCGACAACAGCGCTTGGACGCCTTCCGTCAGGAATCCGAGTACCAAACAAGTTGGGTTAGCCTAGAAGTGAAATCCATAAGATCTCGCAACCAACTCATGGTTCTGGTACATGGATAGGAAGTTTTCACGCAGCCCTGACCATAGCTTGTTCTCTAGTGATACTCCAGTCCTTCATATCTCTCTTTATGGACTCCTCCCATGTCAATTTCGGTCTACCCCGACCTCTTTTGATATTATCAGCATGCTTTAGCCGTCCGCTATGCGCTGACGCTTCTGGAGGCCTGGACTAAATATGGTAAGATGATGTTGGACAAACTTCTTTTCAGTCGGTGCTACCCCAACTCTATCTCATATATCATCATTCTGGACTCGTTCCTTCCTTCTGTGTCCACACATCCATCTCAACATGCGCTTCTCCGCCACAGCTAATTGTTGAACATATCGTCTTTTTGTTGGGCAACACTCAGCGTCGTACAGCATTGCGGTTCAAACCGCCGTCCTATAGAACTTGCCTTTTAACTTTTGTGGCACTCTCTTGTCATAGAGAATGTTAGAAGTTGGTCAACTGCTTCATCCATCCAACTCTGATTCAATGGTTCACATCATCGATAACCCCATCCTTCTACAACATTGACATCAAATATCGAAAGTTGTCCTTCTGGGGAACCACCTGCCCATCAAGGTTAACCTCCTCCTCCTCCTCCTCCTCGTGTCTAGTAGTATTCAAACCGCACATCATGTACTCGGTTTAAGTTCTACTAAGTCTAAAACCTTTGATTCCAAGGTTTCCCTCCATATCTCTAACTTCCTATCGACCCCCTCAGACTATCACCGACTAGCACACATCATTCGAAAAGAGCATACACCGTGGGATATCTCCTTGTATATCCCTTGTAACCTCATCCATCATCAAAGCAAAAGGATAAGGCCTCAAAGCTGACCCTTGGTGTAATCCTATTTTAATCAGGAAGCCAGCAGTGTCGATATCACTTGTTCGAACACTTCTCAGAACACTATCTTACATGTCCTTGATGTGGGTAATAGTACTTTGCTGGGACTTTGTGTTTCTCTTCAAGTCCTACCACATGACATTCTGCGATATCTTACCGTATGCTTTCTCCGAGTCAATGAATACAATATGCATGTCCTTCTTTTGCTCCCTATATCTCTCCATGAGTTGTCATACCAGAAAAATGGCTTCCATGGTCGATCTCCTAGGCATTAAAAACTAATTTTTGGTCATGCTTGTCATTCTTCTTAAGCGGTGATCAATGACACTCTCCCATAGCTTCATTGTATGGCTCGTCAGCTTAATTCCACGGCAATTCCAAAATTATCCATATCTACAATGCCAAATATATATCATTTTAAATATATTTTATGAAACTAATGGTAATGATTTGGCATTCTAAATCTCGATAACTTTTTCTATAAACTTTGTCAAAGTTTACAAAGTTTGACTTAAGAAAAATCTAATGTTCTACATTTTTGGATAGAGTGAGTATTTTCAAGCTGTATCTGGATTATTTTTTATATCGCTCTGCACATCCGTACAGCCTCAATGTTCGATCAATTGATGTTGCAACTACGGGCACATGTTAGTACCATAGTGTAGTATAAATTCCTATTGTCTATTGGTGGTATCCCTATATGTAGTCAGAATCCGTTAGAACCCATACATATATATTGTAGTATGAATTCATGTTTGCTGTTGGTAGCATAGTCCCTATATAGCCAGAATCCTATCTGGAGGGTCTAGTATGTAATTGCCTAATGCCTATATATATATATATGAAAATATGGAACAGCACTGACATGCGATTCTGCAAAACTTCTTTCACAAGTGACTGCCTTCAATCACTTGGACGAAAAATGACTGCCTTCAATCATGAAAAGCCAATCTAAGGACGAAAAATGACTGCCTTCAATCACGAAACGCTATTTTTCCCCGTTTTGAGAAGTTCTCGAGCTTACTTTTATCAGCTATATGTATTCTTTCCAATAGGACATCAATATGGTATTTAAATTTACTATCTTGATTCCTAAATATATGAAGTTTGATAAGTTGTAACTTGTAAAGCCAATCTAAGGAAAAAAATGACTGCCTTCAATATAGAACAGCACTGACTGACACATGATTGAAGGCAGTCATTTTTCGTCCTTAGATTGGCTTTACAAGTTGTTTTTGTAAATTTATAGATCAACTTCAATGCATTTTAAACTGGTAATGTTTCATTTTTTGCAGTTTCTCGTAACGAGTTGTTCTAATTTCCGCATGTATAACATTTAATTTTTTTTAACCCATACCATATTGTCTAATTAAACCAGGTACCTCATAGTGATCGATGATGTATGGACCATACCAGCATGGGACGCTATCCGCTCCATATTGCCAACTGACAACAAATATAAAAGTAGAATAATTGTGACGACTCGGGTGGGCTCGGTGGCAAATGCTTGCAGCTCAGTTAGTGCAGCTTTAGGGGACTATTTTGTCCATGAAATGAAGCCGCTGGAAGAAGAAGTGTCTAAGCAGTTGTTCATCAATAGAGTGTTTGGCCTTGAGGGTACCTGCCCCGAAGAACTGAAATCCAGCATGCTGAATATCTTGAGGAAGTGCGGTGGGTTGCCATTGGCGATTGTTAGCATGGCCAGTATTTTGGCTAGCTACAAGTCACCAGGAAGCAAGGAGATGTGGGACAAGATATGCAACTCCATCGGCTCTCAGCTGGAGAGCAATCCTACCTTGGAGGGGATGAGGAAGATAGTAACGCTCAGCTACAGCCACCTGCCTCACCATCTCAAGACTTGCATGATGTATCTCAGTATTTTTCCAGAAGACTATGAAATCAAGAAGAAAAGGCTGCTAAGTAGATGGATAGCCGAAGGCTTGGTCGCTGAGAGGCGAGGGTTGACATTGCTAGAGGTGGCAGAATCCTACTTTGATGAGTTGGTGAGTAGAAACATGATCGTCCCAGCCAACATAAGCTATGATGGGAGGGTGAAGTCATGCCGGGTGCACGACATGATGCTCGAGGTTATGGTGTCAAGGTCCATGGAGGCAAACTTTGTGAGTCTGGTTGGAGGTGAAAAGCACGAAAGAGAGTCGCTTGGCAAGATCCGACGGCTCTCTATCCAAAGCAGCAGTGGGCCAAAAGACGAAAGGAGCATGAAGCATGTCCGGTCGCTCAGCATGTTTCAGCCTGAAGGACACCACCAGCTGCTGGAGAGACTAGGCGATTTCACCCTCCTACGGGTACTCGACCTTGAAGACTGCAAAGCCCTGCAAAACAAACACATGAAGCATGTGTGCCGAATGTTCCTGCTCAGGTTCTTGAACTTGAACGGCACTGACATCAGCAAGATGCCAAAAAAGATCGGCAAGCTTGTGCACTTGCAGACACTGAGCCTAAGGAAGACACTTCTCCTTGGCCTCCCTCAATCCGTGACCGAGCTGGAGAAGCTCGAGTTCCTCTACTTCAATACTAGGGAATATAATGATGGCTGGAGGCTTCCCTGTGGACTAGGGAGAATGAAGGCGCTTCACGTGCTGGATAAGATGATGCTCTATGAGGATGATGCTGAGGCTGCATGAGAGATCGGCGAGTTGACGCAGTTGAGAAAGCTTAATATGTTTGTCAAGTGCTCGCAAGAGGTGCTTCAAGTGCTCGTCGCCTCCCTGAACAGGACATATTCCCTTCGACAACTCTTGATCGTCGACCTAGGTGATGGGAAGATAATGAACATCCTCGGAGAGATGACCTCTCCGCCGCTGCTCCTCCGGTCAATGAAGTTCTCTGGCAGAATCGATAGGATGCCGGAGTGGTTTGGATCACTCATGCACCTTGTCAAGCTAGATATCTCATGGACAATGCTTAGCAGCGACGAGATACTTGGCATCCTGTGTGAGTTGCCAAACCTACTGTGCCTCACCCTCGGGTACAAGAGTTACACCAATGATGCGCTAGTCATAAGCGCCAAGTACAGATTCCCAGTGCTCAAGCAGCTGAGTCTTGACGGCTCCTCCTATTCAGGACAGCAAGAAATCATTTTTGAGCAAGGGTCCATGGCAATTCTGGAAAAGCTGGAGCTAGTATTCGATTCTCGGGAAACAAGCCTTTCCGGCATCGAGCACTTGCCATGTCTAAAGGAGGTGGTGCTCCAAGGTGCCAGATCCAACGATACACTGAATCAGACCGTGCTGCAGCTCAAGTCGGAGAGCGACCGACGCCCCGTGCCAAATCAGTTCAAAGTTGTAGCAAGGTACTACTGGGAGGGTTGATAATTAAAGGGGAGTGTACCGCCGGCCCGGATTCCTTCGCTATTGCTTTCTTCATTATCTTTTGCTTTCTTTCTTTATTTATAAGGGATGTGTACCGCCGGCCCCGGGAGAAATTTCTTTTTCACCACGGTCTCATGCGTTGTGTTCTAGACTAGTAGTCTATTGTAAGCACGGACCGCTCGAACAACGTCCCTTGAGTGCTAGTCCGTTGTGTGTGATGTTCGCCAGTTTTCCTTAATTAATTGTGCCATGTAGCCGCTGTCTGGAGGTCCACCTTTAGTCCCGGTTGGTAACTAAAGGAAATTTTATGATTTTTTTTAAAAAATTTCTTTTTTTAATTTTTTTTTTGAAATTTATTTTTGAAAATTTTGTTTATTTTCAAATTGTTGAATTATTTTAACCTCTAATCTCTAATCACCCTCATCACTGCTCAATTTAACCTCTAATCTCTAATCACCCCTCATCATTGCAAATCATCTAACTTCTCGGACGGTCACCCATCTCACTACTTCAGCCTGAGCACGCTTAACTTCCGTGTTCTATTCTCCCTCGTTTCCAAGTCTGCACTTGTTGTTTTCCTGACAATAGTAAGATGTTAATCCTATTAACCCTCAGGAATTTAGCTTGAGCATGAAGTCACACATTTCACTGTTTGAGTTTGAAATTATTGTTCTAAAAAACAATAATTATTTAGTAATACTAATATTTCTTGAATAAGTAGTTTGACCACAGTTTGATCATAGTTTGACCAGATTTGACCCAAATTCAAAAACACTGAAATCATTATTTAATAACACTAATATTTCTTGAATAAGTAGTTTGACCATGTTTGACCACCGTTTGACCAGATTTGACCAAAATTCAAAAACACTGAAATAATTATTTAGTAACACTAATATTTCTTGAATAAGTAGTTTGACCATGTTTGACCACAGTTTGACCAGATTTGACCAAAATTCAAAAACACTGAAATAATTATTTAGTAACACTAATATTTCTTAAATAAAGTAGTTTTACCACAGTTTGACCACAGTTTGACCACCATTTGACCAGATTTGACAAAAATTCAAAAACACTGAAATAATTATTTAGTAACACTAATATTTCTTGAATAAGTAGTTTGACCATTGTTTGACCACAGTTTGACCAGATTTGAAAAAGAAGGCAAGCATTGCCGAGACTAGCTCTCGGCAAAGATATGTAAACTGTCAGCTGCCATGTGGGCCACGCTGTCCTACTAGCCAGGAGGATTGCCGAGAGCTGCTCTCGGCAAAGATATCGTTATTTTTAAAAAAAATATTTAGCAACTTATTTGAAACTTTTATGATAAATGTGACCAGTGGGACCACATGTCAGTTAGAAAGAACAAACACAAAAAAGAAAATAGGATGTGGCATATGCTTTGCCGAGTGTTGTATGGCGGCTCTCGGTAATGTATGCAGTAACTGATGGAGCCGTCTGTTGCGGACGGGCATGCTACGTGGCTCCTCTTTGCCGTGAGCCGCTCTTGACGTCTGCAGGGTTTGTCGTGCGGTGCCTCTTTGCCGTGAGACAGTGACGGCAAAGATGGCAATTCGCCGTGAAGCTGGGTTTGCCGAGAGTGACACTCGGCAAAGTTTGCTTTGCCGAGTGTTCGTGTTTTAACACTCGGCGAAGAGCATTGCACCCGGCGTACGTGAAAGTTCCAGTAGTGTCGCTGGCGGGAGATGGAGGAGGCGGAGATGCTCACCTACATGGAGAAGCTTGAGCAGGAGGAGGATGAGCCGGAGCCCTCCTACCCGCCCGTCCAGCCGGCGCCCGACACCGTCGTCATGGACATCTCCAATGACAAAGAATAGATATAGTACGTAGAATGTATTATGTAGGAATTTTTTGCATGCTTTCTATGGATCTATGGAATGAAATATGAGAAACTCGGATGCAGAGTGGCTAATTTGCGACGTGACTGGTCACTGCCCGCGGACGCGTCCGGTCGTATCACCGGGCGTTTGCGGGCCGGATTTGCAAAGTCCGGCTGTTGTCTAACTTTGAAAAACGAGACATCGCCGTACGTGGTGCAGGTGTGTGTGCGTGGAGGAGCTTGCTTAGCTCAGCTCACCAAACAACAATGCACTTTCCCCTTTCCCTCTACCACTGTCGCTCATCAGTGATTTTGGGCTGGCTGCAGGCGCATGCAGTTCTATCTTATAGGCAATATAATTATATAATTGCATGACCAGTGGAACAAATCAACAACAAAAAATTGCATCTAGTAGTAGTCATAGTTGAGATTCAGAGGAATTCCTTTCTTCCTTCAGATAAGAGGCGGCAATCAATCAGTGACAGTGAGGCTACAACACAACCATGAATCAACACAATATCAGTGAACGGCGTGCTAGGTACGGCATCGACCGGGAGGCACTGCGCAGATCGGCCTCCTTTGCCGCTGTGCGGCCGGCCACCCTGTCTGCCCGTGCGCTCCGCCCGTCAAACGACCCCGACCAATTCATCGGCCTCGAAGATCAGGTTAACGACTTGGCCGAGAAAATGAGGTCAATAAATGACAGAGATACCAATGTAAAGGTCTTCTCCATCATCGGCTTCGGAGGGCTCGGCAAAACTACGCTGGCCATGGAGGTGTGCCGCGCGCTAGAGGTGGGACCGTCTTGATGAAGGCGACAGCGGCGGCTGCTGCGCTGTTACCGCCGCGGAAGACGGAGGCGATCTCGTTATTTTTTTATATAATAGGGTCGGTTGATTCCTGAGTTTTATATAATGATTCCATTTGGTTCACATTATTGATATCTGTATTTTTGTTTGATGCTATGCAAACTTTGCGCTACCGCGAGTACTCCGACGTAACATGCCCCGTAAACGCGTCTCGCAAAATCTGTTACGGGATCTGTTCAGCCAAAGCGCTCGTCAACCACGTGACCGTTGCCAAAGCCTTGCATGCTCACGGATTGTTGCACAACATGGGATCTGACGGACACTCACTGCTAGACGCATGTGGTCCCGTGCTGCATACGGGCACTTCTTCTATGTTAATGTCCTTGAAACAAACCCGAAAGAGAAACCAAGAATAGGATTGAATCCATGCGCGTCATCGGATCTAAACGGACTGCTCTGATCGGCTAAACATATCCTTAGTCTTTTTCAGGTATTTCAGGATGTTCTTGACCGCTGTCCAGTGATCCACTCCTGGATTACTTTGGTACCTTCCTGCCAAGCTTACAGCTAAGCATACATCAGGTCTGGTACACAGCATTGCATGCATGATAGAGCCTATGGCTGAAGCATAGGGAACATCTTTCATTTTCTCTCTATCTTCTGTTGTGGTCGGGCATTGAGTCTGACTCAATCTTACACCTTGTAATACAGGTAAAAAACCTTTCTTTGCCTGATCCATTTTGAACTTCTTCAAAACTTTATCAAGGTATGTGCTTTGTGAAAGTCCAATTAAGCGTCTTGATCTATCTCTATAGATCTTGATGCCCAATATGTAAGCAGCTTCACCGAGGTCTTTCATTGAAAAACTTTTATTCAAGTATCCTTTTATGCTATCCAGAAATTCTATATCATTTCCAATCAATAATATGTCGTCCACATATAATATCAGAAATGCTACAGAGCTCCCACTCACTTTCTTGTAAATACAGGCTTCTCCAAAAGTCTGTATAAAACCATATGCTTTGATCACACTATCAAAGCGTTTATTCCAACTCCGAGAGGCTTGCACCAGACCATAAATTGATCGCTGGAGCTTGCACACTTTGTTAGCACCTTTTGGATCAACAAAACCTTCTGGTTGCATCATATACAACTCTTCTTCTAGAAATCCATTCAAGAATGCAGTTTTTACATCCATTTGCCAAATTTCATAATCATAAAATGCAGCAATTGCTAACATGATTCGGACAGACTTTAAGCATCGCTACGGGAGAGAAAGTCTCATCGTAGTCAACCCCTTTAACTTGTCGAAAACCTTTTGCAACAAGTCGAGCTTTATAGACAGTTATGTTACCATCAGCGTCAGTCTTCTTCTTAAAGATCCATTTATTCTCAATGGCTTGCCGATCATCGGGCAAGTCAACCAAAGTCCATACTTTGTTCTCATACATGGATCCCATCTCAGATTTCATGGCTTCAAGCCATTTTGCGGAATCTGGGCTCACCATCGCTTCTTCATAGTTCGTAGGTTCACCATGATCTAGTAGCATGACTTCCAGAATAGGATTACCGTACCACTCTGGTGCGGATTTTATTCTGGTTGATCTACGAAGTTCAGTGACAACTTGATCTGAAGTTTCATGATCATTATCATTATCTTCCTCGCTAATTGGTGTAGGTGTCACAGAAACCGATTTCTGTGATGAACTACTTTCCAATAAGGGAGCTGGTACTATTACCTCATCAAGTTCCACTTTCCTCCCACTCACTTCTTTCGAGAGAAACTCCTTCTCTAGAAAGGATCCATTCTTAGCAACGAATGTCTTGCCTTCGGATCTGTGATAGAAGGTATACCCAATTGTCTCCTTTGGGTATCCTATGAAGACACATTTTTCCGATTTGGGTTCAAGCTTATCAGGTTGAAGTTTTTTCTAAGCATCGCAACCCCAAACTTTCAGAAATGATAACTTTGGTTTCTTGCTAAACCATAGTTCATAAGGTGTCGTCTCAACGGATTTTGACGGTGTCCTATTTAACGTGAATGCGGCTGTCTCTAAAGCATAACCCCAAAACGATAGCGGTCAATCGGAAATAGACATCATAGATCGCACCATATCTAGTAAAGTACGATTACGACGTTCGGACACACCATTACGCTGTGGTGTTCCCGGTGGCGTGAGTTGCGAAACTATTCCGCATTGCTTTAAATGTAGACCAAACTCGTAACTCAAATATTCTCCTCCACGATCAGATCGTAGAAACTTTATTTTCTTGTTACGATGATTTTCAACTTCACTCTGAAATTCTTTGAACTTTTCAAATGTTTCAGATTTATGCTTCATCAAGTAGATATACCCGTATCTGCTTAAATCATCTGTGAAGCTGAGAAAATAACGATATCCGCCACGAGCTTCAACATTCATCGGACCACATACATCTGTATGTATGATTTCCAATAAGTCTGTTGCTCTCTCCATACAACCGGAGAACGGTGTTTTAGTCATCTTGCCCATGAGGCACGGTTCGCAAGTACCAAGTGATTCATAATCAAGTGATTCCAAAAGTCCATCTGTATGGAGTTTCTTCATGCGTTTTACACCGATATGACCTAAACGGCAGTGCCACAAATAAGTTGCACTATCATTATCAACTCTGCATCTTTTGGCTTCGACATTATGAATATGTGTATCACTACTGTCGAGATTCAACAAGAATAGACCATTCTTCAAAGGTGCATGACCATAAAAGATATTACTCATATAAATAGAACAACCATTATTCTCTGATTTAAATGAATAACCGTCTCGCATCAAACAAGATCCAGATATAATGTTCATGCTCAACGCTGGCACCAAATAACAATTATTTAGGTCTAAAACTAATCCCAAGGTAGATGTAGAGGTAGCGTGCCGACCGCGATCACATTGACTTTGGAACCATTTCCCACGCGCGTCGTCACCTCGTCCTTTGCCGTGCTCGTCTATTCCGTAGTCCTGTTTGAGTTGCAAATATTAGCAACAGAACCAGTATCAAATACCAGTGCTACTACGAGCTCTAGTAAGGTACACATCAATAACATGTATATCACATATACCTTTGTTCACCTCGCCATCCTTCTTATCCGCCAAATACTTGGGGCAGTTCCGCTTCCAGTGTCCAGTCTGCTTGCAGTAAAAACACTCAGTTTCAGGCTTAGGTCCAGACTTGGGGTTCTTCTCTTGAGCAGCAACTTTCTTGCTGTTCTTTTTGAAGTTTCCCTTCTTCTTCCCTTTGCCCTTTTTCTTGAAACTAGTGGTCTTGTTGACCATCAACACTTGATGCTCTTTCTTGATTTCTACCTCCGCGGCTTTTAGCATTGCGAAGAGCTCAGGAATTGTCTTAGTCATCCCTTGCATATTATAGTTCATCACGAAGCTCTTGTAGCTTGGTGGCAGTGATTGGAGAATTCTGTCAATGACACTATCATCCGGAAGATTAGCTCCCAGCTGAATTAAGTGATTATTATACCCAGACATTTTGAGTATGTGCTCACTGACAGAACTATTCTCCTCCATCTTGCAGCTATAGAACTTATTGGAGACTTCATATCTCTCAATCCGGGCATTTGCTTGAAATATTAACTTCAACTCCTGGAACATCTCATATGCTCCATGACGTTCAAAACGTCGTTGAAGACCCGGTTCTAAGCCGTAAAGCATGGCACACTGAACTATAGAGTAGTCATCAGCTTTGCTCTGCCAGACGTTCACAACTTCTGGCGTTGCTCCTGCAGCAGGCCTGGCACCCAGCGGTGCTTCCAGGACGTAATTCTTCTATGCAGCAATGAGGATAATCCTCAAGTTACGGACCCAGTCCGTGTAATTGCTACCATCATCTTTCAACTTTTCTTTCTCAAGGAACGCATTAAAATTCAACGGAACAACAGCACGAGCCATCTATCTACAGTAAACATAGACAAGCAAAATACTATCAGGTACTAAGTTCATGCTAAATTTAAGTTCAATTAATCATATTAAAAAACTCCCACTTAGACAGATATCTCTCTAGTCATCTAAGTGATTACGTGATCCAAATCAACTAAACCATAACCGATCATCACGTGAGATGGAGTAGTTTTCAATGGTGAACATCACTATGTTGATCATATCTACTATATGTTTCACGCTCGACCTTTCGGTCTCCGTGATCCGAGGCCATATCTGCATATGCTAGGCTCGTCAAGTTTAACCTGAGTATTCTGCGTGTGCAAAACTGGCTTGCACCCGTTGTAGATGGACGTAGAACTTATCACACCCGATCATCACGTGGTGTCTGGGTACTACGAACTTTTAGCAACGGTGCATACTCAGGGAGAACACTTCTTGATAATTTTAGTGAGAGATCATCTTATAATGCTACCGTCAATCAAAGCAAGATAAGATGCATAAAGGATAAACATCACATGCAATCAATATAAGTGATATGATATGGTCATCATCATCTTGTGCTTGTGATCTCCATCTCCGGCACCGTCATGATCACCATTGTCACCGCGCGACACCTTGATCTCCATCGTAGCATCGTTGTCGTCTCGCCAACTATTGCTTCTACGACTATCGCTACTGCTTAGTGATAAAGTAAAGCAATTACATGGCGTTGCATTTCATACAATAAGCGACAACCATATGGCTCCTGCCATTGCCGATAACTCGGTTACAAAACATGATCATCTCATACAATAAAATATAGCATCACGTCTTGACCACATCACATCACAACATGCCCTGCAAAAATAAGTTAGGCGTCCTCTACTTTGTTGTTGCAAGTTTTACGTGGCTGCTACGGGCTGAGCAAGAACCGTTCTTACCTACGCATCAAAACCACAACGATAGTTTGTCAAGTTGGTGCTGTTTTAACCTTCGCAAGGACGGGCGTAGCCACACTCGGTTCAACTAAAGTGAGAGAGAGACACCCGCCGGTCACCTTTAAGCAACTAGTGCTCAAGCGGTGAAACCAGTCTCGCGTAAGCGTCTGCGTAATGTCGGTCCGAGCCGCTTCATCTCACAATACCGCTGAACCAAAGTATGACATGCTGGTAAGCAGTATGACTTATATCGCCCACAACTCACTTGTGTTCTACTCGTGCATATGACATCAACGCATAAAACCAGGCTCGGATGCCACTGTTGGGGAACGTAGTAATTTCAAAAAAATTCCTACGCACACGCAAGACCATGGTGATGGCATAGCAACGGGAGGGGAGAGTGTCCGTCCACGTACCCTCGTAGACCGAAAGCGGAAGCGTTATAACAACGCGGTTGATGTAGTCGTACATCTTCACGATCCGACCGATCCAAGCACCGAACGTACGGCACCTCCGAGTTCTGCACACGTTCAGCTCGATGGCGATCCCGGACTCGATCCAGCAAAGTGTCGGGACGAGTTCCGTCAACCTGACGGCGTGGTGGCGATGATGATGCTCCACCGACGCAGGGCTTCGCTAAGCTCCGCGACGATATGACTTCTCCGGCGCGGGGCTTCGCTAAGCTCCGCGACGATATGACCGAAGTGGAATATGGTGGAGGGGCACCGCTTGCGGCTAAGGAACGATCCGTAGATCAACTTGTGTGTCCCGGGTGCCCCCGCCTCAGTATATAAAGGAGCAAGGGGTGCGGCCAGCCCTAGGGAGGCGCGCTGGAGGAGTCCTACTCCCACCGAGTAGGACTCCCCTCTCCTAGTTGGATTAGGATTGGAGGAGGGAAGAGGGAAGGCGCCCCCCCCTCTCTAGTCCTATTCGGACTAGAGGGGAGGGGGCGCGCGCCTGCCCTAGCCGGCCTTCCTCTTCTCCCTATGGCCCATCAAGGCCCATTGACCCCGGGGTTCCGTAACCCCGGTGTTCCGTAACTTCCTGTTTTCATCCGGAACCTTTCCAAGTCCAAACATAGGCTTCCAATATATCAATCTTCATGTCTCGACCATTTGAGACTCCTCGTCATGTCCGTGATCACATCCGAGACTCGAACAACCTTCGGTACATCAATACTTATAAACTCATAATGAACTCACATCGAAGCGTTAGCGTGCGGACCCTACGGGTTCGAGAACTATGTAGACATGACCTAGAACCATTCTCGGTCAATAACCAATAGCGGAACCTGGATGCCCATATTGGTTCCTACATATTCTCTGAAGATCTTTATCGGTCAAACCGCATAACGATATCGTTGTTCCTTTTGTCATCGGTATGTTACTTACCCGAGATTCGATCGTCGGTATCCAATACCTAGTTCAATCTCGTTACCGGTAAGTCTCTTTACTCGTTCCGTAATACATCATCTCACAACTAACTCATTAGTTGCAAAACTTGCAAGGCTTATGTGATGTGTATTACCGAGAAGGCCCATAGATACCTCTCCGACAATTGGAGTGACAAAACCTAATCTCGATTCATGCCAACTCAACATATACTTTTGGAGACACCTGTAGAGTACCTTTATAATCACCCAGTTACGTTCTGACGTTTGGTAGCACACAAAGTGTTCCTCCGGTAAACGGGAGTTGCATAATCTCATAGTTTCAGGAACTTTGTATAAGTCATGAAGAAAGCATAAGCAACATACTAAACGATCAAGTGCTAAGCTAACGGAATGGGTCAAGTCAATCACATCATTCTCCTAATGATGTGATCTCGTTAATCAAATGACAACTCATGTCTATGGTTAGGAAACATAACCATCTTTGATTAATGAGCTAGTCTAGTAGAGGCATACTAGTGACTATCTGTTTGTCTATGTATTCACACATGTATTATGTTTCCGGTTAATACAATTCTAGCATGAATAATAAACATTTATCATGATATAAGGAAATAAATAATAACTTTATTATTGCCTCTAGGGCATATTTCCTTCAGAAAGGGCATTGCAGATATGATCTGCACGGGGGTCATGCGTATGACAAAGTTTAGTATGGGGCTCGAGATTTAATTATCTCGTTTTTCATACACCCTGAGATGTTAATCTAGCAACTTTAATCATACTTGATGATAAAACGTTGTAGCTGCGGTTTAAGTCAAAACCTTAGAAGCCACGAAAAACAAGTTTGCATGAACCGATTAGAAACATCTAACTTGGTTTTGCATGAGGGTTTGCATGTACATGTGATGTGGTATAGCAATGCTCATATTCAATTTGATTATGTATGAGATGACTATATGATGTAAATTGATTAACATGACCTGCGTGTCATGATTCGGCATGATGGCTGGAGCCATATGATTGTCACTTTAGTGACCTGCGTGTCAACCTTAAGTAATGCACTTATTTTATTAGCTATAGAGATAGCAATATTATTTGGTGCATCGAAAAGGTGGTGGCAATCTTCACGAAGGTGAACACCGACGTGAATGCCGAAGACGAAGAAATGAAAGACTTCTCCGTCAGAAAGGGCTATACCATATCATGCTATTATGAATTGCCTGAGATGTTTATCCCTTATGATGCACCCTTCTCGATTGCGCGGTAGTCGCTTTTTATTAGGGTGATCTCTCACTAAAATATCAAGTAGTTAGTGTTCTCCCAAGTGTAGCACCGTCACGGCACCTATCTTTTAAAGTGCGCCATGGATGCATGGGTGCGAACGATTAGAGAAGTGTGAGGCGGGTGAGGTCAGATCTCGCAGCAAGATCACTTGGTTGTCTTGACGTTCATGGCAGGATCGTCTTGAGCTCGGAACACACGCATCGAAAGATGAGCAAGAGTCACATAGAGATGTGATCGGCAAATTGGCCTACCGATTAAAATTCCCGTTATGAGATGATGATTCTATGGCGATGAGTTGAAGCCTGGATCTTGTATCACTCAAAATTAATTATGAGAGATATTGATTTGAGTGGGAGCGCACTCTTGAATTAACATGTTTAATTCTCAGTGCAATTAATTATGAACACTGTCTAAGTGTTTCTTGAAAAATAGTTGTAGAATAATGGCTCGCGTTTCCACCTTCCCTGTTAAAATTGAATAGCTGTTAAATATCTGGTTAAAACTTTACGATTGGTAACGTAATGTGAGGATTGTCCTCAAAAGTGCCGAGAAGGACATTGTCCTATCGCATACTTTCGGTATTCTCTAGCTTATGCTATGGATCATGTGACTCTCGTCCTTGATCCAAAAGCTAGAATTTCGTTTCATAAAGTGCAATATGTTTGCTTCCATGAGACCCGAACTTGAAAGTTTGGATAGTTATGTGATATTCATGGAATCTGAAAATCATTTTCAGAGACAGACAAAGGCTAAAAGATATGAGATATCCGAAGCAATGTTTGTTTGCAAACTACTAGTAAAGGAGTTTACTATCCATTAGACGATAAGAGAGGATCGAGAAGAACGCTTGTCATATGATGAAAGGTGAATAAAGCAACAACTTAAAGAGAAAGGAAATGTCCGAAGGGTGTTAGTGAAACTTTTATGCCTAGGAAGTCCGGGGCTAACGCCACTCTTAGGTTGAGTGCTTCTTCTGAGAGTAGGAGAAATACTGAAAGTTAAACTGTTAGAAGTATAAAGGCAAAAAGAAGATGACTGGAATATCCAGCTCATGTATGAATGTCATACAAGTTTTTGATGTATAAGTAGGCTGGTCAAAGATCTTGGGAATTATGGTTAAACATGTTAATCACTAATTCTTGGGTATTGTGAGTTAATCACAAAGATACCCGCTTGATTGCATTCTGTTGCGAATCAATGTAAGAGCTACTATGGCCTAAAAAGACTAGCCAGAAATGAGGTTAAGGTATACACAGGGAACATAGTAAATGTTACTATACCTTCCATCGGTGTATTGTCGTCTATATTTATTTTCATAATTCATTTAGAGTTTTACAAACTCTAGCCCGTTGCATCAGGTATCTTGCAAGAAGGTTGTTCATAAGAGAACTTTTTATGTTTGATGTTATGAATAACACAAGGGCCATACTTTCATTATGAATGAGATGTATGTTATGAATATTGATAATAATAAAATACCTCTGGGTTTACTTTCATAATTCATTTTAGAGTTTCATACACTCTAGCCCATTGCACAATGTTTGTTGCAAAAGAGTTGTTCATAAAACCAACAATTGTTGTTAAGTATTATGAATAACATGAAGGGCCATGCTTCCATCCAAGATGGGATGTATGTTATGAATATTGATGGTAATATGATACATCCATAACGCTGACGCTAAATGTCGCGAGGCTATGAGAATACCACACATGTGTGGCACTACATTTGGTCACATTGGAGAAACCCGCATGGAAATATTCCATTATGATGGATTTTGAAGTCGTTTGATTTTGAATCATCTGAAACTTGCAACTTTCCTCCGAAAAGTGAAGTGACTGAAATACCGTTCACAGGCCATAAGGAACGAGCAACAAACTTATTGGTGATCATACATTTTGATGTGTGTAGTTCAATAAATGTTGTTGCAAGTGGTGGATTTATTTATCTTCTGAAATGACTCAAGTAGATATATGGATATTTACTTGATGAGACGTAAGTCTGGATCTTTTGAAATCATTCGAAAGGTTTTCAAAAATGAAGTAGAAGTTATTGTAACAAGAAAATTATGTTTCTGCAATTTGATTGCACAAAGGAATATTTGAGTTACATGTTTAGCGAATGTCTGATGAGTTGTGAAAGGGGTTTCGTAACTTGCACCTCCCGGAACACCACTGCAAGTGAAAAGTCCGTGGAGATGTAATCTAACCATTTATGACATGGTAAGGTCAAAGATGACATAAATAAATTTGCCATTATCCCTTTTAAAGTGATGCTTTAGAGACTGCGGCTTTTATACTGAAAATAGCTACATCAGGTCTGTTGAAATGAAGCCATGGTATGGTACGCCCAACCATGTTATATCTTTTCTTAACATTTGGAATATGGGGCTTGTGTAAAAGGTTACAAACCTATTCAAAATCAGACAAGTGCTACTTTGTAGGTTATACCAAAATGTTGGGTATTCCTCCCTCACTATACCGAGGCAAATGGTTTTGCCGCAAAATGGTGTGCTTTTAAAGAGAATGGTTCTTTCAAAAAGGTGAGTGGGAGAATAGTGCAACTCGACGAGATAAATAATATCTTCGTCATCAGATAAAAGGAAAGAGACCTTGGAAGTAATTCCAGAGTTTCCTACCGCGACTGATACGGAAGTCTCTACAATAAAATGTATGAACTTCGGTCGAACTTGCAGCTGAACCACGTAGGCAATGCTCGTGCAAACCTCTCAGGTGCAAAGCGAGATATTGTTGTTAGACAACATTATATCTACGATACACAAGGAAGCGTTGATGGGCCCTGACTCCGAAATTGGCTAAATGCCAATACAACCCGAGTTAGTTTCCATATAAGTGATTCAAGATTAAAACCTTGATACACCTTTCAGAAGACTTAGAGTCTAACGAATATTTATGGAACTTAAAACTGATACGGATAAAAATGTTTTATCCACAAAGCTCGACTTGTTGAAATAACAAGTTCAAGAGTTGACTACGATGAGGTTGTTTTCATCATAGCGATGCTTAAAGTCGGTTCGGGTTGAACTAGCAATTAATACATATTTCAATCATGAGATATGAAACATGGATGACAATAGGATTTCCATCTGATGGAAATGAAACCAAGGACTTGCATGTGTTACAGTCCAAGGCATTTTGTTTATCCAGAGGATGCTAGAAAGGGTGCAAACTTCAGAGTTCCAACGATGGACAGAAGAGAGAAAAATGGAGTTGGAATCTTCGTGCTTTGATGAAATGGTCAAAGGGATTTGACTTCATCAATGGGCAACGAAGGTGCTTGTAATTCAAGAAAGTAAGTGGGAGTGTAATAATATTTCTAAAAACCTTGTGTGCTTGACACATTGTTAATTGGAAATAAATTTCTTGAAATGAATTAGGACTTCATTTGAAAATAGTTTTTTTGATGAAGTGCTTAGGCTAAATAGCCTCAATATTAGGCATAGTGATCTATGGAGATAGATTTACCTAATAGGGCTAAGCAAGAAATACATATTGACAAGATGCTAAAACCGTTTAGCACTAAGAACGACAAGGAGTGATTCTTGCCGAAGTCACATGGAAAGAGTTTTTGCAAGAATCAGTGTCCCTAAACACTAATGAGCAAAATACATGATGGAGATTCCACACACTCATGTGTTTGGATTACTCATGTATTCCATGGTATGTAAAACAACCAGATATGTCCAATACTCCCAAGATGTTGCGAGTATGGATACTAAAGTGATCAAAGTACTGATCATGGGACAACAGTGAAAGATGTCATTGAGTCCTAGAGTAAGTACTGATGATATGTTTTCTCGCAAGCGGACATCATGAAGAGTTCGTTGTAAAATGTTACATCGATACAGTCTTCATCTTTTCTCCATGCGATTTTCGATTTAAGTTAAGGGTTTTGTGTAATACACAATATGGTGGCACGGTAGATGGAAATTGTTACCAACAGGATACTGTGGCAAATTGTGACGCTTTAGAAGCAACAAACAAGATGTTGAATCATATAGTTCATTCATGAACTTAGTATGGTTCCAAGATGGCTTTTGTCAATGGGACACTACTGCAGGTAGTTTCTCCATAACTCAGTCTGAGGAATCCAGGTTCAACCTGTGATTAACATTTATACAAAGCCAAGTCCGCACAAAATATGAATTTTGTGAAAGCGTGAAAACGCGAGGATATGCAGAGATAGACACCGAGCTGAAGTCATCAGATCTGATGGACATCAGGTTATACCACATGCGAAGCATTTTTTACACCGCCATGCCATAGGTGTAAAGTGCATTAGCATTAACTAGATTATTGACTCTAGTGCAAGTGGGAGTCTGTAGGAGATATTACCTAGAGGCAATAATAAATGATATTATTTACCTCCGAGTTCATAATTATGTTTATGTTACATGCTATAACTGCAATGATTCTCGAGTCTGCAATATCCATATATGCACGTGTGGAATAATAAACGGTAAGAAGTATTCCTAGTTTGGCCTCTAAGACTAGCTCAGGTGTTGCATGATGGTTCCGTTTTCCTGATCATGGGCATGTCTATGCCAGCAACTTTGAGGGCACAATGTTAAGAGAACATTTTGTGTTGAATCGACCCAGTTTGATGTTATGCTATGAGATTCATTCGTCACAAGTTAATGGTAAATAACACAGAGATGGTTAACGTTTCCATGATTCCTTACACCATGAGAGTATCGAGTTTCTTCATGCTTGCTTCATGAACTTTGGGGTTTGTTAAACGTCATCCGTAAATGGGTGGCTATTACGGCGGCTTATGGGTTCATGGAAAAGTGTGTCAAGTAACTTGATAGCTCAAGATTGGGATTTGCTCCTCCAACAATGGAGAGATATTCTCGGGCCCTCTCATTGTTACGGTATCCATCATCGTCGGCGGATACGCGGTGTGATTTGATCACGGGGATGCGGAACACGGAAGCGAAAAAGAGAACAAAACCAGTAACGAGGTAACTAGCATAGTGGACAAGTTGTTGATCCACGGGGATGCAAGTAAATCTCACCTCGGGTCTTTGTAACATATCACGAAGCAACAGGAATAGCACACAGCAACTGGAGGTTCACTCGAATATTCATTCGTGTGGGTATAGGGGTCAATATGGGTGTCCACGGCTCCGATGTTGATCATTGATCGGAAGGGGTTCCGGGTCATGTCTATACTTCACCGAACCTATAGGGTCACACGCTTAAGGGTCATCTATCTGTTGAATACTAGACAGGGAGTCTGAGAGAAAATCACCGAAAAAGTTTTGGACACCGGAAAAGTTTCGGACAGCGGAAAAGGTTCCGTAGAGAGAGGTCATCGGATGAGTTTCGGTGAAACTGAAAAGTTGTTTCAGGGGATACCGTTAAGTCAAATTGGTTTCGGCACATGCCTGATAATTCTTGGAGGGTGCCAGAATCATTCTGGAAGCTTTCTAGAATTTTCCGGGATAATAACCGGATATGCTCCGAGGCTGCCGGAACCACTTCAGATGTTTTTCGCAGATGAAATTCACTAATCTGAAATTGTTTCAGAACAAATCCAAAATCATTTTAGTGGGTACTGGAATTATTCTAAGACCCACAGAAATATTTTCAGATTTAATGGACGCAAAAAATTGTCTTCATGAATAGTAAAAAAGCATTCTTGTTTGCATTGCGCAGATGAAAATCACTAAACCGAAATTGTTTCGGAACGTGTTGAAAATTATTTTTAGTGGGTAATGGAAATGTTCTGATCCCACATAAATATTTTCAGTTTGAACGGACGCTGAAAAATGTCGTCATGAATAGTGAAAGTGCTTTTTGCTTGGCTTCTTGGAGAAGCCACCTTGAGGGCCTTTTGGTATTATCCCCTTGGCTTCTTGGAGAAGCCACCCTTGGGCTTGGCCTATAAATAGGGGTGGAGGGGGCTGCCTAAAGACATCCCTTTTCTCTCATACAAGTGCCATGCAATGATCTGGCTTCTTCTCTCCCTCCCAGCGAAATAGTTTCGTAGAGCCGAAAGGCTGTCTGGGTTCCGGCAGGAACTAGTTCTGGGCGGTGAAGCCCTGCCGGATAGATAACACCGTATGTGTGCAACTCTGTAGAGAGATCGTAGTTTCGGTCTTAGTTCGTGAGTGCCTCCCGGAGGGCTGTCCGTGTGACCGTCTGAGTTTTGAAGGTCCTCCCGAAGGGTTGTCCGAGTGACCATTCGAGTTTCGAAGGTCCTCCCGAAGGGCCGTCCGTGACACCGTCCGGGGGGCTGTTCGACCGCCTCCCGGAGGGCTGTCTGAGGAGCAGGTGAGGGTATACATCCTCGTGGTTGTGAGGTTGTAAATCCTAGCTGCGGGGATCTGCACCGCCGATCGTCATCGACTCTACTTCCTGCTGCGCTACGAGTCGGTAATGAAAAAGATCAAACCATGTATGCAGTCTCCATAGTGGTCCTGGGTTGGTGCATAGGTTGGATTTTTTTTGTTTTCTGCTGCGTTCCGCTTCAAAACTGTCATCGAAACCTTAAGCGTGCAGACCCTACGGGTTCGAGAACTATGTAGACATGACAGAAACATGTTTCCGGTCAATAACCAATAGCGGAACCTGGATGCTCATATTGGCTCCTACATATTCTATGAAGATCTTTATTGGTCAAACCGCATAACAACATACGTTGTTCCCTTTGTCATCGGTATGTTACTTGCCCGAGATTTGATCGTCGGTATCTCAATACCAAGTTCAATCTCGTTACCGGCAAGTCTCTTTACTCGTTACGTAATGCATCATTCGTAACTAACTCATTATCTACATTGCTTGCAAGGCTTATAGTGATGTGCATTACCAAGAGGGCCCAGAGATACCTCTCCGACAATCCGAGTGACAAATCCTAATCTCGAAATATGCCAACTCAACAAGTACCTTCGGAGACACCTGTAGAGCTCCTTTATAATCACCCAGTTACGTTGTGACGTTTGGTAGCACACAAAGTGTTCCTCCGGTAAACGGGAGTTGCATAATCTCATAGTCATAGGAACATGTATAAGTCATGAAGAAAGCAATAGCAACATACAAAACGATCAAGTGCTAAGCTAACGGAATGGGTCAAGTCAATCACATCATTCTCCTAATGATGTGATCCCGTTAATCAAATGACAACTCATGTCTATGGCTAGGAAACACAACCATCTTTGATCAACGAGCTAGTCAAGTAGAGGCATACTAGTGACACTATGTTTGTCTATGTATTCACACATGTATTATGTTTCCGGTTAATACAATTCTAGCATGAATAAAAAACATTTATCATGAAATAAGGAAATAAATAATAACATTATTATTGCCTCTAGGTCATATTCTCTTCACGTGCGTGAGTAATTCCATTGTAGGCTTGCTGGACGGTGATGGGTTGGATGAGATTTACCATGTAATCAAGTTAGTTTTGTTAGGGTTTGATCCCTAGTATCCACTATGTTCTGAGATTGATGTTGCTATGACTTTGCTATGCTTAATGTTTGTCACTAGGGCCCGAGTGCCATGATTTCAGATCTGAACCTATTATGTTTTCATGAATATATGTGTGTTCTTGATAATATCTTGCAAGTCTATAGTCACTCATTATGTGTTATGATCCGACAACCCCGAAGTGACAACAATCGGGATACTTATCGGTGATGACCGTAGTTTGAGGAGTTCATGTATTCATTATGTGCTAATGATTTGTTCCGGTTCTCTATTAATAGGAGGCTTTAATATCCCTTAGTTTCCGTAAGGACCCCGCTGCCACGGGAGGGTAGGACAAAATATGCCATGCAAGTTCTTCTCCATAAGCACGTATGATTATATTCGGAATACATGCCTACATTACATTGATGAATTAGAGCTAGTTCTGTGTCACCCTATGTTATAGCTATTACATGAGGAATCGCATCCGACATAATTATCCATCACTGATCTAATGCCTATGAGCTTTTCACATCTTGTGCTTCGCTTATTTACTTTTCCGTTGCTATTGTTACAATCACTACAAAACCCAAAAACATTACATTTGCTACTCTTACCTTTATTATCATACTACTTTGCTACTAAATACTTTGCTGCAGATACTAAGTTATTCAGGTGTGGTAGAATTGACAACTCTACTGCTAATACTCAAGAATATTATTTGGCTCCCCTTGTGTCGAATCAATAAATTTGGGTTGAATACTCTACCCTCGAAAGCTGTTGCGATCTCCTACACTTGTGGGTTATCAAGACTAATTTCTACAAATCCTTCTTGCTACGTCTTGAGCTTGCGTTGGTCTTCCTTGAAGAGGAAAGGGTGATGCAGCAATAGTAGCGTAAGTATTTCCCTCAGTTTTTGAGAACCAAGGTATCAATCCAGTAGGAGGCTCCTCAAAAGTCCCACCCACCCACCCACACAAACAAAGAACTCGCAAACAACGCAATAAAGGGGTTGTCAATCCCTTCACGGCCACTTGCAAATATTTTTGGTATTTTATAATATAGATGCAAAAAGTAAAGATGCAAATAAAAGTAGATTGAAAGCAAATAAGATAAAAGATAGACCCAGGGGCCATAGGTTTCACTAGAGGCTTCTCTCAAGATAGCATAAGTATTACGGTGGGTGAACAAATTACTGTCGAGCAATTGATAGAAAAGTGTGTATTTATGAGAGTATCTAGGCATGATCATGTATATAGGCATCACGTCCGCAACAAGTAGACCGACTCCTGCCTGCATCTACTACTATTACTCCACACATCGACCGACTCCTGCCTGCATCTAGAGTATTAAGTTCATAAAGAACAGAGTAACGCATTAAGCAAGATGACATGATGTAGAGGGATAAACTCAAGCAATATGATATAAACCCCATCTTTTTATCCTCGATGGCAAAAATACAATACGTGCCTTGCTGCCCTGCTGTCCTTTGGGAAAGGACACCACAAGATTGAACCCAAAGCTAAGCACTTCTCCCATGGCAATAAAGATCAATCTAGTAGACCAAACCAAACTGATAATTCGAAGGGACTTGCAAAGATAACTCAATCATACATAAAAGAATTCAGAGGAGATTCAAATATTTCTCATAGATAAACTTGATCATAAACCCACAATTCATTGTATCTCGACAAACACACCGTAAAAAGAGTTTACATCGAATAGATCTCCACAAGAGAGGGGGAGAACATTGTATTGAGATCCAAAAAGAGAGAAGAAGCCATCTAGCTAATAACTATGGACCCGAAGGTTTGTGGTAAACTACTCACAACTCATCGGAAGGGCTATCATGTTCGTGTAGAAGCTCTCCGTGGTCGATTCCCCCTCCGGCGGAGCGCCGGCGAAGGCTCCAAGATGGGATCTCACGGATACAGAATGTTACGGCGGTGGAAATTGTGTTTCGGTGGCTCCCCGAATGTTTTCAGGGTACGTAGGTATATATAGGAGGAAGAAGTACGTCGGTGGCCGCCCGAGGGGCCCACAAGACAGGGGGGCGTGCCCAGAGGGGGTGGGCACGCCCTCCTATCTCGTGGCCGCCTCAGCTGCTTCTTGACTTGCACTCCAAGTTCTCTGGATCACGTTCGTTCCAAAAATCACGCTCCCAAAGGTTTCATTCCGTTTGGACTCCGGTTAGTAGGTAATCCCAAAATGATATAAATGTATAAAATAAAGCCCATAAACATCCAAAAGGGTAATATAATAGCATGGAACAATCACAAGTTATAGATACGTTGGAGACGTATCACTGCTAAACGGAAAACCATCTCATCAAAGTAAGCGTGTGTGAAGTGATCACCCGATGTGAGATAGGATCATAACAGCGGTAGCCTTTGGTGTTGGGGGGATAGCCGAGAAAGATATAGGACACGGACCGAGGTGCAAGCTTATGAGGAGAAGTGGAAGCGATGCTAGGGCAGCACAGGCAACCGAAAATGCGGAGCTCATCATAGGAGGGTGCCGTGCCAAACAACAGGTGATGAGGTGCAAAATTCCCGCGAGTGCGACAAGGACGAATGTTGATAAGTAGTGATGCGGTGGCAAGCGCGCCGGGCCAAAACCGTGGTGGCACGCTGGCGTGAAAGAGGAGGCCCGGACGCAGTCATTAAGAGTCTGAAGCACTGCGCTCAGCGTGGCCATTTTGTTGCGAAGTGTATGGGCAAGTGAGACGTAAGATCATGCCGTGTGTGGCGAGAAGGTTGCGGATCGCAAGGTTATCAAACTCCTTCCCGTTGTCTATTTGCAACCCATGAATGGGACGTCCAAACTGTGTGGAGACATAGGAGTAGAAAAGCGGTGAGAGTAGCAACCGAGTCCAACTTTCGCCGCAACGGGAAGGTCCACACATAGTGCGAAAAATCATCAAGTTTGACAAGATAACAAAGATAGCCCGTGTTACTTGCAACACGAGAGGTCCAAACATCACTATGAACTAACTCAAACGGGTAAGATGCGACATGTGAGGAAGTGCTAAAAGGAAGACGAACATGTTTGCCGAGACGAAAAGCATGACAAGTGTGATCGTCGATCTTATTACACGTGAATGAAAAACTCTGAAGAATATGACGAAGGGTGGCGGTGTTGGGATGACCGAGACGAGCATGCCAAAGGCCCACTCCGGCGAAAAGCTCCATGGGTGCAGCGACGGAGGAGGTGGATGAGTGGAGCGGGTAGAGCTCGTTGGGGCTGTCACATCAGTGGAGCACCATCCGGGTATGGGCATCCCTAACAGAAAAGCCAAACATGTCAAATTCAACGGTGAAAGGATTTTCACGTGTAAGAGAACGAACGGAAACAAGATTTTAATGATGTCGGAGAGACAAGTACGTTAGAAAGATATAATGGCATGGAGTTAGAAGGAAAAGCAGCATGGCCGACATGAGTAATAGGCATCGAAGAACCGTCACCCACGGTAATGCGAGCAGCGGTGTGAACGGGGTGAGCGGCAAGAAGGTTACCAGGGTTGGCGGCCATGTGAGTCGTGGCTCCGGTGTCCATATACCTGTCGCCGCCGCTAGTGTACTATTGCAGCGTGGGGGCGGTGTGGAGGGTCGCTAGGAGCACGGGGTCCCAAGGCACCGGCTGAGGCGGTGGCGCCACGAACCCACCGGCCGAAGGCAGCCCATAGGCTGCAGAGAGGCCGTAGAGTGGCACGGGCGGGTACGTCTGAGGGGCCGCGTGAAGCGCCTGATGAGGCGCCGAAGAGGCCCGGAACGGGGGCACGCGGTACAGGCATGGAGTATGCATGCACAACCACGGTCCAGGGGTTTTGGCCGTCCTGGCAGGGCGCCGGTGGGAGCTGCTGCTGCTGTTGGCGCGGCGCCCAGCTGGCGCAACCGGCTGTTGTTGTTGTTGTTGCGGCCGCCTCAGCCACAGGCGGCCCTCGCGGCGCTGCTGCTGCTGCTGTGCTGCTGGCATGGGGCTGTGGAGGGCCGACTGCGGTTCTTGGTATGGGAACCCGGCGGCGGCGGCGCTGGAAGGGCCCGGGCGGGCCTCGGCAGGCGGTGGGTGGCGCACCATGGCGGGTACCGGCGGTGAGGGCGTGTGGGTGGCCGGTGCGTGACATCCTCATCCTCCTCTCCTCCAACTTCAGGTATGCAACGATCTTGGGGAACGTCGGGTTGGTGATGAGGGGGATGTTGGAGGCGGCGTTCCCGAAATCATCGTTCAGGCCGGCGATAAGGGTGCTGAGGAGGAGCTCGTCGGAGACCGTCTCACCAAGGTTATGCATCTCGTCAACAAGCTTCTTGAGGCGCAGTAATCATCAATAGACGAATCAAGCTGCTGGCACCCAAAAAGAATGTCGTGCAAGAAAACCTTGCGTTGGAGCGCGTTGTTGGTGAAGTGGCCGTTGAGCTTGGTCCAAACGGCGTGAGCATCATCGTCGGCGGAGACCACCGTGTGGAAGAGGTCCTTCGAGATGGTGGTGTAGAACCAACGAATGAGAGTGGCGTCGATGCACACCCACTCCTCATCGTCCTCCATGAAGCGGGAGTCCATGGAGCCATCGATGTGATCTGGATGTTGTACTGCCGGAACACAAGGGAGAAGTCGTCTTCCATGCATGGTACATGGAGGTGAGGTGGTCGAGGGCGACGGGAACCCGGCGAGATGTTGAGATCGCGGATGACGACGGGTCGGGACCTTAGAACGGGTTGGTGCGGTGGCTGCGGGTGGTGCCGGAGGAGCCGGGGAGGCCATGAGGGATGGGGTGGCGGCGTCATGTGGGAGAGCGGCGCGGCGGAGGGCGGCGGCGCGTCGAAGGGCGGCGCGCAGGTGGGGGAGCGGCGTGGCGGCGCGCACAGCGGCGGCGGTCGCGGCGGCGACGGCGGTGGTGTCGGCGGTGGTGGTGTTTAGCGGGCGGCGGCGATGGGGATCGCGGCGGCGGCGGCGGCGGCGGCGGCGGCGGCACAAGGGTTAGGGTTAGAATCTTAGGTATGATACCATTGTTGGAAACGAGAGTTTGGCAATGCCTCATGATATATTGATCGGTGCATAGCGCACGTATATATGGAGTACAAGATGTGCCACAACCTTAACTATACAATGAATAGGAGGTGGGCCGGGCTATACAATATACATGCACAAATCATATATTCAACAGATGTTTCAAGCTTTATAATATAAAGCGGGGGGAAACCCTATTTCGTACAGTGGATTAAAATTTAATTTTGATTTATGCATTTCGCCAGGAAGCAGACTGGTGGACATGCTGGAGCTGGAGCCTCCTGGCCGGCAATGCTGCTGGGCATGCTGGAGCCTCCTGGCCGATAGTTCACTCCTCTAACGATGGATAGGTGATCGGTTAGAAATGCTCTTAGACGTGTATAGTTCATATATTTACTAAATGATACAGCAACAACTTCATTTTACCTTGTATGTGCATTGTCCTCGTAATGTGACAATCTGTTTCTTTCCTTTTTACCTTTGTAGAAAGACAAATTTTAACATGGTCCTTTGACCCCTTCTTTTTACACGTGAGATAAGAAGGTAAGAGTTATTCAGACACTAATACATGAGATCGACAGCTCAGATCTATTATATACTCTTACCTTTCATGTGAAAAGAAGTAAGAGGGACCATGTTAAAACTGCCCTTGTAGAAATGTTACCTTCTATATCTGAAATTCTGCATATACATAAATAACTACTCCCTCTCTTCATCCATATAAGACGTTTTAGACACTTATATTGATGAAAAAAGGGACATGGTTTTCAATGGATTTTAAAATAAAGATATTTTTCTATAACATGACTATTTCTACTGAAGTAGACAAAATTGGGAGAAAGCAAAATTAAGAATTTAAAGCCATTAGATGGATTATCAGGTCAGACATCTGAATTGTGCAACATGCATGGGTTCACTGAATCTCTAATGTGAACACATGGTACTGCCAGCTAACTTAGCTTAGCCAGTTGGCCATCAATGCCAGGGAGGGTGGACCTCGCAGCTTCCTAAACCTTGATTAGTACAAAAAATGTATTAATCGGGACTTTGTACACCTAGCTACTATGTGTCAGTGGGCACATGGTGATCGAATCTCGAGGATGAGGAGAGTTTAGCCACTTAACCATCAACTTGCAATTTTGCAATTAGAAGATTGTACCTTGTAGCACTAGATGTTTAGTTTGTATATTTCATTGGATCTTGAGAACAACTAGTATGTTTAGATCAAGAGCAAGGAGTATTGTTACTGACTAGACAGACCTAGATGTATACTCTTAACTATTTTATTTAAGATGAAGTTATTTTAGCCAATTGGATGTTTAGTTTGTTTTTTTAGACAAAGTATATCGTACTGCAGCTTCCTAAACCTTAGTTAGTACTTCCTCCGTTCTTTTATATAAGGTGTATTTGTTTATTGATAAATTTCCACAATGTAAGATGCATTTTTTCTTATTCCTCATAATCCCTTTTTTAGCCCTTCCGAAAAAAAGGAAAGTATCTATCTCTTGATTGCATATATATTTTCTTGTGGAAAAAAATACGGAAAGTATCTCTTTCCTGATTGCATATATCTTATCTTGTAGAAAAAAGAAGCAAAGTATCTCTCGCTTGATTGATTGTATCTCTTCCTTTCCTGTTCTAACTGATTTACTTGCCACTAACAACCAAATTGTCCAAGAGTAATTTTGTCCTAAATTCACTTTAATTTGATGCCTTGGTCACCGTGCTAAAACATATACACCTTACAAAAAGGAACGGAGGGAGTAGTGTACTACAGGTGCGAATTCGGACCTTTTAGACTTCTGAAGCGTGCAACCCTGGCATGTTTCAGGATGCATGTGCTCACTGATGAGCCTGGAACGTGAACAGATCATACTTGCTGGCTAATTTAGCCAGTTGGCCATCGGTGTTTCTAAACTTTTGTTAAAAAATGAAGACTGTATAGACCAGATGACAGTAGGCATATGATCATCGAAACTTGAGGACAAGGAGACTTCAGCCACTTGAACATCAACTTGCAAATGTATTTCAGCCACTTGTGAATCTTGAATGTGAACACATCCTACTGCTTGCTAACTTAAATAGCTTAGCGAGTTGGCCATCGGTGCCACCGAGCGAGGGACGACCTCACAGGTTCCTAAACCTTGATTAGTAGTACAAATTAATGTATTAATCAGGACTTTGTAGACCTAGCTAGCTATCATGTGTCTGTGGGGACATGTTGCCCGAATCTCGAGGATGAGGAGAGTTTGGCCACTTACCATCGACTTGCAATTTTGGATTAACTCAATCTATTTGGAATTATCCAGCTAGCTTTAAAATTAAAATCACGTTACGTTTCTTTTTGTGCAAATTAGAGTACAGCTGCTTCACGTGCAAGTTAGGCGCCTAATAGTTACTAGATGCAAATGAGAGGGGCCAGACGATGCAATACTGTACTGCAAATGTATGTTAGGACCTTGTGGACTTCTGAACGTTTTGGCATGCATGCGCTCATTGATGAATCTCGAACGTGAACAGATCATACTGCCAGCCTATTTAGCCAGTTGGCCATCAGGGCCAGGAAGGACCTGACGTTCTTCTAAACTTTAGTTAAAAATGAAGACTCTAAAGACCAGATGACACTAGGCATATGTTCATCGAATCTTGAGGACAAGGAGACTTCAGCCACTTGCATATTTGTGGTTAAAAGATACCCTCGTACTAGATGTTTAGAATGTATACTTCATCCAATCTCAAGGATGATGACGAGGACGAGGAGTAATGTGGTTGACTAGCCGCGCCTGGATGTGTACTCCATATATTTTATTAAATGATTCACTCGAACCTTCTTTTTTTCTTTGGTTTGTAGGAATTCTATAGGAACTCTATAGGATAGGATTTGAAAAGGAAAATTTCTTTGAAGCGCTTTGGTTTATAGGAATGGATTCTTATTATTATGTAGGGTTGGAATCAATCTTCACATTTTGGAGAAAAAAAATTACCTTAGGCTCAATGGAAAAATTACCAAATGGTACCTCTTTCTCTATAGGAATTGAGATGCATGTCATCTCACTTCCTATGATTTTTCTATTTTTATAAATTCCTATCCTATGAACCAAATGAGGCCGTAGAGTATATCCATATAGTACCTTGTTTTTGCATCCACTCTGTCCATCTAACGTTACAATCTGTTTAAAATGTGCCGCATACCTAACCATATGGCATCAATATTATTACCACGATATTCAAGACATTTTAAAATAAATATATCTTTCTATAATATGAGTATTGCTACTGAAGGAAACAAATAGGGAGAAGGAAAAATTAAGAATTTGAACCTCGCTGGATGATCAAGCCGGACATGTGAATCGTGCATCATGCATGCGCTCACTGAATCTCGAATGCGAACACATCGTACTGCCAGCTAACTTAATTAGCTTAACCAGTTGGCCATCGGTGCCGTTGGCCTAAACCTTTGATTAGTACTACAATTGTATTAATCAGGACTTTGTTGACCTAGCTACTATGTGTCGGTGGGCACATGCTGACCGAATCTCGAGGGTGAGGAGTACCACTAGCCACTTAACCATCAATTTTGCCGCTGTTTTGGTAGGGCCTACTGCGGGCGAGATCCAAAATGACCCTTCATATTTTATTTAAGATGAAGTTGATTTAGCCAGTTGGATGTAGAGGAAGTATCCAGTGAAAATCAGAAAACTTGTGCAATGGACCATCAGATCACTAACGCCATGTTTGGATTTTCATTTTGGATAGATATACCACTGTAAAATTAATATGCAAGCCTCTATCCGTCGTTTTTCTTTTTTTTGCAGGTGGAAATCAACTGTGCCCGGTAATATACAGGTGTAAAATAAAACAGGTCTATGAAGATACACCGATTCCAAGCGGGGCCTCCTAAGGAATAACACAAATCAAAAGTGTGATTTAACTGATCGCGTAGACATTGTTTTGCACTTAAAAGCCGTCATTTCAACAATTAGCTCATTCTATTCGGGATTATCCTCCTCGGATGATCGACAACCACGGCTAATAGGCAAAACAACGTTCACCCAAAACTAAATTTTACCGGATACTTCACCCCAGATACATATTCCCTCCGTTCCTAAATATTTGTCTTTTTAGAGATTTTAAATGAACTATAATATACAGATGTATATAGACATATTTTAGAGTGTAGATCCACTCATTTTGCTCCTTATGTAGTCATTTGTTGAAATCTCTAAAAAACAAATATTTAAAAACGAAGGGAGTAGTATATATTTCTTAGAGGACTAGGAGTATTTTGCTTTAGGTCAAGGAAGAGGACGAGGAGTATTTCTCTTTAGATGAAGGATGAGGACGAGAAGTATTACAGCTGACTAGGTAAATGTATATGTATTTGTTTCGAAAAGGAGGTTAACCCCCGACCTCTGCATCATCAAGATGCACAAAATCATGTTTATTAAATATTAAGCGGAGTACGTACAAAACAAAGACAACCAGGCTAGACATAGATGTATTGCCACGATTCTGTAGCAGCTTCTCTCTACCCTCTGATTCTGCATACATGAACATGAGACCATTGTTCTTGCATCCAATTGGTTCATGTAATCATGTAATGCGACCCTCTATTTCTACATACGTGAATTCACTGCTATTGTTTTCTTTTTTAAGGGACCACACAGGTGAAGTTTGCATATATAACTAAAACAAGATAATTAAAATCATCATATAATGGCACGCATCAGAAGCCCGAGCCATTTCCCCTCCCCGCACATGCGACTTAGAGGATATAGGTTTTCCTCCCCCTCGCTGCGCCACCGGAGGAAGGGATCCTATCCTTGCTTTCCATTGTATTTGTGACTTGGTCGAGGGAGTAAATTGCAAAAAAAAAAAAGAAACACCACAATTGGGAACCCTATTTCAGAACCACCACCTTTCGGTTTTATAGCAAAAAAACACCATCATTGTGCTGACAGTTTTCAAAAAACACCAATCAGTCACTAAACATATGTTGGTACAATTTTTCACTGATGGGGCCCGTTGTAAGTGCTGACATGGCATAAAAACATGACACCGTTTGACTAGGTCACTAAACTAGGTGTAGGGCCCACCCGTCAGTGTGCACACACAGTTCTTTCTCTGTTTGACATTCTATCAAGCACCTTGTGTGCATTAGGTTGCCATTGCCCATCACCACATATAGCCGCGCACGCTCTGCCTCTGCACCCCATGACTAGCTACGAGCTCTACCTGGTGCCGTTGTGCCACCTGTCCCTCCCAATGGCGTCGCGCCGCCCTGTTGGTCGCACATCCTCACCACAGTGCTGCCCCTGGCATAGCCAGCGTGCCACAGACACATCTCCCAAAGCATGGGTTCGTGCCCTGGCCCTTCTCGCAACCACAGTGCGCACTGGGTCACGCATCGCCTCCTTCATCGATGAGTGCGGTGTGGAACACCTGCTGCCTGGCGCGCACAACTCGGTCCACAGCAGGTGGCGAGCGCGGCCAGGAACACATGACTAGAGGAGGAGGAGGGGAAGCGCGAGAAGGAGCTGGAGGTGGCTGCATGTGGCTCGGTCCGCAGTCGGCTATCCGGCGCATGCGACTCGTTTTCGCTACCAGCGGCGAGCTCGGCTGGAGAGGCTGCTATCCGGACTGTGCGGCTTGGTCCCCAGCTGGCGCCGAGCGCGTTGAGATCATGACGGGAGGAGCAAAGCGCGTTGGGGGACCTGAAGGTGTGGTGGCGCTGACCGCCGGCGCTGGAGGAGACGCAACGTTGATGAGGTGGTTTGGAAGTAGCTAGTATCATTATGACTACATGCATGCAAATATTAAACAAGTTGCTAGTACGAGGAAACACCATTAATTTTTGCCTCGATTACTGTTCAGGGTGGTCATAGTGGGGAGTAACTTAGATTAGAGGGTGTTTGGATCACTAGAGAGTAGAGACTAGAGACTAGTAGTAGTCACCTTTAGTCAGTAAACCTCCAAACACCCCTGACTAGTGGGTGACTAAAACTAGTTTAGTCCCTAGTCACCCCACCCCCAACTTTTACTGACTAGAGACTAGTAATAGTCACCTTTAGTCAGTAAACCTCCAAACACCCCTGACTTTTACTGACTAAAGTCCCCCTCTCTCTCCTCTAATTGGTGTTGCACAAGGGACATTTAATACTGAGACATTTAATGCTGACTAGTAGTAGTCACCTTTCAAACAGTGCCTGACTAAAAACTTCTAGTCTGACTACTACTAGTCACATGACTAGAGAGTATCCAAACACCCTCTTAGTAACATGTATATGTTACTAGTCTATGTTACTACCTTTATAGTGGATAGTATCATAGATTAGTATCATAGGTGGTCTCATTTATTGCCATACATGACGCATAGTAGCATCACATTTATTATGTTACGGTATCTACCTATGTTACTATAATCATCTCTCTCTTCTTTAATTGCCTGCCACATAAGCATGTTTGCGAGTCCCAAGTCTATGATACTACTTATGTTACCCCACTATGGCCAGCCTCATTGTACAAGTCTAGCCATAGTGGGGATCATGCACTTGGGACTTGTAAACATACTTAAGTGACATGCAATTAAAGAAAAAAGAGTAACATAGGTACTAGATACCTAACATAATAAATCTATAATGTGTTATGCATGACAAAAAATAAGACCACATATGATAATAATCTATGATACTATGCATTATGGATGTAGTATCATACACTAGTATCATATGCATGATACTAGTATATGATACTCCCCACTATGACCGGCCTAAGTAAATGGTGCGAGTAAGATGTTTCTTTTTGTGCAAACTGATGTCCTTTATAAATAGAACCACTTGCATGCGCTACCTACTCTACTAGTACTCTTTTCCACTGTCCTAAGAGCCAGTGATAGAGAATGGAGAACGCGGCGTCGATCGTGAGCAAGTTCGGGCAGGCGCTGGTGGAGGAGCTCCAGGAGATCCGTGGAGTCGGCGACAAGGTGATCCACCTGAGGGACGAGCTGGCCTCCATGAACGCCGTCCTTCGCATGCTGGCCGAGTCGGACGAAGACTGCGTCGACCACCTCATCCGAGAGTGGACGAAGCAGGTGCGCGAGCTTGCTTCCGACGCCGAGGATTGCGTGGATATCTACAAGCTCCGCGTCAGGCGCCCTCTCCCACGGCCAGTCGACACGCGGATGAACACAGCCAAACGTATACTCGGGCAGGCCAAGCTCCTGCCAGATATGGTCCGGTAAGTACCACGTCCTCCCTCCTCCGTATTCTTCTTCTTCCAAATGAGATAAGCTTCCGATGCAGAAGTGAAAAGAGAAATGGACTGAGCTGCCACTAATTCATCGATCGCTCGCTGCAGGCTCCAGTTCGTGAAGCTTTTCTTGATGCACGGCCTCGCTGCTGATCTCAAGGCCCTACTTGCCCGTATGGTCATCATCAGCGAACGGCGCGTTCGTTACAACGTCGACCAGCAGGCACTCCGCAGATCGGCCTGCTTTGCCGCTGTGTCGCCGGTCACCCTGTCTGCCCGTGCACTCCGCCCGGCAGACAACCCCGAACAATTCATCGGCCTAACGAGTCAGGTTAAAACCCTGGCCGAGAAATTGAGGCCCAAGGATGCTGACCAAGATACGAAGATCTTCTCCATAGTCGGCTTCGGAGGGCTTGGGAAAACTACGCTCGCCATGGAGGTGTGCCGCGAGCTAGAAGAGGACTTTCCACACCAGGCGCAAGTGTCTGTGTCCCAAGCATTCGATGGTGGGAAGGACCTGGAGGGATTGCTTAAGCGCATGCTTCATCAGACGATGATCAAGCGGCAACCCAATGACAAGGAAGGTACCCAGAACAAAAAAGAGGAAAAAAAAGATGACGATGGCATCGACAACATGGATGTGCGCGAGCTGAAAAGCAAGCTCCAAGATCTTCTCTCTAACAAGAGGTACTACTTACCTCTTCCCAACAAAAATTTGGATCAACTTTACCTTTAGCAATACTACCTCTCTATGTGCACTTTTTTCAAAATCCATGCACTTTTTCTAATCATGATTTTCCCCCCAAAAAACGACGCGATACAATAAGTGGTTATGTGCAACAAAATAGCGATGCGACAATGTTATTTGGTGTGTCACGTTGTTTCTAATCACTCAAGGTCGGTAGCTCTAGTGGTTAGCGAGCTTGGAAGTTAGGCAAACTGTGTGAGTTTGAATCCCGTAGTAGGCAACTTTTTTGGGGTTTTTTCCGTGCTAGTTTACTGTTTAATGCGTTTCACGGGCCGGCCCAACTTGCAGAGCGCGTGGGCGCTGGTTCTCCTAGCCGGCGCTTAAAGCGCCGACTAGGAGCTCCCAAGCTCCCCTACCGGATCCTCCGCCTGTGCTACTGGTACAAAGTGTTTCTCTTTTCATAATTGGGTGACTCATTTGCCATCCTTAGACTGGCTTTGCAAGTTGTTTTATAAATTATAGATCAGTTAAATGCATTAGTTTTAAACAGTGTCACATCAATTTATGTAACCTGAGAAACAAACAAACTGCTAATTAATAATTCATTTTTCATAGTTTCAAACCTAAATGCCTTATTTTTGGTCAGATTGTCTCCGTTTGTAATTATCTCTGATCAGTTGTTTCAATTTCTCTGCACGTATAACATTTTCTAACACATGCCATGTTATCTAATTAAAACCAGGTACCTCATAGTGATTGATGATGTATGGACGATACCGGCCTGGGAGGCTATCCACTCGATATTGCCAGGTGACAATAGGCACAGCAGCAGAATAATTGTGACGACCCGGTCGGACTTAGTGGCAGCAAGATGCGGCTCAGATGGTTGGTCGGATTCAGTGGCAAAAACATGCAACTCAGTTAGTCAGGTGGACTTGGTGGCAACAACAAGCACCTCAGTTACTCCGCTGGATTCAGTGGCAAAAGCATGGGTAGCCTTTTTAAGAGGAATGATGCCCTTCTCTTCGGAGGGAAAAGCATGCAACTCAGTTGATCGGGTGGACTCACTGGGAAAAGCACGCAACTCAGTTGGTCAGGTGGACTTGGTGGCAACCGGGAAAACATGCACCACAGTTAGTGCAGATTTGAGGGCCAACTATTTTGTTCATCGGATGGATCCTCTGGAAGAAAAAGTATCCAAGCAGCTATTCATCAATAGAGTGTTTGGCCCCAACGGTACTTGCCCCAAAGAGTTGGAAGACTGCATGCATATTATTTTGAGGAAGTGCGGCGGTTTACCGTTGGCGATTGTTAGCATGGCCAGTATTTTGTCTAGCTATAAGTCGTCAGGAAGCAAGGAGATGTGGGACAAAATATGCAACTCGGTTGGTTCTCAGCTGGAGAGCAACCCTACACTGGAGGGGATGAGGCAGATAGTTACACTCAGCTACAGCCATCTGCCACACCATCTCAAGAATTGCATGATGTATCTCAGTATTTTCCCAGAGGATTATGAAATCAAGAAGAAGTGGCTGCTAAGGAGATGGGTGGCAGAAGGTTTGGTCACCGAGAAGCGGGGGTTGAAACTGATAGATGTGGCAGAATCCTACTTTGATGAGTTGATGAGCAGAAACATGATCATCCCGGCTGGCATCAGCTATGACGGGACGCTGAAGACATGTCGCGTGCACGACATGATGCTCGAGGTTATCGTGTCAAAGGCCCTTGAGGCCAACTTTGTGAGCCTGGTTGGAGGTCAAGAGTGCGAAGGAGAGTCACATGGGAAGATCCGCCGCCTCTCCATCCAAAGCGGCGGTTGGCCAAAGGATGAAAGGAGCGTGAAGCATGTCAGGTCGCTCAGCACGTTTCATCCTCAAGGCCATGAGGCTCTACTGGAGCGGCTAGGCGAGTTCACCCTCCTGCGGGTACTCGACCTTGAAGATTGCAAGGCCTTGGAAAACAAACACATGAAGCATGTGTGCCAGATGTTCCTGCTCAGGTTCTTGAACTTGGACGGCACTAACATCAGCAAGATGCCAAAAAAGATCGGCAAGCTTGTGCACTTGCAGACACTGAGCATAAGGAATACATATCTCGGTGACCTCCCTCAATCCATGACCAAGCTGGAGAAGCTCGAGTTCCTCTACTGTGAATACTGGAGGCTTTCCTGTGAACTAGGGAGAATGAAGGCGCTTCGCGTGCTTGATGAGGTGATGCTCTATGATGATGGTGTTGAGGCTGCCCGAGAGATCGGCGAGTTGACGCAGTTGAGAAAGCTTAATATAGAAGTCATGTGCTCCCAAGAGGTGTTTCAAGTGCTCGTCGCCGCCCTGAACAGGACATATTCCCTTCGACAACTCTCGATCGCCGACCTCGATGATGGGAAGATAATGAACATCCTCGGAGAGATGACCTCTCCGCCGCTGCTCCTCCGGTCCATGAAGATCCGTGGCGGAATCGATGGGATGCCCGAGTGGTTTGGGTCACTCATGCACCTTGTCAAGCTACAGATCTCATTTACAATGCTTAGCAGCGACGAGATACTTGGCATCCTGTGTGAGTTGCCAAACCTACTGCGCCTCACCCTCGGGTACATGAGCTACACCAATGATGCGCTAGTCATAAGCGCCAAGTACAGATTCCCAGTGCTCAAGCAGCTGAGTCTTGACGGCTCCTCCTATTCAGGACAGCAAGAAATCATTTTTGAGCAAGGGTCCATGGCAATGCTGGAGAAGCTGGAGGTACTATTCAGTAGCAGGGAAGCGAGCCTTTCCGGCATCGAGCACTTGCCATGTCTAAAGGAGGTGGTGCTCGTAGGTCACAGATCCAACGATACACTGAATCAGGCCGTGCTGCAGCTCAAGTCGGAGAGCGACCGACGCCCCGCGCCAAATCAGTTCAAAGTTGTAGCAAGGTACTACGGGAGTGGTGGTAATTAATGGGGAGTGTACCGCCAGCCCAGATTACTTCACTATTGCTTTCTTCAATATTATATTTTGCTTTCTTTCTTTATTTATAAGGGATGTGTGCCTTGTGTTCTACACTGGTAGTAGTCTATTGTAAGCATGGACCGCTCGAACAACGTCCCTTGAGTGCTAGTCCGTTGTGTGTGATGTTCGCCGGTTTTCCTTAATTAATTGTGCCATGTATGATTTTTGTGTCCGGATTCCCTTATTAACCAGACCAACTCTTGTCCCGCGGACACGTCCGGTCGCGTCACCGGCCGTTTGGGGGCCGGATTTGCAAAGTCCGGCTGTCGTCTAACTTTGAAAAAAGAGACATCGCCGTACGTGGTGCAGGTGTGCGTGCGTGGAGGAGCTTGCTTAGCTCAGCTCACCAAACAACAATGCACTTTCCCCTTTCCCTCTTCCACTGTCGCTCATCAGTGATTTTGGGCTGGCTGCAGGCGCATGCAGTTCTATCTTATAGGCAATATAATTATATAATTGCAAGACCAGTGCAACAAATCAGCAACAAAAATTTGCATCTAGTAGTAGTCATAGTTGAGATTCAGAGGAATCCCTTTCTTCCTTCAGATAAGAGGCAACTGATCCATGGAGGCGGCAATGAATCAGTGACAGTGAGGCTACAACACAACCATGAATCAACATAGTAGCAGCAACTAATTAAAGCGATCAAGCTAATTAATTAAGGACATATTATATATGGATCAAGCATGGACTGGGTAGCTAGTGCAGGCAGCCAATCAAGAAGAAGAGGCCGATCGAGAAGGGGGGAGACTAGCTAGCTAGTACTATTATGCAAGAATAATAAGGGGATGTGATGAGACCGGCGGATGTGTAGATCAGAGGAACTCGCCGCCGGGGAAGCGGCCGGAGAGGGCCATGGCGAAGAGGAGGATGGCGAGGTAGAGGAGGATGACGGCGAGCTTGGTGCTGAACATGGCCACCAGCAGCTTCACCAGGAACACCAGCAGCAGCAGGTTGAAGAGCAGCGTCAGCACCAGCTCCACTTCCCGCGCCATCCAATCCAATCCAAATCCAATCCAGTCCCCAAGGCGTGGCGAAGCCTCTTCTCTTGACGATGTCGACGACGCTGAGTGAGCGAGTGGAAACGAAAGTAGTAGTACGACTGAAGCAGGCGACCAACGAGAGAAGATAGCAACGCTGCCTGCCTGCCTGCCTGTCTACTCGCGGGCAGTGGTCGGCACGGACCGCGTCTTCTCTTCTTCTTCTTTTTAGCACAACCTTTTTATTTTGAGTCTAACACTTCACTTTATTAATCAAGGTCTAAATACATAGAAAACAGTTTACGTCAGGAGGATTGAGGAGCCAGATACGGCGTCCTAACGGTAGACCTAAAGCATGTTTAGCGAGGCTACGAGCGTCATGATTGATAACTAACTTCTTTGTCCTTATATGAGTGATAAGCAACTTCTTTGTTCTATCTCCTCAAACAACAGATAAAAACTAATTTAAATTCACTGAAATTTGCATCGCTTTCTTTTTCAGGTATGACTTAGGAATCTTCCTTCTTCGGTACGTTAGCAACTACAAAGGTCTCGAAATGGAGGGTTTCCCTAATGCAAGTACCTACCAATTTCTTCAATGAAGGCACTTTTATCCTTTTTGGTCAACCTTCAGAACATAACCGAAATTAAACTGCAATTTATTTTAAAATTTGAAGGACGGTCTACAAGCTCAACATGAGAAATTCCTTTTTGAGATTGTCACTTGCAAGGACAATAAAATGTACCTTGCATTTTTAAAGAATTTCTATACAATGTAAAACATATTCATGTAATTCAATACAATGTTTCGTACAATTAGAAAAAGATATGCATTGCATTTAAAAATATACTCACGAGTTTCAAAAATATATTTGTGGCATTTAAAAACATGTTTATAAATTTTTAAAAAAAAATCACACAATTAAGATTTTTGTATCATTCAACAACGTGTATTTAAAATTGTTTACACACTTTCAAAAATTGTTCAAAAAACAAGTATTTGAAAGAATGTCAATCATGTACTTTAAAAGTGTTATTAAACATGTATAATAAAATGTTGTAAATGTATACCAAAATGTACAATGCATCTAAAAAATAGATATCAATACATATGTATTTAAAAAGTGTTAAACATGTATGTAAAATGTTCATTCTGTGTACTCTAAAATGTACAACGTGTATGAAAAATTAGACGTGTTTTAAAAAAAACTAAGAAATCCTGTGAGAACCAAAGAAAAAAGTAAAAGTGGAAGAGAAAACCATAGAAAACCTGAACAAAATAGTGAAAAATACAATAATAATATTTAAAAAAACTTGCACACAGCTACAGTGTTAGACCTGCCCAATATGATACTCAAAATTCCTAAGTGTCCTTACATGGAAATTTCTAAGTGCTTCTCTGAACTCCACAACATTTAGGAAGCATAAATGCATTGCAAACAGCTCATATCATCTGCTCTCCTTCTTCTTCTTGACCCTACTCTCCCTACTAGAAGGCAACCTTGTAACTTCTTCTTCATCACTAAGGCCAAAATCACCTGGAAAACAGTATTCATCAGGTTCAGGCACAAAAACTTCAAATTTGGTGTGTTCAGGCTCACTGTGTGACTTTCTAGTTGGGCTTGGTTTTCTTACATGCTTAAGCTTCTTTGCTCCTTTCTGTGGTACAACTAAAGGTTCTTCATGTTCAGAAAGGATTTGGTCTTCCTCCCAAAACTCGAAAGGTTCTGAGTTAGCTCCACAATAGTGCTCTGCAGTACTCTTCCCTCTCCTTATGGCTTGTCTCTGTGACAGCCTCATCTTCACCCCTAGCCCAAGCCTTGTATGATATTTTCTACCCTCTGTAATCACCCCTGAAAAACTCAAAATCTGAAGAAGATTTATCCATCTCATCTTCATCTTCATCTCCATCATCTTGTAATTCTAGATCTTCTTCTTCTGCTTCCACAACATTTTTCCCCTTGTTGAAATTACAGCTCTGCTATGTGTTAAGATAGGGCTCCTCAGGGATTACTGGTGGTAAAGTTGCATTAGAGCCAGGATAGAGGGCACCTTGTGGGGAGACAGTGTAAAAAAACTGGCTCACCAACATTATTAATGGGAATCTGTTCCACAAGCAAGATGTGATCCATATTAGCATCTGTTGGGCTTGGATCGGTAGTTTTTCTAACAGTGATGTGCAGGAGTTTCTTATCAACAAATATGTCAAGCATTTCCTCTACTTTCTCCTCACTATCCAGGACCTCCACCCCCTCCAAGCCCTTTCCCTCTTCCTTAACATAAGTCAAAAATGCATCCAATCCATACCCCTCCAACTCAACCAGTGCTAATAAGGTCAGATAATTTATATCTGAAACTGAAAACTTTCTCTCTATATTGTCTCTGCCTTGAAAATGTAGCCTCACCTCCCAAACCTCATCATCTAAGTTGTAGTAGTAAAATTTACAAACAAAGAAGCAGATTAATTGTAAAAGGCACTGAAAATTAAAACAACTACTTACTGTAATTGAAAACACTGATCAAATGTACTGAACATTTCTAAAAAAGGTACTAAATACAGTGACATAACCAAATATGCACTAGCATGCCAACAAACAATTACACTGCTCATTTGCAATACTGCACTATCTTCTAACCCTAATTAAAATAGTTGTTTCCTAATAAGTCACTATCATCCTCTAAACCTAATTTATAAATTTGAACTAAAAGTATGAATGGTACTGAAATTACTTACCCCACTCCACCAAACGATGAAGCCCACTTGTGTCCGCCCTCTGGATCCGTGTGGATGCACTTCGCCACTGCCCTAGCCACGCGGAATGCCGGATCTAGCTGGACCTCGAGCGGTGATGGCTGGGGCGACCGCTGCATCGGGAAGCTCAGTAACATCCTAAATTTTCAATTTGGATGTTATACATAGGTCATCATATGCATATCATATTTTTTTGCATTTTGGTTGTGATCCTAGAAATATTAAGCAACTCAAGGACCCAAGGAGAGAGTTGGAGATTTTACAAAATTTTCATATTTGAATTTTTCTCAAATTTGAAAAGAGGATCAATTTGCCCAGCCGGCCCAGCCGCCGCCACCGCCTTCCGCGCGCGCCGCCGTGCCCGAGCCGGAGCACGGCTCTGACTCCGCATCGCCGCCGCCGCCTTGCCCCTCCCCAAGCCCCCCCCCCCCCCCCGACCCCTTTATATGCCCCCTCTCCTCAAGCGTTGATTATGCGTAAAAAATGTTTATAGTGTTAAAAAGTTGTTCGCACAACTTTTATAATAATGTTAGTAGCATTAAAACAATCTTTGTGACATTTTAAAAAAATCAAGCATTAAAAAATGTACGCCACATGTTGTATGAATTTCTATATGTACAATGTAAAAAATATTCATGTAATTCAAAAATGTTCCGCACCATTAAAAAATATACATTGCATCGAAATATGTATTCTTGAGTTTCAGAATATGTTTGTGACATTTAACAAATGTATCATTCAACTTTGTGTATCTAAAATTGCTTATCACATATTCAAGAAAATGCTCGAAAACAAGTACTTGAAAAAATATTAATCATGGACTTAAAAGACTTAAACGTGTATAATAGAACGTCTTAGATGTATACAAAAAAGTATGATGCGTCTGAAAAAAATTAGACATTAATACATATGTTTGAAAAATGTTAAACATGTACATAAAATGTTTTTGATGTGTACGAAAAATGTACAATGTGCATGAAAAATTAGAGATGTTTGGAAAAAAGAACTAAGAAAACCTGTGAAAAGTGAAGAAAAATCAAAAGAAAAAAAACAAAGAAAACAAGAAGAAAAACACAGTAAAAAAAACTCGCACACAGCTACTGCTTGACACGGCGACTATACATCTCACTTAGCGAATCCTAAGATTGGCTCACCTAAAGCTTTCTCCTCTGTGCTACAGTATTTGGGTCGGCCAATTTTCGCACGGTATTTCGCTAGTTCGGTCGCTTGATGGCTGTGTTCGCCTCTTACAACAGTACCCACAACTACTGCTTGACACGGCGACTATATATCTCACTTAGCAAATGTAAGATTGGCTCGCCTAAGAGCATCTCCAACAGACGCCTAATATTAGCGTCGCGCCCAAAAAATCACGAGTTTATCGCGCGCGGAGTTAAAAGTAGCACTCCAGCGGACGCTGCATAATAGTACTCGCGGTAAAAAGTGTTGAGCGCGCCCGAAGAAACCGGACAAGATGTTGTATATTTGAGGCGTGAGCTTCCGCGCGCTGTACTTCTCCCGCGCGCTGAACTCCTCGCGTGCGCCTGCCGGTAGCCTCCTCGTGTCAGGCAGAGCGCGGCCACCACCACGGCAGCAGGCGGCGCTGGCGCGCGCCCCACGCCACGGGCGGCGGCGGCGGGGAGGAGCACGGCGGCGCCGGAAGGGGCGAGCAGGGAGGCACGGCAGGCGGCGCCACGGCGGGCGAAAGCAGGGGGAGCGCGCCACGGCCACGGCGGCGAAAGCAGGCGATGGGCGGCGGCGCGTGGCCATGACCATGGCCGCGAGCATGCCACGGGCGGCGAGCTGGGTACGGGTTTATTTTGGGCGTCTGCTGGAGATGTCACCGTTGCTAGCTTGGCTGTATATTTTTGGGCGTCTGCTGAAGATGCTCGGTCATGCCGCGCGCTAAAACACTATTTTGGCGCTGTAAAAGAAATTTAGCGCGCGGTTCGGTTGGGCGCGTGTTGGAGATGCTCTAAAGCTTTTTCTTCTGCGCTACAGTATTTGGGTTGGTCAATTTTCGCACATTCTTTCTCTAGCTCGGTCGCTTGATGGCAGCGTTTGCCTCTACATTTGTTTGGGTATCTTTTCATTTCTGTTTTTTTTTTTGTTTCTCTTTGTTTCATCACCGGTTTTCTTTATTTTTTTACTTTTTTTTGTTTTTATTGGTTTTGTGTGTACTTGCTGTTTTTCCCATTTTTTCATTCTTCTTTGGTTTTTATGTTTCTTTCTCAGTTTTCTTGTTTTCTTTGTTTCTTTTCCTTTGCTACATTGGTATTTCTTTGGTTCTCTTGTTTTCTCTTCACTTTTCTTTGTTTTTCCTCTTTTCCCTTTTTTCAACACATGTTTACATTATTTACACATTGTACATTTTTCATATACGTCAAGGCCATTTTATTAACACATGTTTAATGTTTCAAACAAACAATTAACATTTTTAAAATTTATGTTTTGATGTCTATTGATTTCATACACATTGTACGTCTCTGGTATACATCTAACATATTTTCTATACAAGTTTAACATATTTCATATACATTACTAACATCTGCTCAAATACATGTTTTGATGTCGGCTTATACATTGTCCATTTTTCTTATACATCCAAAATACTTACCATTTTTCTGAATTACATGAATCTTTTGTACATTTTACAAATATTTTCGAAAATTCCTTGTACATTTTTTGAAATGCGTGGATATTTTTAAATATCAAAAGAATTGCATACATCAAGAATTTTTTTAATACACACTTAAAAAAATTAAACACATGATTAACATTTTCCCCCAAATATAGGTTTTGATGTCAATTGTTTTCAATAAATTATTTTATTAAATATCTCTTTACATTTATTTTTTGTGCACACAAATATTTGTTCGCCATGAGGTTAATATTTATATAGCACACATATTTATTATCCTATAGCAAAAGAGCCCGTGCGTTGCAACAGGAGGAAACCCTCAGTAATTGCACCCAAAACACCACTCGGGTTGGTCCTCGTCGAGAGGCCCAAAATGACTGCTTCCTCCCCTCCTCTCTCTTTCTAGACTAGTCCTGCTGCTCGATCTTGCGTGAGCTTGGCTTTGTGCCGCTAGCGAACGACCCTGAGCTCACCCCAGGCTTCTCCGCCACCGCCGCCCATCTCTTTCGCTGCCGCTACGCAGGAGCCTACCTTGTCGCCTGACCTTACCTCCGCCGTTGTAGGTGAGCTCCTCTCATCCCCTCTTCCCCTCATTGATTTGTTTCTCTCTTTTCTCCTCCGTTTGGCAAATATGTTTGGTAATGATGTGTATGCCTATTTGTATGGTAACTTGTATGCCGATTTCTGTGGCGCAAACGTGTATTGATTGATGGGATGTAGTTGTATGGTTGATGCGGGTGGTACTCGATCGCAACTCCCAAAAAATAGGATGGGATTCCTCTGGGCCTCCAAGGCCCATACCATAGGGGGTGGTCGGTCATCGGAGGCGGGCGTGAAGAGGGGTTGAACCCTAATCTCCTTTGGGATGAAGCCACTCGTGGAGGTCGGTTTTTTTTTTCTGGCTTGGTGCATATATGTACTAGTAATTAAGTAGTATAATCTACTCCCTCTGTCTCAGAATATAAAAATGTTTTTGACACTACGGTATTTTGGAATGGAGGGAGTATCTGTATGAGTTTGTTTATAATGTGTGTATGTAAACCGATATGGAAGGGAAACTGTGACTTGACTTGAGAATTGGCTGGAAGACACGCATGACGTGGCAGGGGGCATCCATCCAGGAGAGAAGAGGACACGGCCGCGTGGCACACGTGGTTAGCCAACTCCAAAATTGGATCTGAATAACAAAAGTAAAAAAGGAGAGACAGCCACGCCGAGCACATGGGTGGGGAACCAGAGGCGTACAAGAGAAGAGAAACTCTACCTTTTTCTTCTTCTTCTTCTTTTTGATCGATCGTGCCGTGGGTGAAAAACAAAACGAAACAAACCAAAACACCACGTATCCATCCATCCCTAAGACCAACTCCAGGCACGACCTCATCCTGTCCGGATTCATCCGTTTAGGGTAAAACGCCCGGACACGATCTTATCCGAGAAAACCGTGGTCGTCCCCACCCTCGCCGACGTCCGTTTCATCCCCGCAAAAAAAGTATCGATTTTTTCGCTCGCTGCCACGTCCGTCTCCTCCCTCCCTCCCTCCGTGGACTCCTCCACTCCACCCTACTCCACCGGAGGCCGGAGCCGAGCCGAGAGCGATAGATAGATACTTTGCTTTCCCCTCCCCTCCCCCCATCCCATCCCATCCCTCTCTCCCTCCCTCCCAGGTATCTTCACCACCACGCTGACGCCGCACCCGGCCAGAGGACTTGGCAGGCAGCCAAGAAAGTCAACTAGAGGCTCATTAGGGACATGTTGTGGTCTATGTATTCACACATGTATTACGATTTCCGGATAACACAATTATAGCATGAATAACAGACAGTTATCATGATCAAGGAAATATAATTATAATCTTTTATTATTGTCTCTAGGGCATATTTCCAACATTAACCCAGTTCAAGAACCTATATCATGGTTTCGAGAAGAGAGGTCGAGCTATCACAAGGGTGACAAGTACTCGCCTTGAGCTCGACAACAAATATCATGAGGCAAAAGGAATGGTGCATATGACACATTGTCAAGGTTCGTCAAACGAATTTACGCACACATGGGAGTTGGCACGTTCTGCTAGGAGCCTCTACCAACTATCGACTCTGGTCGTATCCATGTGTACGTGAACCTATAGGGTCGCACACTTAAGGGGTTGCAGCCCGTACGGATTGGATCCGAGTGGAAATGGACGCAAACTCCTAGTGGGCTCAAGTGTTGAGCCCACCTTGGAGGTCTATCTAAAGAGGAGTGGGCGCACCACTTAGGGTTAATTTTTCCAACCCTCGATAGCCATCGCCACTCCCCACGCCCATGACGTGCAACCGGACCTAGCAGTCCACCGCCCGCCACTACACCCTGCACATGTGGATACCTTGGAGGCATCGCATCTGCGGTGCCTGGACAAACAGTTCGAGGGAACCGCGAGGCGCCGTTCGCGGGAGATGACCATTCGTGGGTCTTCACTATTCGCAGGAGATCGGCAACAAGAGGAGGAGACGGGCCGAGAGATCGACTACACGCATCACCAACTCTACTCCCGCTGTGGTGACTGCGCGTTTAGTAGTAAACCCGATCTCGTAATCTATTTCTAGCATCATGATCTTGGGTGCGCGGTAGAAAATTTTATTTGGCGCTAGTGTAGCGTACCGCGTGTTCCTACAACCGGCTTGGACGAAACAGCCGAAACGGGGCCTGGCGTACCGCAGAACGGAGGAATCGGCCTTCTGTTCGACCGCCTACGGTCGAGACGGGATCCTGTTCACCGGAAGGGGTGTTGCGTACTGGAAAACAGAGGAAACGAACTTCTCTTCGACCTCCTATAGTTGAAACGGGGTCCTGTTGATCGGGGGTGTGGCGTCCGCAAAACGGAGGAAACGGACTTCTCTTCGACGTCCTACGGTCGAAAGAGGGGGTCATGTTCATCGGGAGGGGTGTGGCGTACCGCAAAACGGGATTCCACGGGGCTACTGTTTATCCACCGTCGACTTCCTCCAGCCTCCACCGGCAACTGTTCATGTAGCCCCCACGGGGTCCTATTCATCCAGCCTCCACAGGCTACTGTTAAACCAGCCCTCCGCAGGGTCCTGTTCAACCAACCCCTCCACGGGGTCCTATTCAACCTTCCCTCCATGGGCTCCCTCCACTGGCTACTGTTCATCCACCCCCACCTCCTCGATCAGGGTCCTGTTCATCTAGTGGTAACGGCCTCTACTACCACGAGATCCTGTTCATCCAACCCCCACTGGGAACTGTTCATCCAACCCCAACCACATATATCTCGACTTGTTCAACCAACCCCCACGTTCACTATTCATCAAGAGGTAGCAGGTTCGATTGGCTTCAGTTAGCAGCAGTAGCGAAGGAATCACTCAGGTTCAGTAAACAGCAAGGGATCGAGCGGGGTTCGGTAACGTAGCTAGTGCAATCGCTCTGGTTCAGCTAGAGCCAACGCCTTGCTCAGGTTCAATTAGAGCGCAACTCCTCGCACACACGCGCGTACGTGTGTGAGAGATGTTGGGGAACGTTGCAGAAAATTAAAATTTTCTTACGGTTTCACCAAGATCTATCTATGAGTTCATCTAAGCAACGAGTCAAGAGAAAGAGTTTGCATCTACATACCACTTGTAGATCGAGTACGGAAGCGTTCGAGGGAGTGGTGATGATGAAGACGTTCCCAACGTGATTCCGATCACCGATGACCAAGTGCTGAACGGACAGCACCTCCGCGTTCAACACACGTGCGGATTTACGGCGTCTCCTTCGTCTTGATCCAGCAAGGAGGAAGGAGAGGTTGAGGAAGACAACTCCAATGGCAGCACGACGGCGTGATGCGATGGAGTGACTGTTCTCCGCGAGGCTTCGCCAAGCTTACGCGGAGGAGGAGAGGTGTTGGGAGGGAGGGCTGCGCCTTCAATGGTGTGTGCAGCCCCCCTTCACCCCTTTATTTATAGGGAAGGGAGGAGGGCGGCCCCTCTAGATGCATCTAGAGGAGGGGGGCGGTTAAGGGAGGGGGCTTGCCCCCAAGCAAGGGGGCGCCTTAGGGTTCCCCTCAACCCTAGGCGCATGGGCCAAGGGAGGGGTGCGCCCAGCCCACCAAGGGCTGGCTGCCTCCCACGCAGCCCAAGTGGCCCCGAAGGGGTGGCCCCTCCCGTGGTCCTCCGGAACCTTTCCTGGACTCTCCATAATACCGATATGACCAAACTTTTCCTGTCCGCTTGACGACTTCCCATATATAAATCTTTACCTCCGGACCATTTCGAACTCCTCGTGACGTCCGGGATCTCATCCGGACTCAACAACATTCGTAATCACATACAAGTCTTCCTATTAACCCTAGCGCCACCAAACCTTAAGTGTGTAGACCCTACGGGTTCGGAGACATGCGAACATGACCGACGCTCTCGGTCAATAACCAACAGCGGGATCTGGATACCCATGTTGGCTCCCACATGCTCCTCGATGATGTCATCGGATGAACCACGATGTCTAGGGTTCAAGCAACCCGTATTCTATTCCCTTTGTCGACGGTATGTTACTTGCCCGAGACTCGATCGTCGGTATCCCAATACCTCGCTCAGTCTCGTTACCGGCAAGTCAATTTACTCGCATCCGTAATGCATGATCCCGTGACCGACACTTGATCACTTTGAGCTCATTATGATGATGCACTACCGAGTGGGCCCAGTGATACCTCTCCGTCATACGGAGTGACAAATCCTGTCTCGATCCGTGTCAACCCAACAGACACTTTCGGAGATACCGTAATGCACCTTTATAGTCACCCGATTCGTTGTGACGTTTGGTACACCCAAAGCATTCCTCGGCATCCGGGAGTTACACGATCTCAAGGTCTAAGGAAGAGATACTTGACATTGGAAAAGCTCTAGCAAAACGAACTACACGATCTTGTGCTATGCTTAGGATTGGGTCTTGTCCATCACGTCATTCTCCTAATGACGTGATCCCGCTTGTCAATGACATCGATGTCCATAGTCACGAAACCATGACTATCTCGTCGACCAACGAGCTAGTCAACTAGAGGCTCACTAGGGACGTATTGTGGTCTATGTATTCACACGTATCACGATTTCCGGATGATACTGCTTATAGCATGAATAAAAGACAATTATCATGAACAAGGAAATATAATAATAATGCTTTTATTATTGCCTCTAGGGCATATTTCCAACAGTCTCCCACTTGCACTAGAGTCAATAATCTAGTTACATTGTTATGAATCGAACACCCATAGAGTTCGTGTTGATCATGTTTTGCCCGCTGAAGAGGTTTAGTCAATGGATCTGCGACATTCAGATCCGTGTGCACTTTACAAATTTCTATGTCTCCATCTTGAACATTTTCACGGATGGAGTTGAAGCGACGCTTGATGTGCTGGTCTTCTTGTGAAACCTGGGCTCCTTGGCAAGGGCAATAGCTCCAGTGTTGTCACAGAAGAGTTTGATCGGCCCCGACGCATTGGGTATGACTCCTAGGTCGGTGATGAACTCCTTCACCCAAATTGCTTCATGCGCTGCCTCCGAGGCTGCCATGTACTCCGCTTCACATGTAGATCCCGCCACGACGCTCGCTTGCAGCTGCACCAGCCATCGCTCCACCATTCAACATATACACGTATCCGGTTTGTGACTTAGAGTCATCGGATCTGTGTCGAAGCTAGCGTCAACGTAACCCTTTACGATGAGCTCTTCGTCACCTCCATAAACGAGAAACATGTCCTTTGTCCTTTTCGGTACTTCAGGATATTCTTGACCGCTATCCGGTGTTCCTTGCGGGATTACTTTGGTACCTTCCTACCAAACTTACGGCAAGGTTTACATCAGTCCAGTACACAGCATGGCATACATAATAGATCCTATGGCTGAGGCATAGGGATGACACTCATCTCTTCTTTATCTTTTGTCGTGGTCGGGCATTGAGCTGAGCTCAATTTCACACCTTGCAATGAGCAAGAACCCTTTCTTGGACTGATCCATTTTGAACTTCTTCAAAATCTTATCAAGGTATGTGCTTTGTGAAAGACCTATGAGGCATCTCGATCTATCTCTATAGATCTTGATGCCTAATATATAAGCAGCTTCTCCAAGGTCCTTCATTGAAAAACACTTATTCAAGTAGGCCTTAATGCTGTCCAAGAATTCTATATCATTTCCCATCAAAAGTATGTCATCTACATATAATATGAGAAATGCTACAGAGCTCCCACTCACTTTCTTGTAAACGCAGGCTTCTCCATAAGTCGCATAAACCAAACGCTTTGATCATCTCATCAAAGCGAATGTTCCAACTCCGAGATGCTTGCACCAGCCCATAAATGGATCATTGGAGCTTGCATACTTTGTTAGCGTTCTTAGGATCGACAAAACCTTCCGGCTGCATCATATACAACTCTTCCTTAAGATAACCGTTAAGGACGCTGTTTTGACGTCCATCGCCATATCTCATAATCATAGTATGCGGCAATTGCTAACATGATTCGGACGGACTTAAGCTTCGCTATGGGAGAGAAAGTCTCATCTAGTCAATCCCTTGAACTTGCCGATAACCCTTAGCGACAAGTCGAGCTTTGTAGATGGTGACATTACCATCCGCGTCCGTCTTCTTCTTAAAGATCCATTTGTTTTCTATCGCTCGCCGATCATCGGGCAAGTCAGTCAAAATCCACACTTTGTTTTCATACATGGATTCTATCTCGGATTTCATGGCTTCTAGCCATTGGTTGGAATCTGGGCCCGCCATCGCTTCTTCATAGTTCGAAGGTTCACTGTTGTCTAACAACATGATTTCCAGGACAGGGTTCCCGTACCACTCTGGTGTGGAAGTGTCCTTGTGGACCTACGAAGTTCAGTAGCAACTTGATCCGAAGTACCTTGATCATCATCATTAATTTCCTCTTCAGTTGGTGTAGGCATCACAGGAACATTTTCTTGAGCTGCACTACTATCCTGTTCAAGAGGTAGTACTTCATCGAGTTCTACTTTCCTCCCACTTACTTCTTTCGAGAGAAACTCTTTTCCGTAAAGGATCCGTTCTTGGCAACAAAGATCTTGCCCTCGGATCTTAAGTAGAAGGTATACCCAATGGTTTCTTTAGGGTATCCTATGAAGACGATTTTTCCGACTTGGGTTCGAGCTTTCCGGGTTGAAGTTTCTTGACATAAGCATCGCATCCCCAAACTTTTAGAAACGATACTTAGGTTTCTTCCCAAACCATAATTCATACGGTGTCGTCTCAACGGACTTAGACGGTGCCCTATTTAAAGTGAATGTAGCTGTCTCTAGAGCGTATCCCCAAAATGATAGCGGTAAATCAGTAAGAGACATCATAGACCGCACCATATCCAATAGAGTGCGACTACGACGTTCGGACACACCATTACGCTGAGGTGTTCCAGGTGGCGTTAGTTGTGAAACGATTCCACATTTTCTTAAGTGTGTACCAAATTCGTGACTTAAATATTCTCCTCCACGATCTGATCGTAAGAATTTTATCTTTCGGTCACGTTGATTCTCTACTTCATTCTGAAATTCCTTGAACTTTTCAAAGGTCTCAGACTTGTGTTTCATCAAGTAGACATACCCATATCTACTCAAGTCATCTGTGAGAGTGAGAACATAACGATATCCTCCGCGAGCCTCAACGCTCATTGGACCGCACACATCGGTATGTATGATTTCCAACAAGTTGGTTGCTCGCCCATTGTTCGGAGAACGGAGTCTTGGTCATCTTGCCCATGAGGCATGGTTCGCATGTGTCAAATGATTCATAATCTAAAGACTCCAAAAGTCCATCAAGATGGAGCTTCTTCATGCGCTTGACACCAATGTGACCAAGGCGGCAGTGCCACAAGTATGTGGGACTATCGTTATCAATTTTGCATCTTTTGGTATTCACGCTATAAACATGTGTAATACTACGCTCGAGATTCATTAAGAATAAACCATTGACCATCGGAGCATGACCATAAAACATATCTCTCATATAAATAGAACAACCATTATTCTCGGATTTAAATGAGTAGCCATCTCGCATTAAACGAGATCCAGATACAATATTCATGCTCAAACTTGGCACCAAATAACAATTATTAAGGTTCATAACTAATCACGTAGGTAAATGAAGAGGTAGCGTGCGACGGCGATCACATCGACTCGAACCATTCCCGACGCGCGCGTCACCTCGTCCTTTGCCGCCTCCGCTTATTCCGCAGCTCTGCTGTGAGTTACAAATATGAGCAACGGCACCGTATGAAATACCCAGGAGTTACTACTTAGTAATTGGTAAAGTACACATCAATTACATGTATATCAAATATACCTTTGGTGTTGCCGGCCTTCTTGTCCGCTAAGTATTTGGGGCAGTTCCGCTTCGGACCCTCCCTTGCAATAAAAGCACTCGGCCTCGTGCTTGGGTCCATTCTTTGACTTCTTCCGGCAACTTGCTTACGGGGCGCGGCAACCTCCTTGCCGTCCTTCTTGAAGTTCTTCTTGCCCTTGCCCTTCTTGAACTTAGTGGTCTTATTGACCATCAACACTTGATGTTCTTTCTTGATTTCAACCTCGGTGACTTCAGATAGAGAACACTTCAGAATGGTCTTTACCATCCCCTGCATGTTGTAGTTCATCACAAAGCTCTTGTAGCTTGGTGGGAGCGATCGAGGATTCTGTCAATGACCGCCTCATCGGGGAGGTTAATATTCAACAAGCGTCATACGGTTGTGCAACCTGACATCTTGAGAATGTGCTCACCGACGTAACCATTTTCCTCCATCTTACAACTATAGAACTTGTCGGAGATGTCATATCTCTCGACCCGGCGTGAGCTTGGAAAACAAGTTTCAGCTCCTCGAACATCTCATATGCTCCGTGATGCTCAAAACGCTTTTGGAGCCCGGTTCTAAGTCATAAAGCATGCCGCCTTCGAACGAGGGAGTAATCATCAAGACGAGACTGCCAAGCATTCATAATGTCTTGGTTCTCTCGACGGAGCGTCACCTAGCGGTCCTTCTAGGACATATTGTTTCTGGCAGCTATGAGGATGATCTCAAGTTCCGGACCCAGTCCGTATAGTTGCTGCCGTCATCTTTCAGCTTGGTTTTCTAGGAACGCGCGTGAAGTTCAAGTTGACATGAGCGTTGGCCATTTGATCTACAAGACATATCATTCAAAAGTTTTAGACTAAGTTCATGATAATTAAGTTCATCTAATCAAATTATTTAAATGAACTCCCACTCAGATTAGACATCCCTCTAGTCATCTAAGTGTTACACGATCCGAGTCGACTAGGCCGTGTCCGATCATCACGTGAGACGGACTAGTCATCATCGGTGAACATTCTCATGTTGATCGTATCTTCTATACGACTCGTGTTCGACCTTTCGGTCTCCGTGTTCCGAGGCCATGTCTGTACATGCTAGGCTTGTCAAGTAAACCCTAAGTGTTTTCGCGTGTGTAAATCTGTCTTACACCCGTTGTATGTGAACGTAAGAATCCATCACACCCGATCATCACGTGGTGCTTAGAAGCGACAAACTTTAGCAACGGTGCACGTTAGGGAAACATTTCTTGAAATTGTTGTAAGGATCATCTTATTTACTACCGTCGTTCTAAGTAAACAAGATGTATAAACATAATAAACATCACATGCAATTATATAGTAGTGACATGATATGGCCAATATCATATAGCTCCATTGATCTCCATCTTCGGGCTCCATGATCATCTTGTCACCGCATGACACCATGATCTCCATCATCATGATCTCCATCATTGTGCCTCCATGAAGTTGTCACGCCAACGACTACTTCTACTTCTATGGCTAACGCGTTTAGCAATAAAGTAAAGTAAGTTACATGGCGTTCTTCAATGACACGCAGGTCATACAAAATAAAGACAACTCCTATGGCTCCTGCCGTTGTCATACTCATCGACATGCAAGTCGTGATTCCTATTACAAGAACATGATCTCATACATCACAATATGTCATTCATCATTCATCACAACTTGGCCATATCACATCACATGACAATTGCTGCAAAAACAAGTTAGACGTCCTCTAATTGTTGTTGCATCTTTTACGTGGCTGCAATTGGGTTCTAGCAAGAACGTTTTATTACCTACGAATAACCATAACGTGATCTTGTCTACTTCTATTTACCCTTCATAAGGACCCTTTTCATCGAATCCGCTCCAACTAAAGTAGGAGAGACAGACACCCGCCAGCCACCTAATGCAACTAGTGCATGTTAGTCGGTGGAACCGGTCTCACGTAAGCGTACGTGTAAGGTTGGTCCGGGCCGCTTCATCCCACAATACCGCGGAAGCAAGATAAGACTAGTAGCGGCAAGTAAGTTGATAAGATCCACGCCCACAACTAAATTGTGTTCTACTCGTGCAATAGAGAACTACGCATAGACCTAGCTCATGATGCCACTGTTGGGGAACGTTGCAGAAAATTAAAATTTTCTTACGGTTTCACCAAGATCTATCTATGAGTTCATCTAAGCAACGAGTCAAGAGAAAGAGTTTGCATCTACATACCACTTGTAGATCGAGTACGGAAGCGTTCGAGGGAGTGGTGATGATGAAGACGTTCCCAACGTGATTCCGATCACCGATGACCAAGTGCTGAACGGACAGCACCTCCGCGTTCAACACACGTGCGGGATTTACGACGTCTCGCCGTCTTGATCCAGCAAGGAGGAAGGAGAGGTTGAGGAAGACAACTCAATGGCAGCACGACGGCGTGATGCGGATGGAGTGACTTGTTCTCCGGCGGGCTTCGCCAAGCTTACGCGGAGGAGGAGAGGTGTTGGGAGGAGGGGCTGCGCCTTCAATGGTGTGTGCAGCCTCCCATTCACCCCTCTATTTATAGGGGAAGGAGGAGGGCGGCCCCTCTAGATGCATCTAGAGGGGGCGGCGTTAGGGAGGGGCTTGCCCCAAGCAAGGGGCGCCCCTTAGGTTCCCTCAACCCTAGGCGCATGGGCCAAGGGAGGGGTGCGCCCAGCCCACCAGGGGCTGGCTGCCTCCCACGCAGCCCAAGTGGCCCCGAAGGGGTGGCCCCTCCCGTGGTCCTCCGGAACCTTTCCGGTGGACTCTCCACAATACCGATATGACCAAACTTTTCCGGTGTCCGCTTGACGACTTCCATATATAAATCTTTACCTCCGGACCATTCCGAACTCCTCGTGACGTCCGGATCTCATCCGGACTCAACAACATTTGGTAATCACATACAAGTCTTCCTATTAACCCTAGCGCCACCGAACCTTAAGTGTAGACCATACGGGTTCGGAGACATGCTGAACATGACCGGGGCGCTCTCGGTCAATAACCAACAGCGGATCTGGATACCCATGTTGGCTCCCACATGCTCCTCGATGATGTCATCGGATGAACCACGATGTCTAGGGTTCAAGCAACCCGTATTCTATTCCCTTTGTCGACGGTATGTTACTTGCCCGAGACTCGATCGTCGGTATCCCAATACCTCGTTTAGTCTCGTTACGGCAAGTCACTTTACTCGCATCGTAATGCATGATCCCGTGACCGACACTTGATCACTTTGAGCTCATTATGATGATGCACTACCGAGTGGGCCCAGTGATACCTCTCCGTCATACGGAGTGACAAATCCTCGCCTCGATCCGTGTCAACCCAATGACACTTTCGGAGATACCGTAATGCACCTTTATAGTCACCCGATTCGTTGTGACGCTTTGGTACACCCAAAGCATTCCTACGGCATCCGGGAGTTACACGATCTCAAGGTCTAAGGAAGAGATACTTGACATTGGAAAAGCTCTAGCAAAACGAACTACACGATCTTGTGCTATGCTTAGGATTGGGTCTTGTCCATCACGTCATTCTCCTAATGACGTGATCCCGTTGTCAATGACATCTGATGTCCATAGTCAGGAAACCATGACTATCTGTCGACCAACGAGCTAGTCAACTAGAGGCTCACTAGGGACATATTGTGGTCTATGTATTCACACGTGTATCACGATTTCCGGATGATACAGTTATAGCATGAATAAAAGACAATTATCATGAACAAGGAAATATAATAATAATGCTTTTATTATTGCCTGTAGGGCATATTTCCAACAAGAGAAACACGCAAACCTCCATGCATTGCTCGGCCCCGACCACCTACCGTAACCGGGAATTCCCCGAAATTTTCCTTTCCCTCGCTTCTACCACGATTTTTTCCATCATGGACGGCCTAAAGAATGTCATGCAGGTGCGTCTCCGGCCCGCCCAAAAAGCTCATTTTCTGTTATGATTTTTTGTCATAGAAGTAGGAGCCCACCACATCTATGATGATACAAGGTTTTGTCATAATTATCATCATCGAAGTGTCATAAGTATGACAGAAAAAAATTGTTCAGCCCAAAATGTCACGGATGTGTCTTTTTTTTAGTGATGTATTTGACATGAAAAAACAATAGCAATAAAACTTAACGATCAATATGCTATGCTAACGGATGGGTCTTGTCCATCACATCCTGTTCATCAAATGACAACACATGTCTATGGTTAGGAAACTTAACCATCTTTGATTAACGAGCTAGTCTAGTAGAGGCTTACTAGAGACACGATGTTTTGTCTATATATCCACACATGTATCAAGTTTCCGGTTAATATAATTCTAGCATGAATAATAAACATTTATCATGAAATAAAGAAATATAAAATAACAACTTTATTATTGCCTCTAGGGCATATTTCCTTCAGAGACAGGCCTCCCTTTCCTCGCCTCTCTGCAGCGAAAGCATCGGCCGGGAATGCGCCTTCGGCATGGCCCTTCAGCACGCGTGCGGCTGATCCCTGGGCCGGCCCACGGCTATATCTCGCCCTTCTCACGTGATAAGGGTAAAACCTTTTCCCTTTTTTCCAGTAAAACTTCGAAAATCCATAAATAAATCAAATCGACACCAAATTTGATGGTTCAAATTTCTAGAAGTTCATAAATTCATGCTCTATCACATGGTGCAAGTTGCACATTTTTCTAGAAACATTTTCTTCACAAATATTTACCAAATCCCATTTTTTTCATTTCTATGATAAACTTTAGAAAATCAAAGAGAGATCAAAATTCATCCAAATGCCATGATTCAAATTCCTAGATGCTTCTAAGTTCATAACTTAGTTTTTGAACATTTTCCCAATAATTTATGTGCCACATCAAATATTGGTCCATTTTTCCATGTATAGCCAACTTTGCAAAACCCTAGGAAAATCATTACAACTCCCAATCCAGTGAAACCAACTCCTAGAGGCTTCTAAAATCATGCTTTGTTAAATGGGTGTCTTTTCTCATTTTTTCAAAATAATGTTTCTATACACTTCTTGCAAATCCATTAATCCCTTGATTTCATCATATTGAAATGTTCAAAAATATCTACTGATCCAATCCCAATGAAATCACTTTGGTCATTTTTCATATGACCAAGGGTATCCTAGAAAAGTCCAACTCACATTTTTAGAGCACTTTTAGTTTTGCCTTATTGTGTTGCTTATTGTGATTGTTTCCGACGTTAGTTGACGAAATAGATGGAATAGTCGGAGATGGACGAGAAGGATTGAAGACCTTGCGGAGCCAGGCAAGCAACCGTTTGACCATGATGAACCATTTTACATCATAATAGTATTTTCGTTGTTTCATCTTTGATATATCTTGAATGGCAACCTTGCAAGGCTTGCTTCCATTGCATACCCCGTTGATACTTGCATTGTTCATGACTCTATCCTTGTTTAGAATCGTGTTGGTGGGTTGTAGAAATATGCTATGGTGGTTGGCTACGCAAAATGCGGCAGGGTTATGCATGGAAAGGAACAAGTGTGGTTTGACTTACTTGCAAATAACCCCAGTGGGTGCCACTAATGCCCCTGGAAAATGATGATGAACTAGGTCACTACTTGGTGGAGAAGCAGTGTACCAAGGTTTCATGATTGTGTTGTTTACAGAGATGGATTAGATTTGAGATTGTTGACCGTCCCAACCAAAGATGCGCAACCAGTCTACCCTTATATGGGAAAGGGAATTATTGATTACCTAGTTCGTGCTAGCATGGATGCCCGCATTACTAGTGATGGGAGTGGTGTGGTCACTCTAGGGACGGGATCATGCTTGGATAGGCGGCCATGACTGTTTTTACAGGGCACCGGACACACCGTTGGTACCCCGTGCTTGTGTTATGTGATGAATATGGGAGCGTGGCTCCACAAAAAAATACTATGTGACAATGTTTGGCACGGGGGCTGCTACCAATCGAGTGGACTCTATGTTAGTCATGGCGAAAGGTAATCATCGGGTGCTTACCCCGGGTACTTGAGGTACTGTGGGTCGTGGATGACACGAAAGTTCCCCGGATCTTGTGGGTAAAGTGTGCAACCTCTGCAGAGTGTCAACATCCACCGAGTGAGATCCGTTCGCATGTCTTACTAATGTCTGATGTCGGACATTATGACAGTCCATATTTGATTCTAAATGTAATTATTTTGAATATCATTTACATACATTTAATAATTTTTTTAAAAAGGTTAACACATATTAAATGGTCCACTGGCCGGAGCCCATTTAAACACGAGAAGTCTATATCTTTATACTACTTCAAAAGAACGTAAAGTTTGCATTTCATCTCTCTTTTGTCCAACCTTCCTTACATACGTCCCACTTTTTCCTTCACTTTGATTTTTCTCTCTCATATTTAATTTTTCTCCCAACAATTGTCCCCAACATAGAATCAATTGTCTCATGTTTTATTAACTTACCAAAATAAAAATACTTTTTCCTTGGTAAGTAATTTTTTATCAAATAAGTGCTTATAAAAATAAAAATGACAGGTAAATCATGGCGATTGTGTAACAAAAACCTTTTAAGATTTTAGCGCATCAATATAATAATAGACGTGCGGCCATGGGCTAATCTATTATAATGTTTATACTTCTGTTTGAACGCACGGGCAATTTTCTAGTATCAGTCATAAATACATACATAAAGCATGAGGATCATCTAGCTTTATCATTGAAACCTCTTTGTCGGGGTGGCAAGAGCGTGCATACTCAAAGTAACAGGTTGCCCGCCGGTTCGAATTTTGTCAAGAACGATTTTTAATCTGAATTTTCCTTCTGGACTAACAGGTGGAACCCATTAGTCATATATATAATATTAAAATAATAATATTTCGTCATTACAAAGTGGACCGGTGCCACATCGGTCAAATATGACGGCATATATACGTCTACGGATGTGTGTAGCACCGCATTTGCACGCGCCAGCCAAGTTTTAGAAGCAATTGGATGTATTTTTCAACCAAACATTAAAGTAACACATCCATGGCAAGTTCAAGCACCGGCTAGCGGTGTAATGACCTCTGTTTGTATAAGGCCGTGTTTGTTTGGGCTCTTATTTCTGCTTTTGCAGCAGTTTTCACTTTGGACGAAAAAGCCATAAAAGCTCCTAAATATGTGATTTTAGAGCTTTCATAGCTTTTTGAGCTAAATATTGTTATATCGATTCATTGAAATCGAAAAATGGTCTAGAAGCATCTTTTAGGGCTTTTTGCCCAATAAGAAAGAGCTGCGAAAGCAGAAGCAAAAATCCAAACAACTCGGCCTTAAACCAATACGCATTTGCAGTGAAGGGAAGCTCTGGCGTGAGAATTGCCATTTTGGGAAGCCCCTCAGTCGACCGAGACTTCGTCATGTCTCGGTCGATGCTATATTCGTTTGTTCTCGCATAGGCACACAGTTTTTTTTTTCCCAGCAATTTCGTTTTTTGTTTTTTTACTATAACACTTGACTGAAACTTGGTTAAGTCTGAACGGACTAAATTCTTCACACACAAAATAGAGTGTCATGGATGTATCATTGGAGAGAAAGAGGAGGTAATTGCCACGAGTAGGTAGAAAACAAGAAGCTTGGTCGTCCCCACTCCCCTCCCCTCCCCTCCCCTCCTTGCTGGGTTGGGTGGTAGGGTAGCGGCGGTTGCCCACCGTGGACGGCAGCCACGTCCGTCTCATCCCGCAAAAAAGAATAGATTTTTCGGTGCCACCTCCCTCCCTTCTCCGCCGTGGACTCCTCCACTCCACCCTACCGGAGCCCAGCGTCCCCCCAGCCGAGGGGAGAGCGATAGATAGATACTTTGCTTTCCCCTCCCCTCCCCCCATCCCTTCCCTCTCTCCCAGGCCAGGTCTCCCGGAGAATCCAGTCAGGGCAGCACCCGGAGTCCGTCCGTCCGTCCGTCCGTCAAGAAAGTCCAAGACCACGCATCAAGGGCGATGCCGCCGCGGCGGCCCAACACCGGCGCCGGGGGCGGGGGCACCTCCTCGGCCGCGCCGCCGCCTCCGCCGCGCAAGGTCCCGCTCCGCTCCCTGCTGCGGGCGGCCTCCGTCGCCTGCGGGGTCCAATTCGGGTGGGCGCTGCAGCTCTCCCTGCTGACCCCCTACGTCCAGGAGCTCGGCATCCCGCATGCCTTCGCCAGCCTGGTCTGGCTCTGCGGCCCGCTGTCGGGGCTCCTGGTGCAGCCGCTGGTGGGCCACCTGTCGGACCGCATCGCGCCGGCCAACTCCCCGCTGGGCCGGCGCCGGCCCTTCATCGCCGCGGGCGCCGCCTCCATCGCCTTCTCCGTGCTCACCGTCGGCTTCTCCGCCGACGTGGGGCGGCTCTTCGGGGACGACATCGTGCCCGGGTCCACCAGGTTCGGGGCCATCATCGTCTACCTCATCGGCTTCTGGCTGCTGGACGTCGGCAACAACGCCACGCAGGGGCCATGCCGCGCCTTCCTCGCAGACCTCACAGGTTGAGTGCCACCCAAATCAATCCCTGCCGATTTCAACCGATTTTCTTTTCAATTCCTCTGCTTGCTTGCTTGCTTGCTGCTTTAGCAGATTGATTCGATTCGATTCGTTTCTGCGCGATTGCTGCTTAGCATTCAGTTCAATTTTACACCTGTACTGGAGCACATACATGGTTCTTCTTGCTCCACAATGGGGAATAAATTCCCCTGGCTGATTTCCTGATTGATTGACAGTAATTGGGATTCGCAATTCCTGCTACACGACGAGGGGTCAAGTGCAAAAACGATCCTCCTACCCATACTTATTTACTCGAGTATTTATTTTGTGTGGCCGGAAGATTGCACTTGCACCTGCACACGAGAACGAGAGAGAAATTGGAGAAGAGATCAATGTCGCTTTCCGCTTTAGGCCGAGAAAAAAGATTCTTGCTCCGTTGGTCGGCTTTGGCCTCTCAATTCCATTTTCTTCTTCTTCTTCTTCTTCACATCACATTATTGAGTGTTGACACCCAGCTGCCCTGTTTGTTAATACTACACAACAGACCAGACCCTGGACTGGGGTGGGGTTGCCAAACCAAAATACTATATGCTGATGCCACACTAATAATCAGGACGTGGCACTCCATTACAGCGATGCAAACCTTTCAATAATCAGGGACGGTTGGTACAAATGTCGCCACCAAGCCTTGTCCTTTCCCTCCCCACACCACTTCATTTATCTATCCATATTCATTCATTCATGTGTGCGATGGAGGATCAATGATGAACAAGTGTGCGGGAAGCCCGGCCCGGCGGGTCGCTTTCGCGGCCGGATCCGGCCAATGCCGACCTGAGCAGGAGGCAGATATTTAAGCATTGTCACTAGACTCTTTGGTCCCTAATAACTGTTGCCAGATCTCAGAATCTTAGGAGACCCAAAGGCATCTTTGTTAACAGCCAGGTATTCTCTCAGAGGGGCCCCTCTGCCTGCCTGCCTGCTGCCCTTGCTTCATCACTGATTGCCTGCCTTGTGTTGTGCCTTGACAGCGCTGTCCGTGCTCCCTTCACCCTTTCGTCGCGTGCACGAAAACATTACGCTCATGAATGAGATGGGGGGGTTGATGTGTGCTTGTTGTGGTAGCCACACACACACACATTTCTGCCTTAAATGTCAGATATCTGAATCTATTACAACTAATTACACTTCCCTATTGAGAACATTTGTTTATATATATACCCGGCGTTGCTGTCTCCTGTTTTGAGTTTTGCCAATCGAGTCTGGCTGCCCGTTGCACATTGCGATGGAGGGTTGTTGATGATGATCAGCGAGTGTGCGGGAAGCTACGATCAGCGCGTCGCTTTCGCTCCTGGATTAGGCCAGGCCAATGCAATGCCGACCAGCTTGGGAGGGAGACAGATATTTAAGCATTGCATTGCCGGATTTCGAATCATACGATGGGATGGCATCTTTTTTTTTTTTCTGTTTTGTCAGCACTCAACAGGAGGGTCCCCTGCATGTTTGTTTTATCGATAATTGATTTCCTGCCTTACCAATGCTCTGTGGTGGCCTGTCACTCTCCTCGCGTGGCGTTAATGCGGTGCGAGAAAATGTTTACACTGATGAGATGGGGGTGATGTGCTCTTTTCATGGCCACACCAATTTCTGTGTCGTAGCCAACACAAATGATCTGAATTTATTCTCTACTAACAATATATAGCCATCACTGCTTTCCTGGTTTGACAATCGAGTTCTGCTTGACACAAAATTTATTCTGTGTCGTAGCCACACAAATGATCTGAATTTCTGCATGGTTAGCAAAATTTTAAATTGTTGTACCCAGCATCAACAGACTGTTGTCTGACATGCTGTAATATAAGTTAGCTTCTTCCACCTCGAACGTAAACTGATTTCTGTCTGATCATTTTTTTTTTCTGTTTGCAGAGAATGACCCGAGGAGGACCCGGATCGCCAACGCCTACTTCTCTCTCTTCATGGCGCTGGGGAACATACTCGGGTATGCCACCGGGGCATACAACGGCTGGTACAAGATATTCCCGTTCACTATCACCGAGTCCTGCTCTGTCAGCTGCGCCAACCTCAAGTCCGCGTTCCTGCTCGACATCATCATCCTGGCGATTACAACGTACGTTAGCGTCGTGACGGTGCAGGACAATCCTACTTTCGGAAGCGACGAGGCGGCACCTCCGAGCAGCCACGAGGAGGAGGCTTTCCTCTTTGAGCTTTTCGGGTCGTTCAAGTACTTCACGATGCCTGTTTGGATGGTCTTGATCGTCACCTCACTTACCTGGATCGGGTGGTTCCCTTTCATCCTCTTTGACACCGACTGGATGGGCCGAGAGATCTACCGGGGAAGCCCGGAGATCGTCGCCGACACCCAAAAGTATCATGACGGTGTGAGAATGGGCTCTTTTGGTCTCATGCTCAACTCGGTTGTTCTTGGGATCACATCTATTGGAATGGAGAAGTTGTGTAGGAAGTGGGGAGCTGGACTTGTATGGGGTGTCTCCAATATCATCATGGCGCTGTGCTTCGTGGCGATGCTTATTATAACATACGTTGCACAGAACCTGGATTATGGACCTAGCGGAGCACCTCCAACCGGCATTGTCGCCGCTTCCCTCATTGTGTTCACAATCCTAGGAGCACCTCTGTCGGTCAGTAACAGAACTATATTTTTTTTTGGCACCAATGTGGTTTTCTTTCCCTCATATACATGTTATACGCGTGGTATTGATGATTCTTTTGTTTTTGCCGTTGCAGGTCACGTACAGTATACCATATGCGATGGCTGCAAGTCGTGTTGAAAATCTTGGGCTAGGCCAAGGTAATCTTGCTTTTCACTATAGACTGTTTGGCTGCATCATATTGGATCTGTGTTCTTAGTTCTTACATTTGTCCCTTTTCCCCCACAGGTCTAGCAATGGGCATTCTTAATTTATCTATTGTCATACCACAGGTATTTTATTATGTTTTCCGTTTGGACTATAGTCGGTGTATATGCATATTTTATATGAAAATGTATCTGATTAAGCTTCTGGCACCAAAGGAATTAAATGTAATAGCCAGTTGAACCATCTTCTGTACCTAATTACCAGGAGCATATGCATTCAAAGTTGAAATCTCATAAAAATTCGAACAAAAGTTGAAATCATATGCATTCAACTTAGTTATGACCACAGTTCTCAGATAAAACATTCGAACATTCTAACGTTTCATGACCACTGCATGCCTTATTTACCTGAAACTTTTGGTCTGCAGTAATTAGCAGAGTTGAACCTGAAAACTTGAGTAGAAAGTATAAGCATATGGTTTTTTTAGGTGAAACACAAAAGTAGAAGCATATGTTTTCCTAGGGGAAACAGAAAGTTAACTGGAAGTGACCGTGTGGTACCTGCAGATCATCGTGTCGCTGGGCAGCGGGCCATGGGACCAGCTCTTCGGCGGAGGGAACGCGCCGTCCTTCTGGGTGGCTGCCGCGGCCTCCTTTGTGGGCGGGCTGGTAGCCATCCTGGGGCTCCCGCGGGCGCGGCTCGGGCCGAAGAAGAAAACCACCCAACGATGATGATTCGAGAGCGAGTATACGGAGACATTGTTATGTTGCAGACAAGGAAGGAAGGCAGGTTGGTCTCAAGTTGCAACCATTCATTCTTTGCACACTTGCTTCCAAGACACTGGGAACGCTGCCTACACTACACTAGGCATGGGGGGTCTGTATATTGTCATCATCAAGTTGGGTTGGGTTCAAATTCAAGGCCAAAAGTAGGAGGGCTCTCGAATTTTCCTCCGTGGGCCCTATCGTCGCCTTTTTTTCGCTTGTCGGTGTGAAACATGGTCAGTCATATGTTGTTGTATATCGGATATTTTGCCATTTTGTCGAAGATTATCAACCAATCAATAAAAGTTGCAGGGTTTTGTTTGAGATTATTGTTGGCACTGGAGGTCCTCCTTGTCACTTGTTCATGATTTCCTTTCTTTCTTTCTTTCTTTCTTTCTTACTTTGGCATTGTTGACAAGGGAGGCCTCAGCACGCCTGTACCGAGACATAATACATCTAGCCTATAGCGTGGACATATTGGGCAGGTCTAACACTGTAGCTGCATGCAAGTTTTTTTAATTATTATTATTGTATTTTCACTGCTTTTGTTCAGGTTTTTTTATGGTTTTCTCTTTCACTTTTACTTTTTTCTTCGGTTTTCACAGGATTTCTTAGTTTTTTTAAAAACATGTCTAATTTTTCTTACACGTTGTATCCTTTTTGTAGTGCACAGAATGAACATTTTACATACATGTTTAACACTTTTAAATACATATGTATTGATACCTATTTTTTTTCATATGCATTGTATATTTTGGTATATATCTACAACTTTTTATTATACATGTTTAATAACACTTCTAAAGTACATGATTAACATTTTATATGCTTGTTTTTTGAAGATTATTTTCTTGAATATGTGTTAAACAATTTTAAATACACATTGTTGAATGATACAAAAACATTCTTAATTGTGTGAATAATTTTTCAAAAATGTATAAACATGTTTTTTAAATGCCACGAATGTATTTTTGAAACTCGTGAGTATATTTTTAAATGCAATGCATTTTTGAATGGTACGAAACATTATATTGAATTACATGAATATATTTTACATTGTATAGAAATTTTAAAAAGTGCAACATATGTTTTTTAATGCGTGATTTTTTTTTAAATGTCACAAACATTTTTTTAATGCCATCAACATTATTATAAAAGTTGCACGAATATCTTTTTGATACTACATAAACATTTATTTAAGGCGCGATGAACATTAAATATAGTATCTTTTATTTTATAAATAAAAGTAATAAACGGAAAAGGAAAAATATTTGAGCAAATCCGAAAAAGCCAGTTCTTACGTGTGAACGCTAAACTGTCCCGTTGTGCACTGGGCATGGCCTATGTGACGTGTTCTGCGTCAAGTTGCTGCGCTTTCGCATAGGGCTCTTCATTGGCGAGCTAAGTGGGCCGCGCAGCGCGCGTTTCCTTTGTGCCGCGGGCGTTTCCCTGGTTCGAACTGTTTTATTGTTTTCTTTCTGTTTTTGTTGTTTTGGCTGCTTTTCATTTGTTTCTGGTGTAAACTAAAGCATGTAAAAGCTTAGACAAGCACATGCTCCCTCGCTTTTAAAACAGTAAAAAAAATGTCTAATTATCTACCACCACACGTCACACGTTAAATTATCTACCACCACAAAAAAATGTCTAATTATCTACCACCACACGTCACACGTCAAATTATCTACCACCACACGTCAAATTCCAAAAAAATTATCTACCACCACAAAAAACAGTAAAAAAAATGTCGAATTTTGGGGCGCACCTCACACGTCAAATTATCTACCACCACAAAAAAAATTGGAATTTTTTGAATTTTTCTATTTTTTTTTTGAATTTTTTGCTTAGAGGGAGCAGATGAGCCCGGGCTCCAGGATGAATTATCCAGTTTGACAACCTAACCATCAGTTTTAAAAGCATGATTTTGTAATCCTTAAAGAAAATCTCAGGAATAACATGGTTTAGCATTAAACCAACCCATCATAAAACGGTGTCAATTCAAAATTATCGTTAAAACTATTAGAACCAGTGATGCTACCTCCCAGGGAGCAAGAGTTCCTAGCATGGTTGTATTGTATGAGTTATTACAAGTCTAACAAAAATCACATGATTTCTAAAACACTTTATACGTAAAGTTATGTTACGTCAAATTCACTTTCACATGCCACCAAAACAGATTCCTCACAAGTCACAACACAAGTTAGAAAAACTGGCTACTGGTGAAGTGGAAAAAAGTGAAACAAGGTTATGACATCCACAAGAAAAGCAAATGATTCATGACATACACAGGCAGCTGCAACATCTGGCATCCGTACAAAAAGATGCATCCTGATCGCCTTGGCATAGAATTTAGCGTGGCTCGTTACCGTGGACACACAAAGCATGAGAGAGCAGAGGAGAGGCTTACCACATGTGCCAGAGCCGAAGAAGAATCGGCCACCGGAGGTGCGGGGCAAGAGGAGGTGGACTGGAAGAGGAATCCCCCGCACACACCAAACGATGGTCTCCCCTGATGGCACAATTACCCAAGTAAACATTAAATCCAGAACTGTAACTGTGCAGCAAACAAGATTGATTTTTTGTTCACAAGTTGAGATGTATGTGTGAATCAGTCAGTGGCTTACCCCTCTGTTGAGAAGTTAAAAGCAGATTCCACATGAACCCTCTCCAACACCCACACAAGCATAAAAAAGAAACCCCAGATTTAGTTAAGCGTCCACGTGGCAGGAACTGCATCTCAGGTTGTTGAACACCTCCTCCGGGGGCATGTCATCCTGCACAAGTACAAAGCAACACAAACTTGAGGAACAGAGCAACAAAAATACCGTAACTTTGTGTATGCGGTAAGCAAGATAAAGACAATTTCTTCAGAAGTTGAGATGTCTTCGGATGACAGCGGCGCTCTGATGTCATTCCCCCCTTGGGGCGTCATTCTTGAAGGTACACACGTGATCGAGGGACGAGAGGACAGATTCTTTGGTGGAGCGGTGCGTCATCTCACTCATTGATGGCGGCGGGTCTCTGCGGCATGGCGGTGTGGTGACTCGGTGCCTGATGCGCGGAGATGGACTCGCGCAGGAGGGTGACGCGGTTTGGCGTCGTGGCGGCGTCGACGACAGCTAGACCAAACAAGGTAGATGCAGCAGTACAACTCTAAAGATGGATTGGTGGCAGGTGGCTGCGGCGGCCTCAAACCCGGCAGGCGTCCTGGTTGAGGAGTGCGCCGGACCGGTGGATGACCCATACCCGGCAGGCATCCTGGATGAGATCTCAGGTCTTAGATGTTAGGTTTGGCTGCGAGGTCTGTTTGGTATTAGACCCAGACAATCAGCATCCCTTCATCAATTGGATAGGATTAGCGACAGATGTAGCCTAGACGGTAGCTTTAGTCTTACCGTTGTACTACTTTGTAAGGTCTTGCGTGAACAATTAATAAAGTGGCTGCATGCATCGTCCAGATGCAGAGGCCGGTGGTCTTCCTCCTTTTCCAAAAAAAAATATAGTACTGTAGACCACCGATTCAGAGAATTAGTATATCACGCAATGCAATCTGCTGTTACGATCGAAAAAAGATCCATGACACTGCAATCGATGATTGGAACTTTGCTGCCGTTTCAAGGTGCCTGTACCACATGTCACCGGTCCAAATGCCCGAAACCACGAACATGTAATGTAATGCTTGCTTGCACGACTCCATCCAACAGTTCGAGTATGATTTCTTAATTCCACCCCGAATCTTGAGGTGGGACAAACAAAAAAGAACCACGTCTCTAGCTATTCACCTATGTTTTTGCAGACTCTCACACAAAGGAATACCCTCCTGTTAGGGTTTTAGTACTACGGTGCCGATCGCAATCTCCGACGAGTGTTTTACGTACGTATTTGCTACCTCGCCCTCGTCTCCATCGCTCCCTGCGTCTTGGTGCGGGGTAGACCAGATCCTTTGGGAGTTAGCGAATTGGGATCAACCCTAGGTATGGATGAAGTGATCTTTTTCATATCTCGAAGCTCATTTCCGTGAGTGTGCTTGGCGATAACTGAATCGGTTGCTAGTCTCTGTAGAATGAATGTGCTCTCAATTTCAGGTTATCCTATGGTTCTGAGCATTTGAGCTATTTTTGACGATTTGCGATCCATGGACGTTTTTTTTGGTAATAGAGGCGTACCCCCGGCCTCTGCATCATAATGATGCATGCAGCTATCTTATTAAAAATTCGTAAAGTATCATAAAGTCGTCAAAGTATTACAGCTCGTAAATGGAGCAAAAAATAAAAATAAAGCAAAGTTCATGCTGACAATCACAACCGAAATGGCAATTAGAAGGATAAGCTCCCTAAACTCCTATCCTGTTGTTATGTGGCCGCCAACCGAACCGGTTGAATATAGCCCGTGCTACCATCTCTCACTAGTTGCACCTAGTAACCAAAGGCTCCCTGGATTCCATCGAAGTGAGTAAGAACCACATACAGATCCAAACAATAGATCTGAAGATGACATGCAAGAAAGTTAAATTTGCGATCCATAGACGTGGATCATCAAAGGCTTATGATCATCAAAGTTATCCTTGACTTCTTAAATTGAGCTTGACCATATCTCGAGTAAGCGGCTAGTCTCTGCAGCAAGAATGTACCAACAGTTTTAATTTATACGTGCTTGACTTCTAAAAGTGAGCTTGACAATACTCTGAGTTAGCAGCTAGTCTTTGCAGCATGAATGTACTGGCATTTTTAATTTATTCGTGCTTGACTTCTAAAAATGAGCTCGGAAATATTTTGAGTCAGCGGCTAGTCCCCGCAGCAAGAATTGTTGGGAAACGTTGCATAAAAAACAAAAAATTTATACGCACACACAAGATCTATCCATGAAGATGCATAACTACGAGAGGGGGAGAGCACCTACAGACCCTTGTAGCTCGCTAAGCGGAAGCGTTTATTAACGCGGTTGATGTAGTTGTACACCTTCATGATCTATTTCGATCAAGCACCGAGCGTACGGCACCTCCGTGTTCAGCACACGTTCAGCTAGATGACGTCCTCGCCTTCTTGATCCAGCAAGAGGGGCGAAGTAGTAGATGAGTTCCGGCAGCACGACGGCGTGGTGACGGTGGATGGTGAAATTTTTTCCGCAGGGCTTCGCCAAGCACAACATATTTGGAGGATGAACTAGAGGGAGAGGGGGCGCCGGCACACGGCTTGGTGAATCGTGGTGTGTGGCGCCCCCTTCCCTCCTCTCATATATATAGGTGGAGGCGGAGGGGAGGCAGCCTAGGGCGTGCCCCAAGGAGGGCCAGCGGCTGCCCTAGGCACCCCCTTGCATACTTGCCGCGTGGGGTGGGGGGGGGGGGCGGCCCCTAGGGAGCCTCCCTTTCCTTTTTCCTTGCGTGGAGAAAGGCAGGAGGGGGCCGACCCCTCCTTCCTTCCTAGGGCTGACGGCCAGGAGGTGGGGTGCGCCACCTCCCTTGTGGGCTGGTGTGCTCCCCTCATTTTGGCCTGTTAGGCCCAACAACTCCCCGTGGCCTCCCAGAACCCCTTCCGGTGATTCAATAATTATCCGGTGTATTCCGGAACACTTCTGGAGACCGACTACTATCATCCTATATATCATGAAACGGACCAGAATCGGCCAAAACTGCGATTGTTGATAACCGACACGTAAGCGCACCTTTGGGTTCAACAACCATGGAAATCGCTTTGGGACCCCAAAACAGTGAGTAATAGTCCACGAAACGGGCCAGAATCGACTAAAACCGCGAGTGTTGATGACCGACACATAAACGCACCCCGGGGTTCGTCAATCGTGGAAATCACTCCGGGACTCCAAAACAGTGAGTAATAGTACACGAGACGGGGCAGAATCGGCCAAGACTGCGAGTGTTGATGACCGACACATAAGCGCACCTTGGGGTTCTAACATTATGGAAATCGCTTCGGGACCCCAAAACGATGAGTAATAATCCATGAAACGGCTCAAAATTGGCCAAACCAACGTGTGTTGACAACGGACACTTAAACGCACCCCGGGGATTGTCAATCGTGGAAATCGCTCTGGGACACCAAAAACAGTGGGTAGTAGTCCACGAAACAGACCATAATTGGCCAAAGTTGTGAGTGTTGATGACCGACATGTAAACGCACCCTGGGGTTTGTCAAGCGTGTAAATCAGTTCGGGACCCCAAAACTGAGTAGTAGTCCAAGAAACAGGCCAGAATCGGCCCAACCTATGAGTCTTGACGACCAATGCGTAGGCACACCTTGGGATTCGACAACCATGGAAATCGCTTTGGGACCCCGAACGGTAAGTAATAGTCCATGAAACGGGTCAGAATCGAAAAAAACCGCGACTGTTGATGACCGACACGTAAACGCACCCCGGGGTTCGCCAATCGTGGAAATCACTCCGGGACCCCAAAATAGTGAGTAATAATCCATGAAACGGGCGAGAATCGGCCAATATGCGAGTGTTGATGACCGGTACGTAAGCGCCCCTTTGGGGTTCAAAAACTATGAAAATCGCTTCGGGACCCCAAAACGGTGAGTAATAGTCCACGAAATGGGTCAGAATTGGCCAAAACTGTAAGTGTTGACGATGGACATGTAAACGCACCTTGAGGATCGTCAATCGTGGAAATCGCTTTAGGACCCCAAAACGTTGAGTAATTGTGCATGAAACGGACCAGAATCGGCCAAAACTGCGATTATTGATGACCGACACGTAAGCGCACCTTGGGGTTCAACAACCATGGAAATTGCTTTAGGACCCCAAAAATAGTGAGTAATAGTCCACGAAACGGGACAAAATCGACAAAAACCGCGAGTGTTGATGACCAACATGTAAACACACCCTGGGGTTCGTCAATCGTGAAAATCACTCCGGGACCAAAAAACAATGAGTTATAGTCCAGGAAACGGGCCAGAATCAACCAAAACTGCGGGTGTTGATGACCGACACGTAAGCGCATCTTGCGGGTTCAACAACTATGAAAATCACTTCGGGACCCCAAAACGGTGAGTACTAGTCCATGAAACGGGTCAGAATCGACAAAAACCGTACGCGAGGGTATATGTATAGGTATAGATTTGGGAAAATAAACATAGTAGATATGGTAATGTGCCCGTACGTGAGGGTTCCCTATATCTGGATTATTACAAGTGCTTGATCATGCGAAACAAAATCGCCAATAGAAATAGGAAGAAATAAAAATGAAACAAGAACTACTGAATGTACGATGTGCAAGCATGATAATGAAAATAAGAAACAAAACAAATATATGGGTGAACGAGGTGCCAATTACGGAGCTGGGCGAGAAGCCTCGGTAAAGCCTGTATCCATAACCGAGAACTTCTGAGCGGGTGGCGCGGCAAGGACTTGCTCAGCAGCCTTCTTGTAGGCCGACATGAATGCTTCTAATTTGGCCTTGTCTCCTTTGGCCGTGTCCACCTTGGCCATAGCGAGGAGTTGCTGCTTCTCCCCAGCCGCTTTTACTTCGGGTATTTTCGATGGTGGGGTGGCGGCGATGACGTCGTCAATGGCCACATCCATGAGCCCGACAAGGGCCATCTTGAACAGCTCCTCGCCGGACTTCGTGACGGTTTCCCTTGACGTCTGTAATAATGCAGTTGCCACCATGACGATGACAAGGATTCGTGCCGCCGCAATCTTCTTGGCTGGGGCCATTACTCTAGTTGACATGTGGTAGAGGGATGATTCAACGAGATGTTGCTGCTTTCAATGAGATCGATGCTTACGTCGGGGACTCTTATGAAGTTGACCGTGGCTTTAAATAGGAGATGTTGCACAACGAGGTCATGAGCGCTTCGCGGATGCCATACTGCACATGGGTGAAAAATTGGTTTCACCCGTGCATGTCTACCCATATGAGCCCCAAGTCAAATGCCCTCAATAATTCCTAGGAAATAGGGGTACCATCTATCTAGCTAGAAACCATAATGAATAAAACGACCGGATGTGCATGGTTCCAAATCCGAGAGGTTCTTGATACAACCTTTTGAATGAGGAGTCCATGAAACAGCCAATTGCCTCGTACGCTCGCCTCAAGAAGGTTCACAGATTTTATTTTATTTTACAAATTTGGAAAAAGTTCACAAAATTATTCACAAATTTTCAGAAACAAAATCCGACTTTGAAAAATCTTCAGGAATTTTAAAAACCTTCATGAATATGAAAAATGATAATGAATTTGAAAAATATCACAGATTTTGAAAATTAATTTAAAAATTTGCAATTTTCTGAAGGCTTGTAAATTTAAATAAAAATCTATAGAATTGCAAAATAAATTTGGAAACAAAATTCATAAATTAAAATATCTTCACAATTTCGAAAAACTTTGTAAAATTGTTAAAATTTTGTAATTTTGTAAAAACATGAGTTTTTAAAAAAATTGGAAATAAAAAAGTGGGAAACTAAAAAGAAAAATTGAAAAGCAAACACCTGTATTTGCTAAATGTCTTTAGATGGGCTGGCCCGCTCATGAAACAAGCGAAGAGTGGCTACATCCCAATAGGAATTAGCCATGCTATAGCGAGGGGTCCTATCTGCCACTCTCTGCGGCAGAATGTCGAGTGCCCGCACAGTCCCTCCCGACTGGGCCGGCCCATTTGGGTAATGACCAGTACTTAACGGAAAATGCAGCGCTCGGAAAAAGACTGCGCTAAGCAGAGTTTGAACCTGAGACCAGAAGCTTCAAACAGTACAGCTAGCCAATTGAGCTACCTGGTTCATTATGCATCGCAAAATATTAAGAACCAAACCGAGTGCACAATCGAATATTTTTCATTTTTTTACAGAAAGCGTTATTTTGAGAAAAAAAACTGAATGTTGTATGAAACAGAGAACACTTTTAGAAATTGTGAATAAAACTTTAAAAACTCAAACATTTCGAAAAATGCAAACAATTACTGCAAACGTGATGTTTTTTAAAAAAAACACCCAAATATAGAAAACGTGAACTTTTTTTGGAAAGCAGAATATTTTTGAATTTCCAAAAAAAAATTGTATACACAGACATTATTGAAAAATGGAACATTTCTTGAAACTGCCGAACAAAACTTGAAAACATGAACAGGTTTTAAACTTGCTTACTTTTTTAAAACTCTCGAAAAAAAACTGAAACAAGAGCATTTTTTGAATTTGTGAACAATTCTTTTAATGGAAACATTTATTGAAATTCCCAACAAAATTTGAAAACATGAACATTTTTGTGAAATTGGTGAACAAATTTTGAAATGGGAAGATGTTATGAAACTCCTACACGAAATTACAAAACGTGATTTTTTTTGAACTTATGTATATTTTATTTAAAAGCAAACATTTTTATAATATGCGAACATTCTTTTAGAAAATGAAGATCATCTTTTGACTTTGTGAACAAAAATTAATAAAAAGAACATTTTTTGAACTTCTGAACATTTTTCTAATTTTAGAAAAGAATTTCAAGTTCTGGAGAACAAAAAGGAAATAAACAGAGGAGAAAAAGAAATTGAAAAATGAAATACAGACACAAAAAACGAAGAAAGTAAAAGAAAAAAACAGTAAAATAAAACCATGAAAACTAAAAAATAAAAAGAAACAGAAAAAATCAGGGCAAAACCGGTTCAAGAACCTTCTAGAAGGTTCCCAAAACCAGTCAGGAACTTTCCACAATGTCCCCAGGACCGGACAGTGTGCTATCTCGTCTTTGGGCTGGCCCATCTTGATCGCTTGGTTGCTCGCCTCTGTCCGAAGCAGCGACAACTGGGTGATCCTATGTTCCGCTCTTTGCGGCAGAACGTCGAAAAATATTCTGTGAAGTTTCCTGACTGGGCCGGCCCAGGTGGTTAGCGAGCAGTGCAAAGCGGAAAACTGTAACGCTAAAAAAAAGGCACGCTCAGTAAGGCTCAAACTAGATAGCGGGTGGTTAAGGCAAATTGGTGTTTACCAGTTGAGCTAGCTGGCTATATTGTGCACTAAGCTAAGCAGAAACTTAAGAACCAAACCGAATGTAGATCCGAACATTTTCTAAATTTTGATCGCAAAAAAATTCTGAAAAAAAACATAATGTTCTATGAAATGCGAACTCTTTTAAAAATTGTGAACAAAATTTGACAAGACTCAATTATTTCGAAAAAGGCAAACAATTTTAGGAAGCAAGATTACTTTTTAAACACCCGATAAAATTGAAAACACAAACACCATTTAAAATATTGCAAAGATCTTTTGATAATTCCGAACAAAATTTCATAAATTTCAAAGAGGAACATTTTTCAATCTCGTGATCCACGAAACGGGTCAGAATCGACAAAAACCGCGAGTATTGATGACCGACACATAAACGCACGTCGGGGTTCTTTAATCGTGGAAATCACTCCGGGACCCCAAAACAGTGAGTAATAGTCTACCAAAAAGGCAAGAATCGGACAAAATTGTAAGTGTTGATGACCGAAACATAAACACACCCCGTGGTTCGTTAATCGTTGAAATCATTTCGATACCCCAAAACAGTGCGTAATAGTCCACGAAACGAGCCAGAATCAGCCAAAACTGCGACTGTTGATGACCGACACATAAACGCACCCCGATGTTCGTCAATCATAGAAATCACGCTGGGACCCAAAAACAGAGTAATAGTCCAAGAAACGGGCCAGAATCGGCCAAAACTGTGAGTGTTGATGATCGACACGTAAATGCACTCCGCGGTTCATTAACCGTGGAAATCACTCCGGGAGCCCAAAAAAGTGAGTAATAGTCCATGAAACGGGCCAGTATCAGCCAAAACTATGAGTGTTGATGACCGACACATAAGTGCACCTTGGGGTTCAACCACTATCGCATCAGAATTGGCCAAAATTGTGCGTGTTAACGAGAGACACGCAAACACATCCCGAGGATTTTCAATCGTGGAAATCGCTCTGGGAGGCCAAAACGGTGAGTAATAGTCCAAAAACGGGCCAGAATCGACCAAAACTGTGAGTGTTGATGACCGACACAAACGCACACCCAGTGTTCATCAATCATGGAAATCACACCGACCCAAAACAGAGCAATAGTCCAAGAAACGTGCCAGAATCGTCCAAAACTTTGAGTGTTGATGACCGACACGTAAACGCACCCCGTGGTTCATTAACCGTGGAAATCACTCTGGGGCCCCAAAACAGTGAGTAATAGTCCACGAAACGGGCCAGAATCAGCCAAAACCCTGAGTGTTGATGACCGACAGGTAAGCGCACCTTGGGGTTCAACAACTTTGGAAATCACTTCGGGACCACAAAACGGTGAGTAATAGTCCACAAAACGCGTCAGAATTGGCCAAAACTATGAGTGTTGATGACCGACACGTAAACTCACCCCGGGGTTCATAAATCGTGGAAATCACTCCGGGACCCCCAAAACTAAGTAATAATCCAAGAAACAGGCCAGAATCGGCCCAAACTGCGAGTGTTGATAACCGACACATAAACGCACCCCGGTGTTCGTCAATCATGGAAATCATGTCGCGACCCAAAAACAGAGTAATAGTCCAAGAAACGTGCCAAAATCGGCCAAAACTGTGAGTGTTGATGACCGACACGTAAATGCACCCCGCGGTTCGTTAAGCGTGGACATCACTCCGGGAGCCCAAAAAAGTGAGTAATAGTCCATGAAACAGGCCAGTATCAGCCAAAACTATGTGTGTTGATGATCGACACGTAAGCGCGCCTTGGGGTTCAACAAGTATGGAAATCACTTCGGGACCTGAAAACGGTGAGTAATAGTCCACGAAACACGTTAGAATTGGCCAAAATTGTGAGTGTTGCTGACCGACACGTAAACACAACCCGGGGTTCGTAAATCTTGGAAATCATTTCGTTACCCCCATAACTAAATAATAATCCAAGAAACGGGCCAGAATCGGCCCAAACTACGATTGTTGATGACCTACACTTAAGCGCACCTTGGGGTTCAACAACCATGGAAATTGCTTCGGGCCCCAAAGCGGTGAGTAACAGTCCATGAAACGGGCCGAATTGGCCAAAACTTCTAGTATTGATGACCGACATGTAAGCGCACGCCATGTTCGTTGATCGTGGAAATCACTCCGGGACCCCAAAACAGTGAGTGTTGATGACCGCACGTAAACGCACCTTGCGGTTCAACAACAATGGAAATTGCTTCGTACCCTAAATGGTGAGTAATAGCCCACTTAATCGCGTCGAATTGGCCAAAATTGTGCGTGTTAACGAGAGACACGCAAACACATCCCGAGGATTTTCAATCATTGAAATCGCCTGGGGCGCCAAAACGGTGAGTAATAGTCCAAAATGGGCCAGAATCGATCAAACTGTGAGTGTTGATGACCGACACATAAACGCACCCAGTGTTCATCAATCATGGAAATCACACCGACCCAAAAGCGAGCAATAGTCCAAGAAACGTGCGAATCCTCCAAAACTTTGAGTATTGATGACCGACACGTAAACGCACCCGTGGTTCATTAACCGTGGAAATCACTCGGGGCCCCAAAACAGTGAGTAATAGTCCACTAAACGGGCCGAATCAGCCAAAACTCGAGTGTTGATGACCGACACGTAAGCGCACCTTGGGGTTCAACAACTATGGAAATCACCGGGACCACAAAGCGGTGAGTAATAGTCCACAAAGCGCGTCGAATTGGCCAAAACTATGAGTGTTGATGACCGACACGTAAACTCACCCCGGTTCATAAATCGTGGAAATCACCCGGACCCCAAAACTAAGTAATAGTCCAAGAAACAGGCCAGAATCGGCCCAAACTGCGAGTGTTGATGACCGACACATAACCGCACCCCGGTGTTCGTCAATCATGGAAATCACGTCGCGACCCAAAAACAGAGTAATAGTCCAAGCAACGGGCCAAAATCGGCCAAAACTGTGAGTGTTGATGACCGACACGTAAATGCACCCCGCGGTTCGTTAACCGTGGAAATCACTCTGGGAGCCCAAAAAAGTGAGTAATAGTCCATGAAACGGGCCAGTATCAGCCAAAACTATGTGTGTTGATGATCGACACGTAAGCGCGCCTTGGGGTTCAACAACTATGGAAATCACTTCGGGACCTGAAAACGGTGAGTAATAGTCCACGGAACACGTTAGAATTGGCCAAAATTGTGAGTGTTGCTGACCGACACGTAAACACAACCCGGGGTTCGTAAATCTTGGAAATCATTTCGTTACCCCCATAACTAAATAATAATCCAAGAAACGGGCCAGAATCGGCCCAAACTACGATTGTTGATGACCTACACTTAAGCGCACCTTGGGGTTCAACAACCATGGAAATTGCTTCGGGCCCCAAAGCGGTGAGTAATACCATGAAACGGGCCGAATTGGCCAAAACTTCTAGTATTGATGACCGACATGTAAACGCACGCCATGGTTCGTTGATCGTGGAAATCACTCCGGGACCCCAAAACAGTGAGTGTTGATGACCGGCACGTAAACGCACCTTGCGGTTCAACAACAATGGAAATTGCTTCGGTACCCCTAAATGGTGAGTAATAGCCCACGAATCGCGTCAGAATTGGCCAAAATTGTGCGTGTTAACGAGAGACACGCAAACACACCCCGAGGATTTTCAATCGTTGAAATCGCTCTGGGACGCCAAAACGGTGAGTAATAGTCCAAAAATGGGCCAGAATCGACCGAAACTGTGAGTGTTGATGACCGACACATAAACGCACCCCAGTGTTCATCAATCATGGAAATCACACCGGGACCCAAAAACAGAGCAATAGTCCAAGAAACGTGCCAGAATCCTCCAAAACTTTGAGTATTGATGACCGACACGTAAACGCACCCCATGGTTCATTAACCGTGGAAATCACTCTGGGGCCCCAAAACAGTGAGTAATAGTCCACGAAACGGGCCAGAATCAGCCAAAACTCTGAGTGTTGATGACCGACACGTAAGCGCACCTTGGGGTTCAACAACTATGGAAATCACTTCGGGACCACAAAACGGTGAGTAATAGTCCACAAAACGCGTCAGAATTGGCCAAAACTATGAGTGTTGATGACCGACACGTAAACTCACCCCGGGGTTCATAAATCGTGGAAATCACTCCGGGACCCCCAAAACTAAGTAATAGTCCAAGAAACAGGCCAGAATCGGCCCAAACTGCGAGTGTTGATGACCGACACATAACCGCACCCCGGTGTTCGTCAATCATGGAAATCACGTCGCGACCCAAAAACAGAGTAATAGTCCAAGAAACGGGCCAAAATCGGACAAAACTGTGAGTGTTGATGTCCGACACGTAAATGCACCCCGCGGTTCGTTAACCGTGGAAATCACTCTGGGAGCCCAAAAAAGTGAGTAATAGTCCATGAAACGGGCCAGTATCAGCCAAAACTATGTGTGTTGATGATCGACACGTAAGCGCGCCTTGGGGTTCAACAACTATGGAAATCACTTCGGGACCTGAAAACGGTGAGTAATAGTCCACGGAACACGTTAGAATTGGCCAAAATTGTGAGTGTTGCTGACCGACACGTAAACACAACCCGGGGTTCGTAAATCTTGGAAATCATTTCGTTACCCCCATAACTAAATAATAATCCAAGAAACGGGCCAGAATCGGCCCAAACTACGATTGTTGATGACCTACACTTAAGCGCACCTTGGGGTTCAACAACCATGGAAATTGCTTTGGGGCCCCAAAACGGTGAGTAACAGTCCATGAAACGGGCCAGAATTGGCCAAAACTTCTAGTATTGATGACCGACATGTAAACGCATGCCACGGTTCGTTGATCGTTGAAATCACTCTGGGACCCCAAAACAGTTAGTGTTGATGACCGACACGTAAACGCACCTTGCGGTTCAACAACAATGGAAATTGCTTCGGGACCCCTAAATGGTGAGTAATAGCCCACGAATCGCGTCAGAATTGGCCAAAATTGTGCGTGTTAATGAGAGACACACAAACACATCCCGAGGATTTTCAATCGTGGAAATCGCTCTGGGACGCCAAAACGGTGAGTAATAGTCCAAAAACGGGCCAGAATCGACCAAAACTGTGAGTGTTGATGACCGACACATAAACGCACCCCAGTGTTCATCAATCATGGAAATCACACCGGGACCCAAAAACAGAGCAATAGTCCAAGAAACGTGCCAGAATCCTTCAAAACTTTGAGTGTTGATGACCGACACGTAAACGCACCCCGTGGTTCATTAACCGTGGAAATCACTCTGTGGCCCCAAAACAGTGAGTAATAGTCCACGAAACGGGCCAGAATCAGCCAAAACTCTGAGTGTTGATGACCGACACGTAAGCGCACCTTGCGGTTCAACAACTACGGAAATCACTTCGGGACCACAAAACGGTGAGTAATAGTCCACAAAACGCGTCAGAATTGGCCAAAACTATGAGTGTTGATGACCGACACATAACCGCACCCCGGTGTTCGTCAATCATGGAAATCATGTCGCGACCCAAAAACAGAGTAATAGTCCAAGAAACGGGCCAAAATCGGCCAAAACTGTGAGTGTTGATGACCGACACGTAAATGCACCCCGCGGTTCGTTAACCGTGGATATCAGTCCGGGAGCCCAAAAAAGTGAGTAATAGTCCATGAAACGGGCCAGTATCAGCCAAAACTATGTGTGTTGATGATCGACACGTAAGCGCGCCTTGGGGTTCAACAACTATGGAAATCACTTCGGGACCTGAAAACAGTGAGTAATAGTCCACGAAACACGTTAGAATTGGCCAAAATTGTGAGTGTTGCTGACCGACACGTAAACACAACCCGGGGTTCGTAAATCTTGGAAATCATTTCGTTACCCCCATAACTAAATAATAATCAAGAAACGGGCCAGAATCGGCCCAAACTGCGATTGTTGATGACCTACACTTAAGTGCACCTTGGGGTTCAACAACCATGGAAATTGCTTCGGGGCCCCAAAACGGTGAGTAACAGTCCATGAAACGGGCCAGAATTGGCCAAAACTTCTAGTATTGATGACCGACATGTAAACGCACGCCGCGGTTCGTTGATCGTGGAAATTACTCCGGGACCCCAAAACAGTGAGTGTTGATGACCGGCACGTAAACGCACCTTGCGGTTCAACAACAATGGAAATTGCTTCGGGACCGCTAAATGATGAGTAATAGCCCACGAATCGCGTCAGAATTGGCCAAAATTGTGCGTGTTAACGAGAGACACGCAAGCACATCCCGAGGATTTTCAATCGTTGAAATCGCTCTGGGACGCCAAAACGGTGAGTAATAATCAAAAAATGGGCCAGAATCGACCGAAACTGTGAGTGTTGATGACCGACACATAAACGCACCCCAGTGTTCGTCAATCATGGAAATCACACCGGGACCCTAAAACAGAGCAATAGTCCAAGAAACGTGCCAGAATCCTCCAAAACTTTGAGTAATAGTTCACGAAACGGGCCAGAATCAGCCAAAACTCTGAGTGTCGATGGCCGACACGTAAGCGCACCTTGGGGTTCAACAACTTTGGAAATCACTTCGGGACCACAAAACGGTGAGTAATAGTCCACAAAACGCGTCAGAATTGGCCAAAACTATGAGTGTTGATGACCGACACGTAAACACACCCCGGGGTTCATAAATCGTGGAAATCACTCCGGGACCCCCAAAACTAAGTAATAGTCCAAGAAATAGGCCAGAATCGGCCCAAACTGCGAGTGTTGATGACCGACACATAACCGCACCCGGTGTTCGTCAATCACGGAAATCACGTCGCGACCCAAAAAAAGAGTAATAGTCCAAGAAACGGGCCAAAATCGGCAAAAACTGTGAGTTTTGATGACCGACACGTAAATGCACCCCGTGGTTCGTTAACCGTGGAAATCAATCCGGGAGCCCAAAAAAGTGAGTAATAGTCCATGAAACGGGCCAGTATCAGCCAAAACTATGAGTGTTGATGATCGACACGTATGCGCGCCTTGGGGTTCAACAACTATAGAAATCACTTCGGGACCTGAAAACGGTGAGTAATAGTCCACGAAACACGTTAGAATTGGCCAAAATTGTGAGTGTTGCTGACCGACACGTAAACACAACCCGGGGTTCATAAATCTTGGAAATCATTTCTTTACCCCCATAACTAAATAATAATCCAAGAAACGGGCCACAATCGGCCCAAACTGCGATTGTTGATGACGTACATTTAAGCGCACCTTGGGGTTCAACAACTATGGAAATTGCTTTGGGGCCCCAAAACGGTGAGTAACAGTCCATGAAACGGGCCAGAATTGGCCAAAACTTCTAGTATTGATGACCGACATGTAAACGCATGCCGCGGTTCGTTGATCGTGGAAATCACTCCGGGACCCCAAAACAGTGAGTGTTGATGACCGACACGTAAACGCACCTTGCGGTTCAACAACAATGGAAATTGCTTCGGGACCCCTAAATCGTGAGTAATAGCCCACGAATCGCGTCAGAATTGGCCAAAATTGTGCGTGTTAACGAGAGACACGCAAACACATCCCGAGGATTTTCGATCGTGGAAATCGCTCTGGGACGCCAAAACGGTGAGTAATAGTCCAAAAACGGGCCATAATCGACCAAAACTGAGAGTGTTGATGACCGACACATAAACGCACCCCAGTGTTCATCAATCATGGAAATCACACCGGGACCCAAAAACAGAGCAATAGTCCAAGAAACGTGCCAGAATCGTCCAAAACTTTGAGTGTTGATGACCGACACGTAAACGCACCCCGTGGGTCGTTAACCGTGGAAATCACTCTAGGGCCCCAAAACAGTGAGTAATAGTCCACGAAAAGGGCCAGAATCAACCAAAACTCTGAGTGTAAATGATCGACACGTAAGCGCACCTTGGGGTTCAACAACTATGAAAATCACTTCGGGACCACAAAACGGTGAGTAATAGTCCACAAAACGCGTCAGAATTGGCCAAAACTATGAGTGTTGATGACCGACACGTAAACTCACCCCGGGGTTCATAAATCGTGGAAATCACTCCGGGACCCCCAAAACTAAGTAATAGTCCAAGAAACAGGCCAGAATCGGCGCATACTGCGATTGTTGATGACCTACACTTGAGCGCACCTTGGGGTTCAACAACCACATAAGCGCACCTGGGGGTTCGTCAATCGTGGAAATCACTCCGAGGCCCCAAAACAATGAGTAATAGTCCACGAAACGGACCAGAATCAGCCAAAACTGCTAGTGTTGATGACCGACATGTAAACACACTATGGTTCGTTAATCATGGAAATCACTCTGGGACCCCAAAACAGTGAGTAATAGTCCATGAAACGGGCCAGAATCGGCCGAAACTATGAGTGTCGATGGCCGACACGTAAATGCACCTTGGGGTTCAACAACTATGGAAATCGCTTCGGGACCCCTAAATGATGAGTAGTAGTCCACGAATCGCGTCAGAATTGGCCAAAACTGTGAATGTTGACGTCAGACACGCAAACGCACGTCGGGGATTGTCAATCGTGGAAATCGCTCTGGGACGCCAAAGCGGTGAGTAATAGTGCACGAAACGGACCAGTAATTGGCATAAATTGTGAGTGTTATTGACCGACACGTAAACGCACCCTGGGGTTTGTCAACCGTGGAAATCACTCCGGGACATCCAAAACTAAGTAATATTGCAGGAAACGGGCAAAAATTGGCCCAAACTGCGCTAGTTTATGATCGACACGTAAGCGCTCCATGGGATTCAACAACCATGGAAATCGCTTTGGGGCCCCAAAACGGTGAGTAATAGTCCATGAAACGGGCCAGAATCGGCCAAAACGCTGAGTGTTGATGACCGACACCTAAATGCACCCCGGTGTTCGTCAATCATGGAAATCACGCCGAGACCCAAAAACAGAGTAATTGTCCAAGAAACGGGCCAGAATCGGCCAAAACTGTGAGTGTTGATGACCGACACGTAAATGCACCCCGCGGTTCGTTAACCGTGGAAATCACTCCGGGGGCCCAAAACAGTGAGTAATAGTCCATGAAACGGGCCAGAATCAGCCAAAACTATGAGTGTTGATGACCGACACGTAAGCGCGCCTTGGGGTTCAACAACTATGGAAATCACTTCGGGACCTGAAAACTATGTGTAACAGTCCACGAAACACGTTAGAATTGGCCAAAACTGTGAGTGTTGATAACCGACACGAAAACACACCCCGGGGTTCGTAAATCGTAGAAATCATTTCTGGACCCCCATAACTAAGTAATAGTCCAAGAAACGGGCCAAAATCGGCCCAAACTGCGATTGTTGATGACCTACACATAAGCGCACCTTGGGGTTCAACAACCATGGAAATCGCTTTGGGGCCCCAAAACGGTGAGTAACAGTCCACGAAACGGGTCAGAATCGACAAAAACCGCGAGTGTTGATAACCGACCCGTAAGCGCACCCGGGGATTCTTTGATCGTGGAAATCACTCCGGGGCGCCAAAACAGTGAGTAATAGTCCACGAAAAGGGCCAGAATTGGCCAAAACTTTTAGTATTGATGACCGACATGTGAACGCACCCCGCGGTTCGTTAATCGCGGAAATCACTCCAGGACCCCCAAAACAGTGAGTGTTGATGACCGACACATAAACGCGCCTTGGGGTTCAAGAACAATGGAAATTGCTTCGGGACCCCTAAATGGTGAGTAATAGCCCAAGAATGACGTCAGAATTGGCCAAAACTGTGAGTGTTGATGACCGACACATAAACGCACCCCAGTGTTTGTCACTCATGGAAATCACACCGGGACCCAAAAACAGATTAATAGTCCAAGAAACGTGCCAGAATCGGCCAAAATAGTGAGTGTTGATGACCGACACGTAAATGCACCACGTGGTTCATTAAACGTGGAAATCACTCTGGGCCCCAAAATAGTGAGCAATAGTCCATGAAACGGGCCAGAATCAGCCTAAACTGTGAGTGTTGATGACCGACACGTAAGCGCACCTTGGGGTTCAACAACTATGGAAATCACCTCGGGACCACAAAACGGTGAGTAATAGTCCAAGAAACGCGTCAGAATTGGCTAAAACTATGAGTGTTGATGACCGACACGTAAACGCACCCCGGGGTTTATAAATCGTGGAAATCACTCCGGGACCCCCAAAACTAAGTAATACTCCAAGAAACGGGCCAGAATCGGCCCAAACTGCGATTGTTGATGACCTACACTTAAGCGCACCTTGGGCTTCAACAACCATGGAAATCGCTTTGGGACCCCAAAACGGTGACTAATAGTCCACGAAACGGGTCAGAATCGACAAAAACCACGAGTGTTGATAACCGACACATAAGCGCACCCGGGGGTTCGTTAATCATGGAAATCACTCCGGGGCCCCAAAACAATGAGTAATACTCCACGAAACGGGCCAGAATCGACAAAAACTGCTAGTGTGTGATGACCGACATGTGAACACACTCTATGCTTCGTTAATCATTGAAATCACTCCGGGACCTCAAAACAGTAAGTAATAGTCCATGAAACGGGCCAGAATCGGCCGAAACTATGAGTGTCGATGACCGACACGTAAACGTGCCCCGTGGTTCGTTAACCGTGGAAATCACTCCGGGACCCCAAAAGAGTGAGTAATAGTCCATGAAACGACAAGAATCGGCCAAAAAATTGTGAGTGTTGATGAGCGACACGTAAGCGCTCATTGGGGTTCAACAACTATGGAAATCACTTTGGGACCCCAAAACGGTGAGTAATAGTCCACGAAACGCGTCAGAATTGGCCAAAACTGTGAGTGTTGATGACCGACACGTAAACGCACCCCGGGGTTCGTAAAACGTGGAAATAACTCTGGCACCCCCAAAACAAAGTGATAGTCCAAGAAACGGGCCGGAATCGGCCAAAACTACAATTGTTGATGACCTACACTTATGCGCACATTGGGGTTCACCAACCATGGAAATCGCTTTGGGACGCGAAAACGGTGAGTAATAGTCCAGGAAACGCGTCAGAATCGGCCAAAACTGTGAGTGTTGATGACCGACACGTAAACGCACCACGGGGTTCGTAAATCGTGCAAATCACTCCGGGGCCTTCAAAACTAAGTAATACTCTAAGAAACGGGCCAGAATCGACCCAAACTGCGATTGTTGATGACCTGCACTTAAGCGCACCATGGTGTTCAACAACCATGGAAATCGCTTTGGGACCACAAAATGGTGAGTAATAGTCCACGAAATGGGTCAGAATCGACAAAAACCGTGAGTGTTGATGACCAACACGTAAACGCACGTCGGGGTTCGTTAATCATGGAAATCACTTCGGGACCCCAAAACAGTGAGTAATAGTCTACAAAAAAGGCAAGAATTGGCCAAAAGTGTATGTGTTGATGACCGACACGTAAACGCACCCCGCGGTTCGTTACTCGTGGAAATCACCTCGATGCCCCAAAACAGTGCGTAATAGTCCATGAAACGGGCCAGAATCGGCCAAAACTACGAGTGTTGATGACGGACACATAAACGCGCCCCGGTGTTCGTCAATCATGGAAATCACGTCGGGACCCAAAAACAGAGTAATAGTCCAAGAAACAGGCCAGAATCGGCCAAAACTTTGAGTGTTAATGACCGACACGTAAATGCACCCCGCGGTTCGTTAACCGTGGAAATCACTCCGGGGGCCCAAAAAAGTGAGTAATAGTCCATGAAACGGGCCAGTATCTGGCAAAACTATGAGTGTTGATGACCGACACGTAAGTGCGCCTTGGGGTTCAACAACTATGGAAATCACTTCGGGACCTGAAAACGGTGAGTAATAGTCCACGAAACACGTTAGAATTGGCCAAAATTGTGAGTGTTGCTGACCGACACGTAAACACAACCCGGGGTTCGTAAATCTTGGAAATCATTTCGGGACCGCCATAACTAAATAATAATCCAGGAAACGGGCCAGAATCGTCCCAAACTGCGATTGTTCATGACCTACACTTATGCGCACCTTGGGGTTCAACAACCATGGAAATTGCTTTGGGGCCCCAAAACGGTGAGTAACAGTCCATGAAACGGGCCAGAATTGGCCAAAACTTCTAGTATTGATGACCGACATGTAAACGCACCCCGCGGTTTGTTGATCGTGGAAATCACTCCGGGACCCCAAAACAGTGAGTGTTGATGACCGACACGTAAACGAACCTTGCGGTTCAACAACAATGGAAATTGCCTCGGGACCCCTAAATGGTGAGTAATAGCCCACGAATCGCGTCAGAATTGGCAAAAATTGCGCATGTTAACGACAGACACGCAAACACATCCCGAGGATTGTCAATCGTGGAAATCGCTCTGGGACGCCAAAACGGTGAGTAATAGTCCACGAACGGGCCAGAATCGACCAAAACTGTGAGTGTTGATGACCGACACATAAACGCACCCTAGTGTTCATCAATCATGGAAATCACATCGGGACCCAAAAACAGAGCAATAGTCCAAGAAACGTGCCAGAATCGGCCAAAATTTTGAGTATTGATGACCGACACGTAAACGCACCCCGTGGTCCATTAACCGTGGAAATCACTCTGGGGCCCCAAAACAGTGAGTAACAGTCCACTAAACGACCAGAATCGGCCAAAAAATTGTGAGTGTTGATGAGAGACACGTAAGGACTCATTGGGGTTCAACAACTATGGAAATCACTTTGGGACCCCAAAACGGTGAGTAATAGTCCACGAAACGCGTCAGAATTGGCCAAAACTGTGAGTGTTGACGACCGACACGTAAACGCACCCGGGGTTCGTAAATCGTGGAAATCACTCTGGGACCCCCAAAACAAAGTAATAGTCCAGGAAACGGGCCAGAATCGGCCAAAACTGCGATTGTTGATGACCTACACTTATGCGCACATTGGGGTTCACCAAGCATGGAAATCGCTTTGGGACGCCAAAACGGTGAGTAATAGTCCAGGAAACGCGTCAGAATCGGCCAAAATTGTGAGTGTTGATGACCGACACATAAACGCACCGCGGGGTTCGTAAATCGTGGAAATCACTCCGGGGCCTCCAAAACTAAGTACTCCCTCAGTTCCTAAATATAGGGTGTATAGTTTTTGGCACGAAAATTAAAGAACGCAAGTGGAGGGAAAATTTCACAAGTTTTGAGCGATATTACTCCTGACTATTTGACATGAGAAAATAGAGGAGATTACCTAATATAAGGAAATGTAATCAAATCCCTTAAAAAATTATCCAAACGAGTGGTGCAATGCGATACACCTTATATTTTGGACTTTTTCTCAAAAATCTATACACCTTATATCAAGGAACGGAGGGAGTAATACTCTAACAAACGGGCCAGAATCGACCCAAACTGCGATTGTTGATGACCTGCACTTAAGCGCACCATGGTGTTCAACAACTATGGAAATTGCTTTGGGACCACAAAATGGTGAGTAATAGTCCACGAAACGGGTTAGAATCGACAAAAACCACGAGTGTTGATGTGCGACACGTAAACGCACGCCGGGGTTCGTTAATCGTGGAAATCACTTCGGGACCCCAAAACAGTGAGTAATAGTCTACAAAAAAAGGCAAGAATCGGCCAAAAGTGTATGTGTTGATGGCCGACACGTAAACGCACGCCGCAGTTCGTTAATCGTGGAAATCACTTCGATGCCCCAAAACAGTGCGTAATAGTCCATGAAACGAGCCAGAATCGGCCAAAACTTCGAGTGTTGATGACGGACACATAAACGCACCCCGGTGTTCGTCAATCATGGAAATCACGTAGGGACCCAAAAACAGAGTAATAGTCCAAGAAACGGGCCAGAATCGGCCAAAACTGTGAGTGTTGATAACCGACACGTAAATGCACCCCGCGGTTCGTTAACCGTGGAAATCACCCGGGGCCCAAAAAGTGAGTAATAGTCCATGAAACGGGCCAGTATCAGCCAAAACTATGAGTGTTGATGACCGACACGTAAGCGCGCCTTGGGGTTCAACAACTATGGAAATCACTTCGGGACCTGAAAACCGTGAGTAATAGTCCCCGAAACACGTTAGAATTGGCTAAAATTATGAGTGTTGCTGACCGACACGTATACACAACCCGGGGTTCGTAAATCTTGGAAATCATTTCGGGACCCCCCATAACTAAATAATAATCCAAGAAACGGGCCAGAATCGGCCCAAACTGCGATTGTTGATGACCTACACTTAAGCGCACCTTGGGGTTCAACAACCATGGAAATTGCTTTGGGGCCCCAAAACGGTGAGTAACAGTCCATGAAACGGGCCAGAATTGGCCAAAACTTCTATTATTGATGACCGGCATGTAAACGCACCCCGCGGTTCGTTGATCGTGGAAATCACTCCGGGACCCCAAAACAGTGAGTGTTGATGACCGACACGTAAACGCACCTTGCGGTTCAACAACAATGGAAATTGCCTCGGGACCCCTAAATGGTGAGTAATAGCCCACGAATCGCGTCAGAATTGGCCAAAATTGTGCGTGTTAACGAGAGACACGCAAACACATCCCGAGGATTTTCGATCGTGGAAATCGCTCTGGGACGCCAAAACGGTGAGTAATAGTCCAGAAACGGGCCATAATCGACCAAAACTGTGAGTGTTGATGACCGACACGTAAACGCACCCCAGTGTTCATCAATCATGGAAATCACACCGGGACCCAAAAATAGAGCAATCGTCCAAGAAACGTGCCAGAATCGTCCAAAACTTTGAGTGTTGATGACCGACACGTAAACGCACCCCGTGTTGGGAAACGTCGCAGAAAATTAAAATTGTTCCTACGGTTTCACCAAGATCCATCTATGAGTTCATCTAAGCAACGAGTCAAGGGAGTGAGTTTGCATCTACATACCACTTGTAGATCGCGTGCGGAAGCTTTCGAGGGGATGGTGATGATGGAGTCGTACTTGGATCACCGATGACCAAAGCGCTGAACGGACAGCACCTCCGCGTCAACACACGACGTGCAGTGCGGGCAACGCGTCTCCTCCGTTTTGATCCAGCAAGGAGGAAGGAGAGGTTGAGGAAGATGGCTCCAACAGCAGCACGACGGCGTGATGATGAAGGAGTGACAGCCTCGGCAGGCTTCGCCAAGCGCGCGCGAGAAGGAGAGGTGTTGGGAGGGAGGGCTGCGCCTTCAATTGTGTGTAGCAACCTCCCTCACCCCTCTATTTATAGGGAAGGGAGGAGGCGGCCCCTCTAGATGCATCTAGAGGGGGGCGGCGACCAAGGGAGGGGGCTTGCCCCCAAGCAAGGGGGCCCCTTAGGGTTCCCCCTCAACCCTAGGCGCATGGGCCCAAGGGAGGGTGCGCCCAGCCCACTAGGGGCTGGCTGCCTCCCACGCAGCCCAAGGGCCCCCGAGAGGGTGGCCCCTCCCGTGGTCCTCCGGAACCTTCCGGTGGCCCTCCATAATACCGATATGACCAAACTTTTCCTGTCCGCTTGACAACTTCCCATATATAAATCTTTACCTCCGGACCATTCCGAACTCCTCGTGACGTCCGGGATCTCATCCGGACTCAACAACATTCGTAATCACATACAAGTCTTCCTAATAACCCTAGCGCCACCGAACCTTAAGTGTGTAGACCTCGGGTTCGGGAGACATGCGAACATGACCGACGCTCTCGGTCAATAACCAACAGCGGATCTGGATACCCATGTTGGCTCCTACATGCTCCTCGATGATGTCATCGGATGAACCACGATGTCGAGGATTCAAGCAACCCGTATACTATTCCCTTTGTCGACGGTATGTTACTTGCCCGAGACTCGATCGTCGGTATCCCAATACCTCGTTCCGCCTCGTTAACGGCAAGTCACTTTACTCGCATCAGAATGCATGATCCCGTGATCGACACTTGATCACTTTGAGCTCATTATGATGATGCACTACCGAGTGGGCCCAGGATACCTCTCCGTCATACGGAGTGACAAATCCTCGCCTCGATCCGTGTCAACCCAATGACACTTTCGGAGATACCTGTAATGCTCCTTTATAGTCACCCGATTCGCCAGACGCTTGGTACACCCAAAGCACTCCTACGGTATCCGGGAGTTACACGATCTCACGGTCTAAGGAAGAGATACTTGACATTGGAAAAGCTCTAGCAAAACGAACTACACGATCTTTGTGCTATGCTTAGGATTGTCTTGTCCATCACGCCATTCTCCTAATGACGTGATCCCGCTTATCAATGACATCCGATGTCCATAGTCGAAACCATGACTATCTGTTGACCAACGAGCTAGTCTACTAGAGGCTTACTAGGGACGATTGTAGTCTATGTATTCACACGTGTATTACGATTTTCGGATAATACAGCTTATAGCATGAATAAAAGACAATTATCATGAACAAGGAAATATAATAATAATGCTTTTATTATTGCCTCTTGGGCATATTTCCAACAGTCTCCCACTTGCACTAGAGTCAATAATCTAGTTACATTGTGATGAATCGAACACCCATAGAGTTCGGTGTTGATCATGTTTTGCCCATGAAGAGGTTTAGTCAATGGATCTGCGACATTCAGATCCGTATGCACTTTACAATTTATATGTCTCCATCCCGAACGTTTTCACGGATGGAGTTGAAGCGACGCTTGATGTGCCTGGTCTTCTTGTGAAACCTGGGTTCCTTGGCAAGTGCAATAGCTCCAGTGTTGTCACAGAAGAGTTTGATCGGCCCCGACGCATTGGGTATGACTCCTAGGTCGGTGATGAACTCCTTCACCCAAATTGCTTCATGCGCTGCCTCCGAGGCTGCCATGTACTCCGCTTCACATGTAGATCCCGCCACGACGCTCTGCTTGCAGCTGCACCAGCTTCCTGCTCCACCATTCAACATATACACGTATCCGGTTTGTGACTTAGAGTCATCCAGATCTGTGTCGAAGCTAGCATCGACGTAACCCTTTACGACGAGCTCTTCGTCACCTCCATAAACGAGAAACATGTCCTTTGTCCTTTCCAGGTACTTCAGGATATTCTTGACCGCTGTCCGGTGTTCCTTGCGGGATTACTTTGGTACCTTCCTACCAAACTTACGGCAAGGTTTACGCCAGTCCGTACACAGCATGGCATACATAATAGATCCTATGGCTGAAGCATAGGGGATGACACTCGTCTCTTCTTTATCTTTTGCCGTGGTCGGGCATTGAGCTGAGCTCAATCTCACACCTTGAAATACAGGCAAGAACCCTTTCTTGGACTGATCCATCTTGAACTTCTTCAAAATCTTATCAAGGTATGTGCTTTGTGAAAGACCTATGAGGCGTCTCGATCTATCTCTATAGATCTTGATGCCTAATATATAAGCAGCTTCTCCAAGGTCCTTCATTGAAAACACTTATTCAAGTAGGCCTTAATGCTGTCCAAGAATTCTATATCATTTCCCATCAAGTATGTCATCTACATATAATATGAGAAATGCTACAGAGCTCCCACTCACTTTCTTGTAAACGCAGGCTTCTCCATAAGTCTCATAAACCCAAACGCTTTGATCATCTCATCAAAGCGAATGTTCCAACTCCGAGATGCTTGCACCAGCCCATAAATGGATCGCTGGAGCTTGCATACTTTGTCAACATTCTTAGGATCGACAAAACCCTCCGGCTGCATCATATACAGCTCTTCCTTAAGATATCTGTTAAGGAACGCTGTTTTGACGCCCATCTGCCATATCTCATAATCATAGTATGCGGCAATTGCTAACATGATTCGGACGGACTTAAGCTTCGCCACGGAGAGAAAGTCTCATCGTAGTCAATCCCTTGAACTTGCCAATAACCCTTAGCGACAAGTCGAGCTTTATAGATGGTGACATTACCATCCGAGTCCGCTTCTTCTTAAAGATCCATTTTTTCTATCGCTCGCGATCATCGGGCAAGTCACCAAAGTCCACACTTTGTTTTCATACATGGATTCTATCTCGAACTTCATGGCTTCTAGCCATTTGTTGGAATCTGGGCCCGCCATCGCTTCTTCATAGTTCAAGGTTCACCGTTGTTCAACAACATGATTTCCGTGACAGGGTTGCCGTACCACTGCAGTGCGGAACGTGTCCTAGTGGACCCACTGAGTTCAAGAGCAACTTGATCCAAGTACCTTGATCATCATCATTAATTTCCTCTTGAGTTGGTGTAGGCATCACAGAACATTTTCCCGAGCTGCACTACTATCCTGTTCAAGAGGCGAGACTTCATCGAGTTCTACTTTCCTCCCACTTACTTCTTTCGAGAGAAACTATTTTTCCAGAAAGGATCCATTCTTGGCAACAAAGATCTTGCCCTCGGATCTTAAGTAGAAGGTATACCCAATGGTTTCTTTAGGGTATCCTATGAAGACGCATTTTTCCGACTTGGGTTCGAGCTTTTCAGGTTGAAGTTTCTTGACATAAGCATCGCATCCCCAAACTTTTAGAAATGACAGCATAGGTTTCTTCCCAAACCATAATTCATACGTTGTCGTCTCAACGGACTTAGACGGTGCCCTATTTAAAGTGAATGTAGCTGTCTCTAGAGCGTATCCCCAAAATGATAGCGGTAAATCGATAAGAGACATCATAGACCGCACCATATCCAATAGAGTGCGACACGACGCTCGACACACCGTTCACGCTGAGGTGTTCCAGTAGGCGTGAGTTGTGAAACGATTCCACATTTTCTTAAGTGTGTACCAAATTCATGACTTAAATATTCTCCTCCACGATCCGATCGTAAGAATTTTATCTTTCGGTCACGTTGATTCTCCACTTCATTCTGAAATTCCTTGAACTTTTCAAAGGTCTCAGACTTGTGTTTCATCAAGTAGACATACCCATATCTACTCAAGTCATCTGTGAGAGTGAGAACATAACGATATCCTCCGCGAGCCTCAACACTCATTGGACCGCATACATCGGTATGTATGATTTCCAACAAGTTGGTTGCTCGCTCCATTGTCCCGGAGAACGGAGTCTTGGTCATCTTGCCCATGAGGCATGGTTCGCATGTGTCAAATGATACATAATCTAGAGACTCCAAAAGTCCATCAGCATGGAGCTTCTTCATGCGCTTGACACCAATGTGAACAAGGCGGCAGTGCCACAAGTATGTGGGACTATCGTTATCAACTTTACATCTTTTGGTATTCACGCTATGAACATGTGTAATACTACGCTCGAGATTCATTAAGAATAAACCATTGACCATCGGAGCATGACCATAAAACATATCTCTCATGTAAATGGAACAACCATTATTCTCGGATTTAAATGAGTAGCCATCTCGCATTAAACGAGATCCAGATACAATGTTCATGCTCAAACTTGGCACCAAATATCAATTATTAAGGTTCAAAACTAATCCTGTAGGTAAATGAAGAGGTAGCGTGCCCACGGCGATCACATCGACTCTGGAACCATTCCCGACGCGCATCGTCACCTCGTCCTTCGCCAATCTCCGCTTATTCCGCAGCTCCTGCTGTGAGTTACAAATATGAGCAACGGCACCGGTATCAAATACCCAGGAGTTACTACGAGTAATCGGTAAGGTACACATCAATTACATGTATATCAAATATACCTTTGGTGTTGCCGCCTTCTTATCCGCTAAGTATTTGGGGCAGTTCCGCTTCGGACCCTTCCCTTGCAATAAAAGCACTCAGTCTCGTGCTTGGGTCCATTCTTTGACTTCTTCCCGCAACTTGCTTACAGGGCGCGCAACCTCCTTGCCGTCCTTCTTGAAGTTCTTCTTGCCCTTTCCCTTCTTGAACTTAGTGGTCTTATTGACCATCAACACTTGATGTTCTTTCTTGATTTCAACCTCGGCTGACTTCAGCATAGAGAATACTTTAGGAATGGTCTTCACCATCCCCTGCATATTGTAGTTCATCACAAAGCTCTTGTAGCTTGGTGGGAGCGATCGGAGGATTCTGTCAATGACCGCCTCATCGTGGAGGTTAATATTCAGTCTGGGTCATACGGTTGTGCAACCCACCATCTTGAGTATGTGCTCACCGAGTAACTATTTTCCTCCATCTTACAACTATAGAACTTGTCGGAGATGTCATATCTCTCGACCCGGGCGTGAGCTTGGAAAACCAGTTTCAGCTCCTCGAACATCTCATATGCTCCGTGATGCTCAAAACGCTTTTGGAGCCCCGGTTCTAAGCTGTAAAGCATGCCGCACTGAACGAGGGAGTAATCATCAGCACGAGACTGCCAAGCATTCATAATGTCTTGGTTCTTCAGACGGAGCGTCACCTAGCGGTCCTTCTAGGACATATTGTTTCTGGCAGCTATGACGATGATCTCAAGTTCGGACCCAGTCCGTTATAGTTGCTGCCGCCATCTTTTAGCTTGGTTTTCTAGGAACGCGTTGAAGTTCAAGTTGACATGAGCATTGGCCATTTGATCTACAAGACATATAATTCAAAAGTTTTAGACTAAGTTCATGATAATTAATTTCATCTAATCAAATTATTTCAATGAACTCCCACCAGATTAGATATCCTCTAGTCATCTAAGTGTTACACGATCCGAGTCGACTAGGCCGTGTCCGATCATCACGTGAGACGGACTAGTCATCGCCGGTGAACATTCTCATGTTGATCGTATCTTCTATACGACTCGTGTTCGACCTTTCGTCTCCGTGTTCCGAGGCCATGTATGTACATGCTAGGCTCGCTGTTAACCCTAAGTGTTTTGCGTGTGTAAATCTGTCTTACACCGCTGTATGTGAACGTAAGAATCCATCACACCCGATCATCACGTGGTGCTTAGAAGCGACGAACTTTAGCAACAGCACGCTAGGGGAGAACACTTCTTGAAATTGTTGTAAGGATCATCTTATTTACTACCGTCGTTCTAAGTAAACAAGATGTATAAACATAATAAACATCACATGCAATTATATAGTAGTGACATGATATGGCCAATATCATAAAGCTCCATTGATCTCCATCTTCGGGCTCCATGATCATCTTGTCACCGCATGACACCATGATCTCCATCATCATGATCTCCATCATCGTGTCTTCATGAAGTTGTCATGCCAACGACTACTTCTACTTCTATGGCTAACGCGCTTAGCAATAAAGTAAAGTAATTTACATGGCGTTCTTCAATGATACGCAGGTCATACAAAAATAAAGACAACTCCTATGGCTCCTGCCGTTGTCATACTCATCGACATGCAAGTCGTGATTCCTATTACAAGAACATGATCTCATACATCACAATATGTCATTCATCATTCATCACAACTTGGCCATATCACATCACATGACAATTGCTGCAAAAACAAGTTAGACGCCCTCTAATTGTTGTTGCATCTTTACGTGGCTGCAATTGGGTTCTAGCAAGAACGCTTTCTTACCTCGAACAACCACAACGTGATCTTGTCAACTTCTATTTACCCTTCATAAGGACCCTTTTCATCGAATCCGCCCAACTAAAGTGGAGAGACAGACACCGCTAGCCACCTTATGCAACTAGTGCATGTTAGTCGGTGGAACCGGTCTCACGTAAGCGCACGTAAGGTTGGTCCGGCCGCTTCATCCCACAATACCGCGGAAGCAAGATAAGACTAGTAGCGGCAAGTAAGTTGACAAGATCCACGCCCACAACTAAATTTTGTCCTACTCGTGCAATAGAGAACTACGCATAGACCTAGCTCATGATGCCACTGTTGGGGAACGTTGCAGAATATTAAAATTTTTCCTACGGTTTCACCAAGATCCATCTATGAGTTCATCTAAGCAACGAGTCAAGGGAGTGAGTTTGCATCTACATAGCACTTGTAGATCGCGTGCGGAAGCTTTCGAGGGGATGGTGATGATGGAGTCGTACTCGGATCACCGATGACCAAAGCGCTGAACGGACAGCACCTCCGCGTTCAACACACGTACGGTACGGGCAACGTCTCCTCCGTCTTGATCCAGCAAGGAGGAAGGAGAGGTTGAGGAAGATGGCTCCAACAGTAGCTCGACGGCGTGATGATGAAGGAGTGACAGTTCTCCGGCAGGGCTTCGCCAAGCGCACACGGAGAAGGAGAGGTGTTGGGGAGGGGAGGGGCTGCGCCTTCAATTGTGTGTAGCAGCCCTCCCCTCACCCCTCTATTTATAGGGGAAGGGAGGAGGGGCGCCCCCTAGATGCATCTAGAGGGGGGCCAGGGGGGCTTGCCCCCAAGCAAGGGCGCCCCTTAGGGTTCCCCCCTCAACCCTAGGCGCATGGGCCCAAGGGAGGGGGTGCGCCCAGCCCACTAGGGGCTGGCTGCCTCCCACGCAGCCCAAGGGCCCCCCGAGAGGGGTGGCCCCTCCCGGTGGTCCTCCGGAACCTTTCCGGTGGCCCTCCATAATACCGATATGACCCAAACTTTTCCGTGTCCGCTTGACAACTTCCCATATATAAATCTTTACCTCCGGACCATTCCGAAACTCCTCGTGACGTCCGGGATCTCATCCGGACTCAACAACATTCGGTAATCACATACAAGTCTTCCTAATAACCCTAGCGTCACCGAACCTTAAGTGTGTAGACCCTACGGGTTCGGGAGACATGCAGACACGCAGACATGTAGACACTTGATCACTTTGAGCTCATTATGATGATGCACTACCGAGTGGGCCCAGTGATACCTCTCCGTCATACGGAGTGACAAATCCTGTCTCGATCCGTGTCAACCCAATGACACTTTCGGAGATACCTGTAATGCACCTTTATAGTCACCCATTCACGCCAGACGCTTTGGTACACCCAAAGCACTCCTACGGTATCCGGGAGTTACACGATCTCACGGTCTAAGGAAGAGATACTTGACATTGGAAAAGCTCTAGCAAAACGAACTACACGATCTTTGTGCTATGCTTAGGATTGTCTTGTCCATCACGCCATTCTCCTAATGACGTGATCCCGTTGTCAATGACATCCGATGTCCATAGTCGAAACCATGACTATCTGTTGACCAACGAGCTAGTCTACTAGAGACTTACTAGGGACGATTGTAGTCTATGTATTCACACGTGTATACGATTTCCGGATAATACAGTTATAGCATGAATAAAAGACAATTATCATGAACAAGGAAATATAATAATAATGCTTTTATTATTGCCTCCAGGGCATATTTCCAACACCCCGTGGGTCATTAACCGTGGAAATCACTCTGGGGCCCCAAAACAGTGAGTAATAGTCCACGAAAAGGGCCAGAATCAACCAAAACTCTGAGTGTTGATGATCGACACGTAAGCGCACCTTGGGGTTCAACAACTATGAAAATCACTTCGGGACCACAAAACGGTGAGTAATAGTCCACAAAACGCGTCAGAATTGGCCAAAACTATGAGTGTTGATGACCGACACGTAAACTCACCCCGGGGTTCATAAATCGTGGAAATCACTCCGGGACCCCCAAAACTAAGTAATAGTCCAAGAAACAGGCCAGAATCGGCCCATACTGCGATTGTTGATGACCTACACTTGAGCGCACCTTCGGGTTCAACAACCATGGAAATCGCTTTGGGGCCCCAAAACGGTGAGTAATAGTCCACAAAATGGGTCAGAATCGACAAAAACCGCGAGTGATGATAACCGACTCATAAGCGCACCCGGGGGTTCGTCAATCGTGGAAATCACTCCGAGGCCCCAAAACAATGAGTAATAGTCCACGAAACGGACCAGAATCAGCCAAAACTGCTAGTGTTGATGACCGACATGTAGACACACTCTATGGTTCGTTAATCATGGAAGTCACTCTAGGACCCCAAAACAGTGAGTAATAGTCCATGAAACGGGCCAGAATCGGCCGAAACTATGAGTGTCGATGGCCGACACGTAAATGCACCTTGGGGTTCAACAACTATGGAAATCGCTTCGGGACCCCTAAATGATGAGTAGTAGTCCACGAATCGCGTCAGAATTGGCCAAAACTGTGAATGTTGACGTCAGACACGCAAACGCACGTCGGGGATTGTCAATCGTGGAAATCGCTCTAGGACGCCAAAACGGTGAGTAATAGTGCACGAAACGGACCAGTAATTGGCCTAAATTGTGAGTGTTATTGACCGAGACGTAAACGCACCCTGGAGTTTGTCAACCGTGGAAATCACTCCGGGACCTCCAAAACTAAGTAATATTGCAGGAAACGGGCCAAAATTGGCCCAAACTGCGCTAGTTTAAGATCGACACGTAAGCGCTCCATGGGATTCAACAACCATGGAAATCGCTTTGGGGCCCCAAAACAGTGAGTAATAGTCCATGAAACGGGCCAGAATCGGCCAAAACTCTGAGTGTTGATGACCGACACCTAAATGCACCCCGGTGTTCGTCAATCATGGAAATCACGCCGAGACCCAAAAACAGAGTAATAGTCCAAGAAACGGGCCAGAATCGGCCAAAACTGTGAGTGTTGATGACCGACACGTAAATGCACCCCGCGGTTCGTTAACCGTGGAAATCACTCCGGGGGCCCAAAACAGTGAGTAATAGTCCATGAAACGGGCCAGAATCAGCCAAAACTATGAGTGTTGATGACCGACACGTAAGCGCGCCTTGGGGTTCAACAACTATGGAAATCACTTCGGGACCTGAAAACTGTGTGTAACAGTCCACGAAACACGTTAGAATTGGCCAAAACTATGAGTGTTGATAATCGACACGTAAACACACCCCGGGGTTCATAAATCGTAGAAATCATTTCCGAACCCCCATAACTAAGTAATAGTCCAAGAAACGGGCCAAAATCGGCCCAAACTGCGATTGTTGATGACCTACACTTAAGCGCACCTTGGGGTTCAACAACCATGGAAATTGCTTTGGGGCCCCAAAACGGTGAGTAACAGTCCACGAAACGGGTCAGAATCGACAAAAACCGCAAGTGTTGATAACTGACCCGTAAGCGCACCCGGGGATTCTTTGATCGTGGAAATCACTCCGGGGCGCCAAAACAGTGAGTAATAGTCCACGAAAAGGGCCAGAATTGGCCAAAACTTCTAGTATTGATGACCGACATGTGAACGCACCCCGCGGTTCGTTAATCGCGGAAATCACTCCAGGACCCGCATAACAGTGAGTGTTGATGACCGACACATAAACGCGCCTTGGGGTTCAAGAACAGTGGAAATCGCTTCGGGACCACAAATGGTGAGTAATAGCCCACGAATCGCGTCAGAATTGGCCAAAACTGTGAGTGTTGATGACCGACACATAAACGCACCCCAGTGTTTGTCACTCATGGAAATCACACCGGGACCCAAAAACAGAGTAATAGTCCAAGAAACGTGCCAGAATCGGCCAAAATAGTGAGTGTTGATGACCGACACGTAGACGCACCACGTGGTTCATTAAACGTGGAAATCACTCTGGGCCCCAAACTAGTGAGTAATAGTCCATGAAACGGGCCAGAATCAGCCTAAACTGTGAGTGTTGATGACCGACACGTAAGCGCACCTTGGGGTTCAACAACTATAGAAATCACTTCGGGACCACAAAACGGTGAGTAATAGTCCAAGAAACGCGTCAGAATTGGCTAAAACTATGAGTGTTGATGAGCGACACGTAAACGCACCCCAGGGTTTATAAATCGTGGAAATCACTCCGGGACCCCCAAAACTAAGTAATACTCCAAGAAACAGGCCAGAATCGGCCCAAACTGCGATTGTTGATGACCTACACGTAAGCGCACCTTGGGCTTCAACAACCATGGAAATCGCTTTGGGGCCCCAAAACGGTGACTAATAGTCCATGAAACGGGTCAGAATCGACAAAAACCACGAGTGTTGATAACCGACACATAAGCGCACCCGGGGGTTCGTTAATCGTGGAAATCACTCCGGGGCCCCAAAACAATGAGTAATACTCCACGAAACGGGCCAGAATCGACAAAAACTGCTAGTGTGTGATGACCGACATGTGAACACACACTATGCTTCGTTAATCATTGAAATCACTCCGGGACCTCAAAACAGTAAGTAATAGTCCATGAAACGGGCCAGAATTGGCCGAAACTATGAGTGTCGATGACCGACACGTAAACGTGCCCCGTGGTTCGTTAACCGTGGAAATCACTCGGGACCCCAAAACAGTGAGTAATAGTCCACGAAACGACAAGAATCGGCCAAAAAATTGTGAGTGTTGATGAGCGACACGTAAGCGCTCATTGGGGTTCAACAACTATGGAAATCACTTTGGGACCCCAAAACAGTGAGTAATAGTCCACGAAACGCGTCAGAATTGGCCAAAACTGTGAGTGTTGATGACCGACACGTAAACGCACCCCGGGGTTCGTAAAACGTGGAAATAACTCTGGGACCCCCAAAACAAAGTGATAGTCCAAGAAACGGGCCAGAATCGGCCAAAACTGCGATTGTTGATGACCTACACTTATGCACACATTGGGGTTCACCAACCATGGAAATCGCTTTGGGACGCCAAAACGGTGAGTAATAGTCCAGGAAACGCGTCAGAATCGGCCAAAACAGTGAGTGTTGATGACCGACACGTAAACGCACCACGGGGTTCGTAAATCGTGCAAATAACTCCGGGGCCTCCAAAACTAAGTAATACTCTAAGAAACGGGCCAGAATCGACCCAAACTGCGATTGTTGATGACCTGCACTTAAGCGCACCATGGTGTTGAACAACCATGGAAATCGCTTTGGGACCACAACATGGTGAGTAATAGTCCACGAAACGGGTCAAAATCGACAAAAACCGTGAGTGTTGATGACCAACACGTAAACGCACGCCGGGGTTCGTTAATCGTGGAAATCACTTCGGGACCCCAAAACAGTGAGTAATAGTCTACAAAAAAGGCAAGAATAATCCAGGAAACGGGCCTGATTCTGGCCAGTTTCTTCGATTGTTCATGACCTACACTTAAGCGCACCTTGGGGTTCAACAACCATGGAAATTGCTTTGCGGCCCCAATACGGTGAGTAACAGTCCATGAAACGGGCCAGAATTGGCCAAAACTTCTAGTATTGATGACCGACATGTAAACGCACCCCGCGGTTTGTTGATCGTGGAAATCGCTCCGGAACCCCAAAATAGTGAGTGATGATGACCGACACGTAAACGCAGCTTGCGGTTCAACAACAATGGAAATTGCCTCGGGACCCCTAAATGGTGAGTAATAGCCCACGAATCGCGTCAGAATTGGCCAAAATTGCGCATGTTAACGACAGACACGCAAACACATCCCGAGGATTGTCAATCGTGGAAATCGCTCTGGGACGCCAAAACGGTGAGTAATAGTCCACGAACGGGCCAGAATCGACCAAAACTATGAGTGTTGATGACCGACACATAAACGCACCCAGTGTTCATCAATCATGGAAATCACACCGGGACCCAAAAACAGAGCAATAGTCCAAGAAACGTGCCAGAATTGGCCAAAACTTTGAGTGTTGATGACCGACACGTAAACGCACCCCGTGGTCCATTAACCGTGGAAATCACTCTGGGGCCCCAAAACGGTGAGTAACAGTCCACTAAACGACCAGAATCGGCCAAAAAATTGTGAGTGTTGATGAGCGACACGTAAGGACTCACCGGGGTTCAACAACTATGGAAATCACTTTGGGACCCCAAAACTGTGAGTAATAGTCCACGAAACGCGTCAGAATTGGCCAAAACTATGAGTGTTGATGACCGACACGTAAACACACCCCGGGGTTCGTAAATCGTGGAAATCACTCTGGGACCCCCAAAACAAAGTAATAGTCCAAGAAACGGGCCAGAATCGGCCAAAACTTCGATGTTGATGACCTACACTTATGCGCACATTGGGGTTCACCAAGCATGGGAATCGCTTTGGACGCCAGAACGGTGAGTAATAGTCCAGGAAACGCGTCAGAATCGGCCAAAATTGTGAGTGTTGATGACCGACACGTAAACGCACCGCGGGGTTCGTAAATCGTGGAAATCACTCCGGGGCCTCCAAAACTAAGTAATACTCTAAGAAACGGGCCAGAATCGACCCAAACTGCGATTGTTGATGACCTGCACTTAACCGCACCATGGTGTTCAACAACTATGGAAATCGCTTTGGGACCACAAAATGGTGAGTAATAGTCCACGAAACGGGTTAGAATCGACAAAAACCACGAGTGTTGATGTGCGACACGTAAACGCACGCCGGGGTTCGTTAATCGTGGAAATCACTTCGGGACCCCAAAACAGTGAGTAATAGTCTACAAAAAAAGGCAAGAATCGGCCAAAAGTGTATGTGTTGATGACGGACACGTAAACGCACGCCGCGGTTCGTTAATCGTGGAAATCACTTCGATGCCCCAAAACAGTGCGTAATAGTCCATGAAACGGGCCAGAATCGGCCAAAACTACGAGTGTTGATGACGGACACATAAACGCACCCCGGTGTTCGTCAATCATGGAAATCACGTCGGGACCCAAAAACAGAGTAATAGTCCAAGAAACGGGCCAGAATCGGCCAAAACTGTGAGTGTTGATAACCGACACGTAAATGCACCCCGCGGTTCGTTAACCGTGGAAATCACTCCGGGGGCACAAAAAAGTGAGTAATAGTCAGTATCAGCCAAAACTATGAGTGTTGATGACCGACACGTAAGCACGCCTTGGGGTTCAACAACTATGGAAATCACTTCGGGACCTGAAAAAGGTGAGTAATAGTCCACGAAACACGTTAGAATTGGCCAAAATTGTGAGTGTTGCTGACCGACACGTAAACACAACCCGGGGTTCATAAATCTTGGAAATCATTTCGGGACCGCCATAACTAAATAATAATCCAGGAAACGGGCCAGAATCGTCCCAAACTGCGATTGTTCATGACCTACACTTAAGCGCACCTTGGGGTTCAACAACCATGGAAATTTCTTTGGGGCCCCAAAACGGTGAGTAACAGTCCATGAAACGGGCCAGAATTGGCCAAAACTTCTAGTATTGATGACCGACATGTAAACGCACCCCGCGGTTTGTTGATCGTGGAAATCGCTCCGGAACCCCAAAATAGTGAGTGTTGATGACCGACACGTAAACGCACCTTGCGGTTCAACAACAATGGAAATTGCCTCGGGACCCCTAAATGGTGAGTAATAGCCCACGAATCGCGTCAGAATTGGCCAAAATTGCGCATGTTAACGACAGACACGCAAACACATCCCGAGGATTGTCAATCGTGGAAATCGCTCTGGGACGCCAAAACGGTGAGTAATAGTCCACGAACGGGCCAGAATCGACCAAAACTGTGAGTGTTGATGACCGACACATAAACGCACCCCAGTGTTCATCAATCATGGAAATCACACCGCACCCAAAAACAGAGCAATAGTCCAAGAAACGTGCGAAATCGCCAAAACTTTGAGTGTTGACGACCGGCACGTAAACGCACCCCGTGGTCCATTAACCGTGGAAATCACTCTAGGGCCCCAAAACAGTGAGTAACAGTCCATTAAACGACCAGAATCGGCCAAAAAATTGTGAGTGTTGATGAGCGACACGTAAGGACTCATTGGGGTTCAACAACTATGGAAATCACTTTGGGACCCCAAAACGGTGAGTAATAGTCCACGAAACGCGTCAGAATTGGCCAAAACTGTGAGTGTTGATGACCGACACGTCGCGCACTTCGGGTTCAGAAATCGTGGAAATCACTCTGGGACCCCCAAAACAAAGTAATAGTCCAAGAAACGGGCCAGAATCAGCCAAAACTTCGATGTTGATGACCTACACTTATGCGCACATTGGGGTTCACCAAGCATGGAAATCGCTTTGGGACGCCAGAACAGTGAGTAATAGTCCAGGAAACGCGTCAGAATCGGCCAAAATTGTGAGTGTTGATGACCGACACGTAAACGCACCGTGGGGTTCGTAAATCATGGAAATCACTCCGGGGCCTCCAAAACTAAGTAATACTCTAAGAAACGGGCCAGAATCGACCCAAACTGCGATTGTTGATGACCTGCACTTCAGCGCACCATGGTGTTCAACAACTATGGAAATCGCTTTGGGACCACAAAATGGTGAGTAATAGTCCATGAAACGGGTTGGAATCGACAAAAACCACGAGTGTTGATGTGCGACACGTAAACGCACGCCGGGGTTCGTTAATCGTGGAAATCACTTCGGGACCCCAAAACAGTGAGTAATAGTCTACAAAAAAGGCAAGAATCGGCCAAAAGTGTATGTGTTGATGACCGACACGTAAACGCACGCCGCGGTTCGTTAATCGTGGAAATCACTTCGATGCCCCAAAACAGTGCGTAATAGTCCATGAAACGGGCCAGAATCGGCCAAAACTACGAGTGTTGATGATGGACACATAAACGCACCCGGTGTTCGCCAATCATGGAAATCACGCCGACCCAAAAACAGAGTAATAGTCCAAGAACGGGCCAGAATCGCCAAAACTGTGAGTGTTGATAACCGACACGTAAATGCACCCCGCGGTTCGTTAACCGTGGAAATCACTCCGGGGCCCAAAAAGTGAGTAATAGTCGAGACGCCAAAACTATGAGTGTTGATGACCGACACGTCGCTACGCTTTGGGGTTCAACAACTATGGAAATCACCGGGACCTGAAAAAGGTGAGTAATAGTCCACGAAACACGTTAGAATTGGCCAAAATTGTGAGTGTTGCTGACCGACACGTAAACACAACCCGGGGTTCATAAATCTTGGAAATCATTTCGGGACCGCCATAACTAAATAATAATCCAGGAAACGGGCCAGAATCGTCCCAAACTGCGATTGTTCATGACCTACACTTAAGCGCACCTTGGGGTTCAACAACCATGGAAATTGCTTTGGGGCCCCAAAACGGTGAGTAACAGTCCATGAAACGGGCCAGAATTGGCCAAAACTTCTAGTATTGATGACCGACATGTAAACGCACCCCGCGGTTTGTTGATCGTGGAAATCGCTCCGGAACCCCAAAATAGTGAGTGTTGATGACCGGCACGTAAACGCACCTTGTGGTTCAACAAGAATGGAAATTGCCTCGGGACCCCTAAATGGTGAGTAATAGCCCACGAATCGCGTCAGAATTGGCCAAAATTGCGCATGTTAACGATGACACGCAAACACATCCCGAGGATTGTCAATCGTGGAAATCGCTCGACGCCAAAGCGGTGAGTAATAGTCCACGAACGGGCCGAATCGACCAAAACTGTGAGTGTTGATGACCGACACAAACGCGCACCCGTTGTTCATCAATCATGGAAATCACACCGCACCCAAAAACAGAGCAATAGTCCAAGAAACGTGCGAGAATCGCCAAAACTTTGAGTGTTGATGACCGACACGTAAACGCACCCCGTGGTCCATTAACCGTGGAAATCACTCTGGGGCCCCAAAACAGTGAGTAACAGTCCACTAAACGACCAGAATCGGCCAAAAAATTGTGAGTGTTGATGAGCGACACGTAAGGACTCATTGGGGTTCAACAACTATGGAAATCACTTTGGGACCCCAAAACGGTGAGTAATAGTCCACGAAACGCGTCAGAATTGGCCAAAACTGTGAGTGTTGATGACCGACACGTAAACGCACCCGGGGTTCGTAAATCGTGGAAATCACTCTGGGACCCCCAAAACAAAGTAATAGTCCAAGAAACGGGCCAGAATCAGCCAAAACTTCGATGTTGATGACCTACACTTATGCGCACATTGGGGTTCACCAAGCATGGAAATCGCTTTGGGACGCCAGAACAGTGAGTAATAGTCCAGGAAACGCGTCAGAATCGGCCAAAATTGTGAGTGTTGATGACCGACACGTAAACGCACCGCGGGGTTCGTAAATCATGGAAATCACACCGGGGCCTCCAAAACTAAGTAATACTCTAAGAAACGGGCCAGAATCGACCCAAACTGCGATTGTTGATGACCTGCACTTAAGCGCACCATGGTGTTCAACAACTATGGAAATCGCTTTGGGACCACAAAATGGTGAGTAATAGTCCACGAAACGGGTTAGAATCGACAAAAACCACGAGTGTTGATGTGCGACACGTAAACGCATGCCGTGGTTCGTTAATCGTGAAAATCACTTCGGGACCCCAAAACAGTGAGTAATAGTCTACAAAAAAAGGCAAGAATCGGCCAAAAGTGTATGTGTTGATGACGGACACGTAAACGCACGCCGCGGTTCGTTAATCGTGGAAATCACTTCGATGCCCCAAAACAGTGCGTAATAGTCCATGAAACGGGCCAGAATCGGCCAAACCTACGAGTGTTGATGACGGACACATAAATGCACCCCGGTGTTCGTCAATCATGGAAATCACGTCGGGACCCAAAAACAGAGTAATAGTCCAAGAAATGGGCCAGAATCGGCCAAAACTGTGAGTGTTGAAAACCGACGCGTAAATGCACCCCGCGGTTCGTTAACCGTGGAAATCACTCCGGGGGCCCAAAAAGTGAGTAATAGTCAGTATCAGCCAAAACTATGAGTGTTGATGACCGACACGTAAGCGCGCCTTGGGGTTCAACAACTATGGAAATCACTTCGGGACCTGAAAAAGGTGAGTAATAGTCCACGAAACACGTTAGAATTGGCCAAAATTGTGAGTGTTGCTGACCGACACGTAAACACAACCCGGGGTTCATAAATCTTGGAAATCATTTCGGGACCGCCATAACTAAATAATAATCCAGAAGCGGGCCAAGATCGTCCCAAACTGCGATTGTTCATGACCTACACTTAAGCGCACCTTGGGGTTCAACAACCATGGAAATTGCTTTGGGGCCCCAAAGCGGTGAGTAACAGTCCATGAAACGGGCCAGAATTGGCCAAAACTTCTAGTATTGATGACCGACATGTAAACGCACTCGCGGTTTGTTGATCGTGGAAATCGCTCCAAACCCCAAAATAGTGAGTGTTGATGACCGGCACGTAAACGCACCTTGCGGTTCAACAACAATGGAAATTGCCTCGGGACCCCTAAATGGTGAGTAATAGCCCACGAATCGCGTCAGAATTGGCCAAAATTGCGCATGTTAACGACAGACACGCAAACACATCCCGAGGATTGTCAATCGTGGAAATCGCTCTGGGACGCCAAAACGGTGAGTAATAGTCCACGAACGGGCCAGAATCGACCAAAACTGTGAGTGTTGATGACCGACACATAAACGCACCCCAGTGTTCATCAATCATGGAAATCACACCGGCACCCAAAAACAGAGCAATAGTCCAAGAAACGTGCCAGAATCGGCCAAAACTTTGAGTGTTGACGACCGACACGTAAACGCACCCCGTGGTCCATTAACCGTGGAAATCACTCTGGGGCCCCAAAACAGTGAGTAACAGTCCATTAAACGACCAGAATCGGCCAAAAAATTGTGAGTGTTGATGAGCGACACGTAAGGACTCATTGGGGTTCAACAACTATGGAAATCACTTTGGGACCCCAAAACGGTGAGTAATAGTCCACGAAACGCGTCAGAATTGGCCAAAACTGTGAGTGTTGATGGCCGACACGTAAACGCACCCCGGGGTTCGTAAATCGTGGAAATCACTCTGGGACCCCCAAAACAAAGTAATAGTCCAAGAAACGGGCCAGAATCGGCCAAAACTACGATTGTTGATGACCTACACTTATGCACACATTGGGGTTCACCAAGCATGGAAATCGCTTTGGGACGCCAGAACGGTGAGTAATAGTCCAGGAAACGCGTCAGAATCGGCCAAAATTGTGAGTGTTGATGACCGACACGTAAACGCACCGCGGGGTTCGTAAATCGTGGAAATCACTCCGGGGCCTCCAAAACTAAGTAATACTCTAAGAAACGGGCCAGAATCGACCCAAACTGCGATTGTTGATGACCTGCACTTCAGCGCACCATGGTGTTCAACAACTATGGAAATCGCTTTGGGACCACAAAATGGTGAGTAATAGTCCATGAAACGGGTTAGAATCGACAAAAACCACGAGTGTTGATGTGCGACACGTAAACGCACGCCGGGGTTCGTTAATCGTGGAAATCACTTCGGGACCCCAAAACAGTGAGTAATAGTCTACAAAAAAAGGCAAGAATCGGCCAAAAGTGTATGTGTTGATGACCGACACGTAAACGCACGCCGCGGTTCGTTAATCATGGAAATCACTTCGATGCCCCAAAACAGTGCGTAATAGTCCATGAAACGGGCCAGAATCGGCCAAAACTACGAGTGTTGATGACGGACACATAAACGCACCCCGGTGTTCGTCAATCATGGAAATCACGTCGGGACCCAAAAACAGAGTAATAGTCCAAGAAACGGGCCAGAATCGGCCAAAACTGTGAGTGTTGATAACCGACACGTAAATGCACCCCGCGGTTCGTTAACCGTGGAAATCACTCCGGGGGCCCAAAAAAGTGAGTAATAGTCCATGAAACGGGCCAGTATCAGCCAAAACTATGAGTGTTGATGACCGACACGTAAGCGCGCCTTGGGGTTCAACAACTATGGAAATCACTTCGGGACCTGAAAAAGGTGAGTAATAGTCCACGAAACACGTTAGAATTGGCCAAAATTGTGAGTGTTGCTGACCGACATGTAAACACAACCCGGGGCTCGTAAATCTTGGAAATCATTTTGGAACCGCCATAACTAACTAATAATCCAGGAAACGGGCCAGAATCGGCCCAAACTGCGATTGTTGATGACCTACACTTAAGCGCACCTTGGGGTTCAACAACCATGGAAATTGCTTTGGGGCCCCAAAACGGTGAGTAACAGTCCATGAAACGGGCCAGAATTGGCCAAAACTTCTAGTATTGATGACCGGCATGTAAACGCACCCCGCGGTTCGTTGATCGTGGAAATCACTACGGGACCCCAAAACAGTGAGTGTTGATGACCGACACGTAAACGCACCTTGCGGTTCAACAACAATGGAAATTGCCTCGGGACCCCTAAATGGTGAGTAATAGCCCACGAATCGCGTCAGAATTGGCCAAAATTGTGCGTGTTAACGACAGACAACAAACACATCCCGAGGATTGTCAATCGTGGAAATCGCTCTGGGACGCCAAAACGGTGAGTAATAGTCCACGAACGGGCCAGAATCGACCAAAACTGTGAGTGTTGATGACCGACACATAAACGCACCCCGGTGTTCATCAATCATGGAAATCACACCAGGACCCAAAAACAGAGCAATAGTCCAAGAAACGTTCCAGAATCGGCCAAAACTTTGAGTCTTGATGACCGACACTTAAACGCACCCCGTGGTCCATTAACCGTGGAAATCACTCTGGCGCCCCAAAACAGTGAGTAATAGTCCACGAAACGGGCTAGAATCAGCCAAAACTGTGAGTGTTGATGACCGACACGTAAGCGCACCTTGGGGTTCAACAACTATGGAAATCACTTCGGGACCACAAAACGGTGAGTAATAGTCCACGAAACGCGTCAGAATTGGCCAAAACTATGAGTGTTGATGACCGACACGTAAACTCACCACGGGGTTCATAAATCATGGAAATCACTCCGGGACCCCCAAAACTAAGTAATAGTCCAAGAAACGGGCCAGAATCGGCCCAAACTGCGATTGTTGATGACCTACACTTAAGCGCACCTTGGGGTTCAACAACCATGGAAATCGCTTTGGGGCCCCAAAACGGTGAGTAATAGTCCACAATATGGGTCAGAATTGACAAAAACCGCGCGTGTTGATAACCGACACATAAGCGCACCCGGGGGTTCGTCAATCGTGGAAATTACTCCGGGACCCCCAAAACTAAGTAATAGTCCAAGAAACAGGCCAGAATCGGCCAAAGCTGCGATTGTTGGTGGCCTACACTTAAGCGCACATTAGGGTTCACCAACCATGGAAATCACTTTGGGACCCTAAAATGATGAGTAATAGTCCACGAAACACGTTAGAATTGGCCAAAACTGTGAGTGTTGATGACCGACACGTAAACGCACCCCGGGGTTCGTAAATCGTGGAAATCACTCCGGGGTCTCCAAAACTAAGTAATACTCTAAGAAACGGGCCGAATCGACCTGCATCACGATTGTTGATGACCTGCACTTAAGCGCACCATGGTGTTCAACAACCATGGAAATCGCTTTGGGACCACAAAATGGTGAGTAATAGTCCAAGAAACGGGTTAGAATCGACAAAAACCACGAGTGTTGATGTGCGACACGTAAACGCACGCCGGGGTTCTTTAATCGTGGAAATCACTTCGGGACCCCAAAACAGTGAGTAATAGTCTACAAAAAAAGGCAAGAATCGGCCAAAAGTGTATGTGTTGACGACCGACACGTAAACGCACGCCGCGGTTCGTTAATCGTGGAAATCACTTCGATGCCCCAAAACAGTGCGTAACAGTCCATGAAACGGGCCAGAATCGGCCAAAACTACGAGTGTTGATGACGGACACATAAACGCACCCGGTGTTCGTCAATCATGGAAATCACGCCGACCCAAAAGCGAGTAATAGTCCAAGAAACGGGCCAGAATCGGCCAAAACTGTGTGTGTTGATAACCGACACGTAAATGCACCCCGCGGTTCGTTAACCGTGGAAATCACTCCGGGGGCCCAAAAAAGTGAGTAATAGTCCATGAAACGGGCCAGTATCAGCCAAAACTATGAGTGTTGATGACCGACACGTAAGCGCGCCTTGGGGTTCAACAACTATGAAAATCACTTCGGGACCTGCAAAAGGTGAGTAATAGTCCACGAAACACGTTAGAATTGGCCAAAATTGTGAGTGTTGCTGACCGACACGTAAACACAACCCGGGCTCAGAATCTTGGAAATCATTTCGAACCGCCATAACTAAATAATAATCCAGAAGCGGGCCAGAATCGCCCAAATCTGCGTTGTTGATGACCTACACTTAAGCGCACCTTGGGGTTCAACAACCATGGAAATTGCTTTGGGGCCCCAAAGCGGTGAGTAACAGCCATGAAACGGGCCAGAATTGGCCAAAACTTCTAGTATTGATGACCGCATGTAAACGCACCCATGGTTCGTTGATCGTGGAAATCACCCGGGACCCCAAAACAGTGAGTGTTGATGACCGACACGTAAACGCACCTTGCGGTTCAACAACAATGGAAATTGCCTCGGGACCCCTAAATGGTGAGTAATAGCCCGCGAATCGCGTCAGAATTGGCCAAAATTGTGCGTGTTAACGACAGACAGCAAACACATCCCGAGGATTGTCAATCGTGGAAATCGCTCTGGGACGCCAAAACGGTGAGTAATAGTCCACGAACGGGCCAGAATCGACCAAAACTGTGAGTGTTGATGACCGACACATAAACGCACCCCAGTGTTCATCAATCATGGAAATCACACCAGGACCCAAAAACAGAGCAATAATCCAAGAAACGTTCCAGAATCGGCCAAAACTTTGAGTGTTGATGACCGACACTTAAACGCACCCCGTGGTCCATTAACCGTGGAAATCACTCTGGCGCCCCAAAACAGTGAGTAATAGTCCACGAAACGGGCTAGAATCAGCCAAAACTGTGAGTGTTGATGACCGACACGTAAGCGCACCTTGGGGTTCAACAACTATGGATATCACTTCGGGACCACAAAACGGTGAGTAATAGTCCACGAAACGCGTCAGAATTGGCCAAAACTATGAGTGTTGATGACCGACACGTAAACTCACCATGGGGTTCATAAATCATGGAAATCACTCCGGGACCCCCAAAACTAAGTAATAGTCCAAGAAACGGGCCAGAATCGCCCAAATCACGTTGTTGATGACCTACACTTAAGCGCACCTTGGGGTTCAACAACCATGGAAATCGCTTTGGGGCCCCAAAGCGGTGAGTAATAGTCCACAATATGGGTCGAATTGACAAAACCGCGTGTTGATAACCGACACATAAGCGCACCGGGGTTCGCTCAATCGTGGAAATTACTCCGGACCCCAAAACTAAGTAATAGTCCAAGAACGGGCAGAATCGCCAAAGCTGCGATTGTTGGTGGCCTACACTTAAGCGCACATTAGGGTTCACCAACCATGGAAATCACTTTGGGACCCTAAAATGATGAGTAATAGTCCACGAAACACGTTAGAATTGGCCAAAACTGTGAGTGTTGATGACCGACACGTAAACGCACCCCGGGGTTCGTAAATCGTGGAAATCACTCCGGGGTCTCCAAAACTAAGTAATACTCTAAGAAACGGGCCAGAATCGACCCAGACTGCGATTGTTGATGACCTGCACTTAAGCGCACCATGGTGTTCAACAACCATGGAAATCGCTTTGGGACCCCAAAATGGTGAGTAATAGTCCACGAAACGGGTCAGAATCGGCCAAAACTACGAGTGCTGATGACCGACACATAAACGCACCCAGTGTTCGTCAATCATGGAAATCAGACCGGGAACCAAAAAAAGAGTAATAGTCCAAGAAACGTGCCAGAATCGGCCAAAACTGTGAGTGTTGATGACCGACACGTAAATGCACCCCGTGGTTCATTAACCGTGGAAGTCACTCCGGGGACCCAAAACAGTGAGTAATAGTCCATGAAAAGGGCCAGAATCAACCAAAACTGTGAGTGTTGATGAACGACACGTAAGCGCACCTTGGGGTTCAATAACTTTGGAAATCACTTCGGGACTAAAAACGGTGAGTAATAGCCCATGAAACGCGTCAGAATTGGCCAAAACTATGAGTGTTGATGACCGACACGTAAATGCACCCTGGGGTTCATAAACCGTGGAAATCACTCCGGGACCCCCAAAACTAAGTAATAGTCCAAGAAACGGGCCAGAATCGGCCCAAACTGCAATTGTTGATGACCTACTCTTAAGCGCGCCTTGGGGTTCAACAACCATGGAAATCGCTTTGGGGCTCCAAAACGGTGAGTAATAGTCCACGAAACGGGTCAGAATCGACAAAAACCGCGAGTGTTGATAACTGACACACAAGCGCGCACCTGGGGGTTCGTTAATCGTGGAAATCACTCCGGGGCCCCAAAACAATGAGTAATAGTCCACAAAACGGGCCAGAATCGGCCAAAATAGCTAGTGTTGATGACCGACATGTAAACACACTCTATTGTTCATTAATCATGGAAATCACTCCGGGACCCCAAAACAGTGAGTAATAGTCCATGAAACGGGCCAAAATCGGCCGAAACTATGAGTGTTGATGACTGACACGTAAACACACCTTGGGGTTCTACAACTATGGAAATCGCTCGGGACCCCTAAATGATGAGTAATTGTCCACGAATCGCGTCAGAATTGGCCAAAACTGTGAATGTTGACGACAGTTTTGGGGAACGTAGCAGAAAATCAAAAATTTTCCTACGTGTCACCAAGATCTATCTATGGAGAAACCAGCAACGAGGGGAAGGAGAGTGCATCTACATACCCTTGTAGATCGCTAAGCGGAAGCGTTCAAGAGAACGGGGTTGAAGGAGTCGTACTCGTCGTGATCCAAATCACCGGAGATCCTAGTGCCGAACGGACGGCACCTCCGCGTTAAACACACGTGCAGCCCGGTGACGTCTCCCATGCCTTGATCCAGCAAGGAGAGAGGGAGAGGTTGGGGAAGACTCCATCCAGCAGCAGCACAATGGCATGGTGGTGATGGAGGAGCGTGGCAATCCTGCAGGGCTTCGCCAAGCACCGCGAGATATGAGGAGAAAGAGAGGTAGGGCTGCGCCAACAGGAGAAGAAACTTCGTGTGTTGGGCTACTCCTTTGCCTGCACTATATATAGGGGGAGAGGGGGGGCGGCCAACCCAAGATCCCATCTGGGGGGCGGCCAAGGGGGGGAGAGGGGAAACTTGCCCCCCAAGTTAGGTGGGTGCGCCCCCCTCCCCAAACCCTAGGCGCCTTGGGCCCTTGTGGGGGGCGCACCAGCCCACCTGGGGCTGGTCCCCTCCGACACTTGGCCCATGCAGCCCTCCGGGGCTGATGGCCTCACTTGGTGGACCCCCGGGACCCTCCCGGTGGTCCCAGACATCTTGATAAAACCCAAACTTTTTCGGTAAGCAAAACAGACTTCCCATATATAAATCTTTACCTCCGGACCATTCCGGAACTCCTCGTGACGTCCGAGATCTCATCCGGGACTCCGAACAACATTCAGTAACCACATACAAACTTCCTTTATAACCCTAGCGTCATCGAACCTTAAGTGTGTAGACCCTACGGGTTCGAGAACCAATGCAGACATGACCGAGACGTTCTCCGGTCAATAACCAACAGCGGGATCTGAATACCCATGTTGGCTCCCACATGTTCCATGATGATCTCATCGGATGAACCATGATGTCGAGGATTCGATCAATCCCGTATACAATTCCCTTTGTCTAGCGGTATTGTACTTGCCCGAGATTCGATCGTCGGTATGCCGATACCATGTTCAATCTCGTTACGGGCAAGTCTCTTTACTCGTTCCATAACACATCATCCCATGATCAACCCCTTGGTCACATTGTGCACATTATGATGATGTCCTACCGAGTGGGCCCAGAGATACCTCTCCGTTAACCGGAGTGACAAATCCCAGTCTCAATTCGTGCCAACCCAACAGACACTTTCGGAGATACCCGTAGTGCACCTTTGTAGCCACCCAGTTACGTTGTGACGTTTGGTGCACCCAAAGCATTCCTACGGTATCCGGGAGTTGCACAATCTCATGGTCTAAGGAAATGATACTTAACATTAGAAAAGCTTTAGCATACGAACTACGATCTTTGTGCCAGGCTTAGGATTGGTTCTTGTCCATCACATCATTCTCCTAATGTCGTGATCCCATTATCAACGACATCCAATGTCCATGGTCAGGAAACCGTAACCATCTATTGATCAACGAGCTAGTCAACTAGAGTCTTACTAGGGACATGGTGTTGTCTATGTACCCACACATGTATCTGAGTTTCCTATCAATACAATTATAGCATGGATAATAAACGATTATCATGAACAAGGAAATATAATAATAATAACTAATTTATTATTGCCTCTAGGGCATATTTCCAACAGTCTCCCACTTGCACTAGAGTCAATAATCTAGTTCACATCGCCATGTGATTAACACTCACAGGTCACATCGCCATGTGACCAACATCCAAAGAGTTTACTAGTGTCACTAAACTAGTTCACATCATCATGTGATTAGGACTCAATGAGTTCTGGGGTTTGATCATGTTTTGCTTGTGAGAGAGGTTTTAGTCAACGGGTCTGCAACATTCAGATCCGTATGTACTTCGCAAATCTCTAGGTCATATTGTAAATGCTGCTTCCACGCTCCACTTAGAGCTATTCCAAATGGTTGCTCCACTATACGTATCCGGTTTGCTACTCAGAGTCACTCGGATAGGTGTTAAAGCTTGCATCGACGTAACCCTTTACGTCGAACTCTTTATCACCTCCATAATCGAGAAACATGTCCTTATTTACTCCAAGGACAATTTTTGACCTCTGTCCAATGATCCCCATTCCTGGATCATTCTTGTACCCCTTGCCTGACTCATGGCAAGGCACACTTCCGGTGCGGTACACAGCATAGCATACTACAAAGCCTATGTCTGAAGCATACGGGACGACCTTCGTCCTTTGTCTCTCTTCTGCCGTGGTCGAGCTTTAACTCTAAACTTCATACCTTACAACTCAGGCAAGAACTCCTTCTTTGACTGATCCATCTTGAACACCTTCAAGATCATGTCAAGGTATGTGCTCATTTGAAAGTACTATTAAGCATTTTCATCTATATTATAGATCTTGATGCTTATTGTTCAAGTAGCCTAATCCAGGTTTTCCATTAAAAAACACTTTTCAAATAACCCTATATGCTTTCCAGAAATTCTACATCATTTCTGATCAACAATATGTCAACAACATATACTCATCAGAAATTCTATAGTGCTCCCACTTACTTCTTTCGAAATACAAGTTTCTCATAAGCTAAACCCAAAATCTTTGATCATCTCATCAAAGCGTACATTCCAACTCCGAGATGCTTACTCCAGTCCTAAGAAGGATTGCTGCAGCTTTGCATACTTATTAGCGTCTTTCAGGATTGACAAAACCTTCTGGTTGTATCACATCCAACCTTTCCTCAAGTAAAACGTCGAGGAAACAATGTTTTTGACATCCTATCCGCAAGATTTCATAAATCATGCAGTAATTGCTAATATAATCCCAACAGATTCTTAGCATCGCTACGAGTGAGAAAGTCTCATCGTAGTCAACTCCTTGAACTTGTCGGAAAACATCTTAACGACAAGTCGAGCTTTCTTAATGGTGATACTTACCATCACTGTCTGTCTTTCTTTTAAAATCCATTTGTACCCAATGGCCTTACGACCATCAAGTATTTCTTCCAAAGTCATGGATCCTTTCTCGGATTTTATGGCCTCAAACCATTTGTCGGAATCCGGGCCCACCATCGCTTCTCCATAGCTCGTAGGTTCATTGTTGTCCAACAACATGACCTCTAAGACAGGATTGCGTACCACTCTGAAGTAGTACGCGTCCTTGTCGACCTACGAGGTTCGGTAGTGACTTGATCCGAAGCATCATGATCACTATCATCAGCTTCCACTTCAATTGGTGTAGGTCTCACAAGAACAACTTCCTGTGCCCTGCTACACACTGGTTGAAGTGATGGTTCATTAACCTCATAAGGTCTCCACCATCCTCCCACTCAATTCTTTCGAGAGAAACTTTTCCTCGAGAAAGGACCCATTTCCAGAAACAATTACTTTAGCTTCCGGATCTGAGATAGGAGGTATACCCAACCATTTTGGGTATCCTATGAAGATGTATTTATCCGTTTTGGGTTCGATCTTATCACGATGAAACTTTTTCACATAAGCGTTGCAGCCCCAAACTTTTAAGAAACGACAACTTAGGTTTCTCCAAACCATAGTTCAAACGGTGTCATCTGAACAGAATTACGTGGTGCCCTATTAAAGTGAGTGTGGTTGTCTCTAATGCCTAACCCATGAATGACAGTGGTATTTCGATAAGAGACATCATGGTACGCACCATATCCAATAGGGTGCAACTATGATGTTCGGACACACCATCACACTATGGTGTTCCAGGCGGTATTAATTGTGAGACAATTTCCACAATGTCTTATTTGCGTGCCAAAGCTCGTAACTCAGATACTCATCTCTATGATCATATCATAGACATTTTATCCTCTTGTCACGATGATCTTCAACTTCAGTCTGAAATTACTTGAACTTTTCAATAATTCAGACTTGTGTTTCATCAAGTAAATATACTCAACATCTACTCAAATCATCTGTGAAGTAAGACCATAACGATATTCACCGCATGCCTCTGCACTCATTAGACTGCACACATCAAAATGTGTTACTTTCAACAAGTTGCCATCTTGTTCCATCTTACTGAAAACGAGGCTTTTACGTCATCTTGCCCATGTGGTATAATTTGCATATCTCAAGTGATTCAAAATCAAGTGAGTCCAAACGATCCATCTGCATGGAGTTTCTTCATGCGTATACACCAATAGACATGGTTCGCATGTCTCAAACTTTTCAAAAATGAGTGAGTCCAAAGATCCATCAACATGGAGCTTCTTCATGCGTTTTATACCAATATGACTTACATGGCAGTGCCACAAGTAAGTGGTACTATCATTACTATCTTATATCTTTTGGCATGAAAATGTGTATCACTACGATCGAGATTCAATAAACCATTCTTTTAGGTGTAAGACCATTGAAGGTATTATTCAAATAAAATAGAGTAACCATTATTCTCCTTAAATGAATAACCGAATTGCGATAGACATAATCCAATCATGTCTATGCTCAACGCAAACACCAAATCTCGATGGTAGAGGGAGCTTGCGATGCTTGATCACATCAACCTTGGAAACACTTCCAACACATATCGTCGGCTCACCTTTAGCTAGTCTCCGTTTATTCCGTAGCTTTTATTTCGAGTTACAAACACTTAGCAACCGAACCGGTATCTAATACCCTGGTGCTACTGGGAGTACTAGCAAAGTACACATTAACGTAATGTATATCCAATATACTTCTATCGACCTTGCCTGCCTTCTTATCTACCAAGTATCTAGGGTGGTTCTATTTCAGTGTCTGTTCCTCTCATTACAGGAGTACTTAGTCTCGGGTTTGGGTTCAACCTTGGGTTTCTTCACTGGAGCAGCAACTGATTTGCCGTTTCATGAAGTACCCCTTCTTGCCCTAGCCCTTCTTGAAACTTAGTGGTTTTACTAACCATCAACATTTGATGCTCCTTCTTGATTTCTACATTCGCGGTGTCGAACATGGCGAATAGCTCAAGGATCATCATATCTATCCTTGTTATGTTATAGTTCATCACGAAGCTCTAGTAGCTTGGTGGCAATGTCTTTGCGGAAACATCACTATCTCATCCAGAAGATCAACTCCCACTCGATTCAAGTGATTGTTGTACCCAGACAATCTGAGTACAAGCTCAACGATTGAGATCTTCTCCCTTAGTTTGTAGGATAGAAAACTCGTCGGAGGTCTCATACCTCTTGACGTGGGCACGAGCCTGAAATCCCAATTTCAGCTCTTGGAACATCTCATATATTCTGCGACATTTCAAAAATGTCTTCAGTGCCTCAACTCTAAACCGTTTAACAGAACTATCACGTAGTTATCAAAACGTGTATGTCCGATGTTCGCAACATCCACAGACGACGTTCAAGTTTCAGCACACTGAGCGGTGCATTAAGGACATAAGCTTTCTATTGTCCGCATAATCGCTACTGTCAACTTTCAACTATATTTTCTCTAGGAACCTATCTAAAACAGTGGAACTAAAGCGCGAGCTATGACATAATTTGCAAAGGGATTTTGACTATGTTCAGGATAATTAAGTTCATCTAATGAACTCCCACTCAGATAGACATCCCTCTAGTCATCTAAGTGATTACATGATCCGAGTCAACTAGGCCATGTCCGATCATCACATGAGACGGACTAGTCATCATCGGTGAACATCTTCATGTTGATCGTATCTACTATACGACTCATGCTCGACCTTTCGGTCTCTTGTGTTCCGAGGCCATGTCTGTACATGCTAGGCTCGTCAAGTTAACCTAAGTGTTTCGCGTGTGTAAATCTAGCTTACACCCGTTGTATGTGAACGTAAGAATCTATCACACCCGATCATCACGTGGTGCTTCTAAACCATTTAACTTTACGCAATGGTGCACGATTAGGGGAACACTTTCTTGAAATTTTAATGAGGGATCATCTTATTTACTACCGTCATTCTTAGCAAATAATATGCATAAACCTGATAAACATCACATGCAATCAAATAGTGACATGATATGGCCAATATCATTTTGCTCCTTTTGATCTCCATCTTGAGGGCTCCATGATCATCATCGTCACCGCATGACACCATGATCTCCATCATCATGATCTCCATCATCGTGTCTTCATGAAGTTGTCTCACCAACTATTACTTCTACTACTATGGCTACCGGTTAGCAATAAAGTAAAGTAATTACATGGCGTTGTTCAATGACACGCAGGTCATACAATAAATTAAGACAACTCCTATGGCTCCTGCGGTTGTCATACTCATCGACATGCAAGTCGTGATTCCTATTACAAGAACATGATCAATCTCATACATCACATATCATTCATCACATTCTTCTTGGCCATATCACATCACATAGCATACCCTGGAAAAACAAGTTAGGCGTCCTCTAATTGTTGTTTGCATGTTTTACGTGGCTGCTATGGGTTTCTAGCAAAACGTTTCTTACCTCGCAAAAACCACAACATGATATGCCAATTGCTATTTATCCTTCATAAGGACCCTTTTCATCGAATCTGTTCCGACTAAAGTGGGAGAGATCGGCACCGCTAGCCACCTTATGCACCAAGTGCATGTCACCGGTGGAACCTGTCTCACGTGAAATGCGTGTAAGGTCGGTCCGGGCCGCTTCATCCCACAATACCGTCGAAACAAGATTGGACTAGTAACGGTAAGCATATTGAACAAAATCAATGCCCACAACTACTTTGTGTTCTACTCGTGTAAAGAATCTACGCAATAGACCTAGCTCATGATGCCACTGTTGGGGAACGTAGCAGAAAATCAAAAAATTTCCTACGTGTCACCAAGATCTATCTATGGAGAAACCAACAACAAGGGGAAGGAGAGTGCATCTACATACCCTTGTAGATCGCCAAGCGGAAGCATTCAAGAGAACAGGGTTGACGGAGTCGTACTCGTCGTGATCCAAATCACCAGAGATCCTAGTGCCGAACGGACGGCACCTCCGCGTTCAACACACGTGCAGCCCGGTGACGTCTCCCATGCCTTGATCCAGCAAGGAGAGAGGGAGAGGTTGGGGAAGACTCCATCCAGCAGCAGCACAACAGCTTGGTTGTGATGGAGGAGAGTGGCAATCCTGCAGGGCTTCGCCAAGCACCGCGAGATATGAGGAGAAAGAGAGGTAGGGCTGCGCCAACAGGAGAAGAAACTTCATGTGTTGGGCTGCTCCTTTTCCTCCACTATATATAGGGGAGAGGGGGGGCTGCGCCCCCACCTAGGGTTCCACCCTAGGGGGCGGCGGCCAACCCAAGATCCCATCTTGGGGGCGGCCAAGGGGGGGAGAGGGGAAACTTGCCCCCCAAGTTAGGTGGGTGCGCCCCCTCCCCAAACCCTAGACGCCTTGGGCCCTTGTGGGGGGCGCACCAGCCCACCTGGGGCTGGTCCCCTCCCACACATGGCCCATCCAGCCCTCCGGGGCTGGTGGCCCCACTTGGTGGACCCCCGGGACCCTCCCGGTGGTCCCGGTACATTACCGATAAAACCCAAAACTTTTCCGGTAACCAAAACAGGACTTCCCATATATAAATCTTTACCTCCGGACCATTCCTAACTCCTCGTGATGTCCGGGATCTCATCCGGACTCGAACAACATTCGGTAACCACATACAAACTTCCTTTATAACCCTAGCGTCATCGAACCTTAAGTGTGTAGACCCTACGGGTTCGGGAACCATGCAGACATGACCGAGATGTTCTCCGGTCAATAACCAACAGCGGGATCTAGATACCCATGTTGGCTCTCACATATTCCACGATGATCTCATCGGATGAACCAGGATGTCGAGGATTCGATCAATCCCGTATACAATTCCCTTTGTCTAGTGGTATTGTACCTGCCCGAGATTCAACCGTCGGTATGCCAATACCTTGTTCAATCTCGTTACCGAAAAGTCTCTTTACTCGTTCTGTAACACATCATCCCGTGATCAACCCCTTGGTCACATTGTGCACATTATGATGATGTCCTACCGAGTGGGCCCAGAGATACCTCTCCGTTAACCGGAGTGACAAATCCTAGTCTCGATTCGTGCCAACCCAACAGACACTTCCGGAGATACCCGTAGTGCACCTTTATAGCCACCCAGTTACGTTGTGACGTTTGGTGCACCCAAAGCATTCCTATGGTATCCGGGAGTTGCACAATCTCATGGTCTAAGGAAATGATACTTGACATTAGAAAAGCTTTAGCATATGAACTACGATCTTTGTGCTAGGCTTAGGATTGTCTTGTCCATCACATCATTCTCCTAATGATGTGGTCCCGTTATCAACGACATCCAATGTCCATGGTCAGGAAACCGTAACCATCTATTGATCAACGAGCTAGTCAACTAGAGGCTTACTAGGGACATGGTGTTGTCTATGTACCCACACATGTATCTGAGTTGACTATCAATACAATTATAGCATGGATAATAAATTATCATGAACAAGGAAATATAATAATAATAACTAATTTATTATTGCCTCTAGGGCATATTTCCAACAGACAGACACGCAAACGCACGCCGGGGATAGTCAATCGTGGAAATCGCTCTGGGACGCCAAAACGGTGAGTAATAGTGCACGAAACAGACCACAAATTGGCCTAAATTGTGAGTGTTATTGACCGACACGTAAACGCACCCTGGAGTTTGTCAACCGTGGAAATCACTCCGGGACCCCAAAACTAAGTAATAGTGCAGGAAACGGGCCAAAATCGGCCCAAACTGCGCTTGTTTATGATCAACACGTAAGCGCACCATGGGGTTGAGCAACCATGGAAATCACTTTGGGGCCCCAAAACGGTGAGTAATAGTCCACGAAACGGGCCACAATCGGCCAAAACTGTGAGTGTTGATGACCGACACGTAAACGCACCCCGCGGTTCGTTAACCATGGAAATCACTCCGGGACCCCAAAACAGTGAGTAATTGTCTACGAAACGGCCAGAATCGGCCAAAATTGTGAGTGTTGATGACCGACACGTAAGCGCTCATTGGGGTTCAACAACTATGGAAATCACTTTGGGACCCCAAAACGGTGAGTAATAGTCCACGAAACACGTCAGAATTGGCCAAAACTGTGAGTGTTCATGACCGACACGTAAACGCAACCTGGGGTTCGTAAATCGTGGAAATCACTCGGGGACACCCAAAACTAAGTAATAGTCCAAGAAACGGGCCAGAATCGGCCCAAACTGCGATTGTTGATGACCTACACTTAAGTGCACATTGGTGTTCACCAACCATGGAAATCGCTTTGGGACCCCAAAACGGTGAGTAATAGTCCACGAAACGCGTCAGAATCGGCCAAAACTATGAGTGTTGATGACCGACACGTAAACGCACCACGGGGTTCGTAAATCGTGGAAATCACTCCGCGGCCCCCAAAACTAAGTAATACTCTAAGAAACGGGCCAGAATTGACCCAAACTGCGATTGTTGATGACCTATGTGACGCCTGGACAATTAGGCTACAGTGAACCTCTTCTAATGATGCCACGTCACCTCGATTACTATTGCTAATCTCGTGTTAGTTTGAAAACGGTTTGAATTCAAATTCAACATCAAGCAACAATAAAAGTTTTCAGATATTAAAACTAAAATGTTCAGAGTGAGCCAAATAATCCATATTAAATTTTGGTGAAGAAACCACACTTGTATGAAATGAGTAAATACTCAAAAATGAATAAAATAGCATAAAAACAATTAGTTAAATGATTATAAAATAATAAACATTTACAAACTATTTTATATTAGGTGCCAAGTTAATTGTGGTAGTGGCATAAGTATTAATAATATTTTAGGTACAACTTGGGTATTTCATAAAAACAAAAAAAATAGAAAATAGAAAAGAAGAAATAAAAAAATAGAAAATAGAAAACCGTAACTAAGCTAAAACAAAAGAACCCCCCATGGGCCAACCGACCCAACAGGCCGGCCCAGTCGGCCACCAGGCCAGCCCACCCCGTCCGCATAACCCCCTGTTGGTGGAAAACCTAACCGACCGCACCCACTCCCCACCAGTCGTCCCACTTCCCCCTTCTGCGCCCCCTCCCCGATCCAGATCGGGATCGGAGGCACCCGGCCCCGCGCCGCGCCTCTGAGCTCGGTCACCGCGGCGCCGCCCCTCCCGGTCTCCTTCCTCTCCCTCCTACACCGCACCGTCCTCCCCGACGCCGCAGCAGGACACCGCCGTCGCCCGAGGACCGCTACGCTCGTCGCCACCACCATGTCGCTCGTCCCCGGCTCCACCTCGCCGCCGCTCGGAGCTCCGCGAGCCTCACCGGAGCCACCTCATCGTCTACCTCGCCGGCCTGCCTCCTCCTCCCCACCGGCCTGCCTCTGCTCCGTCCGCGACGTCTCCGTCCTCCTCCTCGCGCCCACTGCCTAGACCCCACGGCCGTGGTGAGGCCCCGATCTTCTCCTCTCCTCCTAGGTCGCACGCCGCGCTCGTGCGCGTTCTCGTGCCGGCCTATGCCCTCCCGGCCTCATCCGTTCGCGGCCACGGCCGCGCCTGCGCTCGCCCCGCAGCCACACCGGCGTGCCGCCCTGCGTGATGCCGTTGGCCCTGCCCTCTGTTGCCGCCGACCGCTCGCATGCTTTGCTCCCTCCCCGAACCGCGCCTCGTGCTTCACCCGCACCGCCGTGCCCATGCTGCTGCGCGTCCCTCGCCCTTTTCGCTATCACCGGCCGTGCCCTTGGCCGCCGGCGCGCGCCCACGGCTGGTGCAGGCGAGCTCCTCGCCGGGCGGGGCGCCTGTCGCCTGTAAACGCCCATTGCCCCCAGTAACCGCTAGCTCGTGCGCCCGCTAAGGCCAGCCTCAGCGATGACAGAGGGCCCCGCCTCCAGAACGGTTAAAATAAATAAATAACAATAATAATAATAATAAAATTAATAATTAATTAATTAGCGAATTAATTAAGTTAATTAATCCTATTTAATTAATCTGATTAACTTGTTATTTTAATTAAATAGTGATTAGTTTAACCAAATCCTAATTAACCTAAAGCAGTATGATGTGGGTCCCATTTGGACCCACACGTCAGTTTGACTAGTCAACACCTCTGTTGACTGCTGACTTCATGCTGACGTCATAATGACATCAGCGTGCACTATTTTAGATAATTTTGAATTAAAATAATTAAATTAATCCTAGAAATGATTTAAATCTTTTAAAATTAATATAAAATAAACCGAAGCTCGGATGAAAATACTTTCTACATGAAAGTTGCTCAGAACGACGAGACGAATTCGGAAACGCAGCCCGTTCGTCTGCCACACCTCCCTAACCTATCGAACTCGCAACTTTCCCCCTCCGGTTCATCTGTAGGAAGCGCTAAACACCGGGATATTTTCCGGATGTTTCCCCTTCACCGTATCACCTCATACCGCGTTAGAACACGTCTAGCTCGCCTTTTATCCTGTTATGCACTTGCTTGCTATGTATTTACTGTTTCTCCCCTTTTCTCTTGGTAGACCCGTGGCGATCTTTGATGCCCTGTGGTCGACTTCGTCACCGATTTACCTCCTTCTTGTCTCGAGCAACCAGGCAAGTAGCCCCCCCTTGATCACCGGATATCGCCTATTATTCTCTATATTGCTTGCATTAGAGTAGTGTAGCATATTCTGCTTTCGCTAATCCTATCTTCGCTGCATAGCCTTTGTCCTTGCTACTATGTTGTTACCTTTACCGCTATCCTCTTGCTTAGTATAGGATGCTAGTGTTCCATCGCTGACCCTACACTCTTGTCGATCGCCATGCTATACTCTTTGGTTGTGATCACTTGAGAAGTGATCACGGCATATACTATATACTTTACACTATTACATTACGTGATACTGTTCGGAGATGGGGCTGAAAGGACAGTGGCTCCATCCCGGTAGAGGTGGGCTGAGTTCTGACGGCCCCGATCGTTACTTTGTGGCGGAGCGATAGGGCAGGTTGAGACCACCTAGAGAGAGATGGCCCTGGCCTGGTCGGCGTTCATGGATACTTAACACGCTTAACGAGATCTTGGTATTTGATCGAGTCGGCCATTTGGTCTATACGCACTAACCAACTACTGGAACAGCGATTATGGGCACTCGGCGTCGTGGTATCGGCCAAGCATTTCGTGACGTCGGACGGAGCGGCGCGCGCCGGATTGGACTGGAACGCCTGCTAGGCTAGGTCTGCTTTCGGCCGCCCTCGTAACGTGCAGGTGTGCTAAGGGCGATGGGCCCAGACCCCTGTGCGCTTAGGTTTAGACCAGCGTGCTGACCTATCTCTTATGCCTAGGTGGGGCTGCGGCGTGTTGATCTTCCGCGGCGGGCATGACCGAGTGAAAGTGTGTCCGCCAAATGGGATCAAGCGTGTTGGGTTATGTGGTGCACCCTGCAGGAAGTTAATCTATTCGAATAGCGGTGATCTTGATAACAGGGCGACTTGGAGTTGTACCTTGACCTTATGACAACTAGAACCGGATACTTAATAAAACACACCCTTCCAAGTGCGGATACAACCCGTGGTCGCTCTCTCGTGGTTACGAGGAGGATCGCGGGTAGGATTATGCTATGCGATGCTACTTGGAGGAGTTCAATCTACTCTCTTCTACATGTTGCAAGGCGATGGCTGCGAGCGTAGTCTTGACGGGATTAGCTATCCCCTCTTATTCTGGCATTCTGCAGTTCAGTCCACCGATATGGCCCTTACATATACCCATGCATATGTAGTGTAGCTCCTTGCTTGCGAGCACTTTGGATGAGTACTCACGGTTGCCTTGTTCCCCTTTTCCCCTTTCTCTACTCGATTGCTGCAACTGACGATGGAGCCGGGGCGCAGATGCCACCGTCGATGGCGACTACTACCCGGAGGTGCCTACTACTATGTGCTGCACCGGCGACCAAGATTAGTTTAGGAGGATCCCGGGCGGGAGGCCTGCGCCTCTTCGATCTGTATCCCAGTTTGTGCTAGCCTTCTTAAGGCAAAATTGTTTAACTTATGTCCGTACTCAGATATTGTTGCTTCCGCTGACTTCGTCTATGATCGAGCACTTGTATTCGAGCCCTCGAGGCCCCTGGCTTGTATTATGCTGCTTGTATGACTTATTTATGTTTTAGAGTTGTGTTGTGATATCTTCCGTGAGTCCACGATCTTGATCGTTACTGCGTTTGCGTGCATGATTAGTCTCTGATTGAATCGGGCGTCTGAAGTTAATATCGAGCCGATTGCTGTAGGAATCCCCTTTCCAACTCCTTGGCCAAAGTTGAGTCTAGTCATTGCAAAACCTTTACTAACATGGCTGTGTGGCCCATGGGCCCACGTCGCCATTGGGTGGTAGTAGGATCTTTTATTCCTCGACCTTTACTCTGGGACTCTGAACTCTCTCCTATTCGGGTTAAATGATTTTGCTAAATCTAACATTAGGATCTCGTTATCACTTTCACCCGGAGAGCACCTTATTACCGATGATCGTCTGCTGCACCAGAAGAACCTGAAGATAGTCTCCATTTTTAACCCGAGAACTTGTGTGCGTCGCGTTTGCAATTCCCCTTCGACCGTCAACCGTCATGGATAACTACATGCAGTTGTCATTCTTACATTCATCCCTAGTTGGTCTTATTATTACAAGATACCCCGAAATACTCGTCGTTGTTTCGATAATCCTTTGTGCCTTACTGCCTTGCAGTTTTTGCCACATGAATACCCCTACAAATAATTTCTCGCACTTGCCGAGTATCCGCTTATCCCCAGTTGTTTGTGTTTCGCAAAAGTCTTCTAAATATTACCCGATCCTCCGAAAATCCCTAGCAGCTTATTGCTCTGCAAACACTTGTCTGCTTGCATTATGGATGCTCTCCATATGTCTGGCAATATTCATTAGTCTCCTTTGACACCGTCATTTTGATCCCATTGATTCAACATGAGTGCGAGTGCACGCAATCATCGGTTGATCCTTTTAAAATATATTTCCGGCTCAGATGTCATTTTTAAAGTGAGCTGGTTATCGACTCATCAAATTGCCGTCAATTGTACCCCTAAGTCTATTCATCCTATCCATTCTTAATCAGACCGTTGGCTTCTAATCCCTTGATTTGAAAATCATAATTCCTTAGCAGATGAGCTCTGAATTAGTCAGTTGTTTCTATAATCCAATGCCTTCGCATTGTTTCTTCTTCTAGTTGAGTACCGATGCTCACATCAGATCTCTTGTGGACCATCAACTCGTTTATTGGATTTTATCCGACGACGTCCTTCATATTCGATAACTTTGTGAGTCTTTTCCCAGATACATAATGCCTTTGGTAAATTGTACCCTCTGCTTTGTCGAACATGCTCTGCTTTCGAGCTTGTGTTGTTTACTCCTGAAGTTTGTGGTATATATTCCTAAGAGGCCCTGATGGGTTGAACCTATGCCTTTTATAATCCGTGTGAACCCGGAAACTACTACGGGTCATACTCTACTGTTATTATGTCAGATAAAACTTCAACATTACAACTTCTTCAAAAAAAATGAGAAGTGAATGAAAGGTTATGCATTGGAGAAGTGGGAGTCGACCTTGAACTTTGTGTTCATTCCCATGGAAACGATGTAGATCGTATCTTTAAAGCTTCTCTTCAAATAAACATTTCCTTGGTATAAGTTTATCTTATATCTGGAATCTGGCATTTTGCAATCGTCGTTCCGACCATGTCCTCTTTTAAATACCTTTTCTCGTGCAAGTTTAAGTACTTGTCTTCTGCAGATCATTTCATGTGTCCACCATCTACTCTGCTCTACCGTCGAGTATTACCCCCCTGGTATCTCGAGATTATCTTGGAACTGCATAACTTCTTATGAGTTCTTCATCAAGTACTACATTCTCACTGATTATAATTTTTCACGGGCTTCGAGTTATCAAACACTCAAGGACATCGATAGCTGAATCGAGTCCGCATCACGATTAAACAACTCTTAGTAATCTTCTTTGCTTACGAGTTTGTACCCGATCACGTCTTCCCTAGCCTGATCGGCTATATCATTACCGTGCTAAATTTTAACTGTGCTACATGGTCCTTCTTCCCGGAGCACAATTCTCGATGATGAACTTACCTTACGTCGATCCTCCGTCATATCAATTCGCCTTGAACAACAAGCTTGGTTTCGAGTTTGTATCGTACCCTTGGTTCCAATAACCTTTCACTTCATCATTACTTTGACTTGATGTCGTCGCCGATCGATTACATCTTCATGAACTCTCCCAACAAATGTGTCGTGAATATCATCAACATTCCGAGCTCTTCCAAGAGATCTATTGAATTCATGAAGAGAAATACCATCCTTGCCCTCGATGAATTTTATTGTCATCGACCACTTTATTGCCTTCCCACCAACACAAGCTTGTTCGTGTTTGGTGTTATATCTTGAGTTCCTTGCTATCCAGCAATTGTTCTTCTTTACCTTGGAACATTACCATCTCTTATGTCATCAATCTTGTGAGAATTTCACCACCTCTTAAGGATTTGTGATACAGTGATGCTTCTCGCCAGCACCATTCTTTTCTTGGTCTCCGTGTTGAGTGAACTCTGTTGCGCAAATTTAATATCTCTAGCAACCCTATTGCTTCAGAGTTATTGGACAATGATTCCAATTTAGTGTGTTTGTTGCTCAATCGCCATTCCGACGTTGGTCGTGCAACCCAACCCATATTTCGGGTGCACCTTTTAGTCAATGTTTCATTGTGTATGTTTTCCTCCACCATACATCATTAAGTCATTTGATCTGGCTAATGTTATCTCCTTCTTCACATAACTGTGGAAATCCGTCTTTTTGGAAATCTCAATGAATTGTCGCTGAGTCAATCAGCCACCTCCTTGTCCTCTCCCTAGGTTAATGATGAACTCTTGATAACGGAAATCACTTCATAGTTCATATTCCTGAGAATCTTACAGTGCCATCCCGTCAATTTGTCTTGCACCTTTCTGCTCAGGCATCCTGAGCCTGAGGTATCCTGACACCAATCATATCTGAATCTCCGTCAGATATGATGGTCGGAACATATTTCCAAGAGTTATAACACTAGTCTTCATAAGACCCGGTAAGGTGATGACATGCCTAGCACACCTGGCCGGAGGACCTATTGTTATAGTTCTTCCTTTTTTTTGGCAAGGTTAACCATTCTTCCATGAGGAAATTGTAAGACTTATTCTATAAGTTATTCCTGATGAATCTTTTGAGTATCTAAAGACCGACCTTTGCTTGAAGACCATGTCAATGCTATCTCGAAGCATGTCCGTGGTACTCCGTTCATCAACAAGAACATTTGAAGTACAATGCTAAATTGTCTTTATCAATTATTCAAACACCGTTGTATGGGTAACGTCATGAAATTTCTCTCCCCTTACCTAAATGGTTTCCAACTTTCTATCCTGTCATGGATATCATCTGCTTGTCCTTGGGAAGGATATACCCCTGAATTATGTGTTTAAACACATTTGTCTTTCCATTGTTCTGATTAAATCTGATAAGACACCTTTTCCTTTCCATTGGTTTATTTAAACCCTTTCTATGACCTATATGAAATAAGCAATAATAATTCCCTGCTTGTGCAAACACCTCGTTGTACCACTCTGTCGGTAAGACCCTGTTACTATTGTTGATGACATTCTGGTAACCACCGATGGACGAGAACTCTGCCTATTGGTCCGCCTCGTTTAACAAGCAGGAAAATGGTTCTCTTCGTCCCTCGCCCTTGGTACCGACATTGTTGCCAACAAAAATGGCAGGCTACCCTCTGACATACCTTACTATCGTGACCGTGCAAGATGTCAACACCCTTTCTACTTCTAATCCACGTGGTGGGCCCATAACCCACAGTTCCACAGGATCGAAACCTGACTCTCCTGTACACCCCCTGTTCCTAAAGTTATTCCTCGCGCGTGGCCTCGTATGTAATTCACGGGCCACCGTCCTAGTGATCTATTCTGGTAACAGACGCAATACTCAATCTCGTTGCTCTGGACCCCTTTCGCATGTTGTTGCAGACATCGAACGATTGCCTATCCGTTTGAAAATTCGCATGGTACCTTCTTACTTTGCTCTCTATAACTTCTTAAGCTTCAATTCGGGAGATACTTATGCTTCTTCTCCTGAGTTAACCGTCTGATGCTCAATTATGTTAAAACCCGTCTTTATAGAGTTTTTCCCCTCTTATCTTTTCGTAAGTCCGGTGAAGATCCTGAAGGAAGGATGGCAACTTCATCATGATGCATTGATGCAGAGAAATGAAGACATCAACACAATGGTCAACCTCTTCGAGAAGAGCAACCAAGACTGAGAAGATCCGTTAGCATTTCGTAACCAGATCCCTTCCCCCTTACTCTCATTCCTAAATCTCAGTGTCGGAGTAATGGGCAACGTGTAGGCAAACCCGAGCCCCCGGACCTTTTGATACATCGGGGTAGGCTGCGCCCCTCGAAGCCTCAAGACGAAGAGCTACTTTCTGAGAGTCGGCGGCGGAGCCGCTAACTGTCCCTCACGGCCGAGTCTCAGAGGCAGCCTTGAGGAAAGCCGACTCCCAACTGGCGATCTCCAGTGAGGCCGGCTATGGGGAGTTGGCCCGCGACTCCAACCACCTTCGACCCACGCAACTTCAGACGGGATGGGGTGTGGCCGCCGCATGGCCCATCCTGCCCGTTCGCAAAAGCGGGCATAGCCACGATCGCCCGTCTTGGCAGAGATCTCCGTTCGGTGCGGCACTGTAGCCACGCCCGGCCACGGCGTCAACCCATGAGCGCAGACCCACATGCCTGACGGCCCGTCTGTATGACTAAAGACGGTAGGGCCCGCCTATCGGCGGAATCTTGAAAACGGCGAGCGCCACAAGGCAACGGCGAGACCGAGGCGGCCCGAAGTCGGCCGACCTCTCCCGTGAGTCTCGCGCGCCATTAACAGAGACAAGGCGAGGGATGGCAGCGATGATACGCCCTCGGTAGCGGCTGTCGCCATGACCCCACGACAAACCAGCGTCGCCGAAGCACGGCTACGGTAATCCGCGGCCGGCAAGACCGCTAGAGGTGGGCCGAGGCCTGTCGGCCCCATCACGGGAGCCCGTTGGCGAGTCCGCTAGTCAGCGAGCCCCGATGGTCGGCGAAGAAGGCGGCGACCTAAGAGACGAGCGGCTGGGACCCGCGCCCAGCGGATTACCATTATACCCCGAAGTAGGCCTATATAAACCCGGGGCAACCATGCAAGAGGTTGGACCCTAATAGTTTTAGACACGACGGAGGGAAGAAGCGAGCCAGCCGTGCCTTCTCCTTCCTCACATCGAACAGCTCAAGGAGCAACCTGCACCCGCCGATATAGTGATCATGCGGAGACCCAGCAGAGCAGCGATAGGGGTGTTATCTCCACGAAGAAGCCCGAAGCTGGGTAAGATTCGCGGCGTGCATGCCTTCACCTCATCCCGTTTCGAGCACCGGCGGCGTTCTACTCGCCCCTCCATGATAAGCCATCCTTTGGCATATGTCGCACCCAACCCCGACATTTGGCGCCCACCGTGGGGCTAGGTGCACCGTCGTCCGGAGACACACTGCGGGCGGAACCCTTTTTTCCTGGCGAGTGCAGCCAGCACGCACGCCAGATGGAGTCTCGTCGATCGCTACATGGCGCTGAGATCGCCACTGTGACCAGCTGCCTCGCCCGCGCTTGCCGGTGGGGTCCGCCTCTCCGACGAGCCTGCATCCGGCGCGAGCGCAGGCGGCCCGAGCCTCCTGCGGGCCTCCTCGAACAACTCCACGTCGCTGGCGAGCCTGCCGCGGACTTGAGTCCGTAGGCTCCACCGACCCGATGCTGGTGGTCGACTCGGCGCGCGTCGCTCGACGCGTTCCCCACCAACGTGGTGGTCTACGACGAGCCGCTCCCTCGCACGGAGAGCGGCGAAAGCGCCGTCACGGAGGTGCTCGTCATTAGTCACGGCGAGCCCCCCGGCGAAGGAGTTCGCGACCCCCTCGTCGCGGCTCTACAAGACTTAACCGCGCCTATTCCAGAAGACGCTGACGCCGAGACGCTGGAGGCGTGCCGCCTTCAGCTCATCGAACGGGCGAAAAAGCTGGCGAGCAGGAGACGCTTGTCGAAAGCCTACCAGCGCGAGATGGATCGCGCTGTAGGCGGCTCGCCGCTCAATCGAGCCTAACCGCTTAAGCGCGATCCGGCAACCGCAGCGTAGCCGCCGCCAACCTGTTCGGGACCAACCGCCCGTATATACCACGCTGGCGAGAGAACATCCGCGCGCCCGGCGGCGGCGAACAGGCTGAATAACCCGAAGCGAAGAACGTCGCCTCATGACGGAACGAGTCCAGCAGCTCCTCGGCGGCTGCTGCGCGAACGAGGTCGGCTGCCGCACGCAGGCGCCGCAGCGACAAACGACTGCCGCCACCCCGCCGAGACCAAGCGCGGCGTCTCGGGCGCCGGCCGGCGATATCCGCGGAAGAAAGGACAAGAGCGGCTGTCAGCCACGATCGGACTCACGTCACCATCGAGCGCGACCAAGGCGGTCGCCCAGTAGCGATGGAAGCGGCGGGGCGACTACCTGCCTCCCCTCCACGCAGAAAGGCGAGTCTCCCTGCCGCCCATCGAGCATCCGACTCTCGGCGAACGCCTCGGCCGCCGAGAGGGAGTCGGAGAAAACGACGCCCGCCACCGGATCAACCGACTTCACCGGTCCCTGGCGCTGGAAGAAGAGGACGAGCTGGGTCCGCCGTGCTTCGGACCCCGCATCCGAGACGAGCCTTTCCCCAAAGGGTTCACGCTCCCCCGCGACACACCCAAGTACACCGGCTCGGTTAAGCCGGAAGACTGGCTGGTTGACTACTCCACGACCGTCAGCATAGCGAATGGCAATAAGCGTGTTGCCATGAAATACGTTCCGCTCATGCTCCAGGGCACGGCCCGGACGTGGTTGAACAGCCTGAAGCCCCGCAGCATCAACAGCTGGGTCGACTTCACCGAAGCTTTCATCTGCAACTTCACGAGCACGTACAAGCGACCTCCCAAGCCTCGCCAGCTTTCCCTGTGCGTGCAGGGCCCCAACGAGTCGACGCGCGACTACCTCACGCGCTGGGGCGAGCTCCAAAACTCCTGCGAGGGCGTGCACGAGGTGCAAGCTATCGAGTACTTCGCCGCCGGGTGCAGAGAAGGCACCCTCCTCAAGCACAAGCTCCTTTGCGACGAGCCAGAGACCCTCGGCGAGCTGCTGGTCATAGCAGACAAGTACCCTACAGCTGACTCCTCCATGAAGACAGAGATTGAAGTCTGCGCGACGGGCAAGGTGGCCCCTCAAGCTCCCAGAACTCCGGCTGGAGACCCCAGTCGACGACAGCAGCAGAACGACCACAAGCGCAAGGCCCCGCAGCCGGCTTCCCACAGCCGGCAGGTTGCGACGATCGAAGATCAGCAGCCGGAAGGACAGCCTCCGACCAAGCGGCAGAAAGGCGGCAAATCCAACTGGTTGCCGGCTTTCTCCTACGAGCAGACTCTAGATGGCCCCTACAAGTTCCACAGCGACGCGAATCCGTCGAACCACACCACCCGGAAGTGTCACTGGCTCACCAGGATCGCCAAGGGAGACGGCCTCCAGCCTCCGCAGCCCACTGGGCCGCCGCCTCCACCGCCGCCTCAATAGCCGGCTGTCAGGCCAGTCGGCGCAATGCAAGACGAGTACCCAGAGGAGCATGGAGCCTACATAGTGTTCACCAGCTTGGCTGACGACCGACGCAGCAGGCGGATGCAGCAGCAGGAAGTGAATGCAGTAGCATCAGACGCTCCAGAGTTCATGCACTGGTCCGAGAAGCCTATCAGTTGGAGCAGGGCTGATCACCCCGAGATAATGCCGAATCCAGGCTCCTACGCCCTGGTCTTGGGAGCCACCCTTGCCACGGATAAGAGGGCTGCTAGCTTCTCGCGAGTCTTGATAGACGGAGGTAGCAGCATCAACATCTTGTACAAGGACATGATGGAGAAGTTAGGGATCAAGCAGAGACAGCTCCAGAGTAGCTGGACGGTGTTCCACGGCATTGTGCCTGGCCTTTCCTGCTCACCTATTGGCAAGATCCTGATAGACGTCCTCTTTAGAGACAAGGATCATTTACGCCGAGAGCCAGTTTGGTTTGCACTGGTGGACCTCGAAAGTCCGTACCACGCGCTGCTCGGCCGACCAGCTTTGGCCAAGTTCATGGCCGTCCCCCACTACACCTACCTCAAGATGAAGATGCCGAGCACCAAGGGGATCCTGACCGTAGCCGGCGATTACAGGAAGTCGTCCGCTTGCGCGGCTGAGAGCAGCCGGCTAGCCGAGTCCCTGGTGATCGCAGCCAAGAAGCGGCTTCTCGATCGGGTCGTCGCGATGGCCGGAAAGCAGACTGAGATGTCGTCCGACCCCAAGGAGTCGGAAGCTGAGGGCTCGTTCAAGCCGGCCAAGGAAACAAAGAAGATACCCTTGGACCCAGAGCACCCGGAGAGGTACGCTGTCATAGGTGCAAACCTTGACAGCAAATAGGAAGGCGAGCTCGTCGATTTCCTCCGTGAGAATCGGGACATTTTTGCATGGTCTCCCAAGGACATGCCGGGTGTACCGACGGAATTCGCCGAGCACAAGTTACATGTTCGACCTGATGTGAAGCCCGTCAGGCAGCCCCTGTGCCGCTTGTCAGAAGAGAAGAGAAGAGTTGTTGGAGAAGAGATAGCCCGGCTCTTGGCAGCCGGTTTCATCATGGAAGTGTTATTTCCAGAATGGTTAGCAAACCCGGTCCTGGTGCTGAAGAAGAACAAGCGGCGGCGGATGTGTATTGACTACACAAGCCTCAACAAAGCCTGTCCCAAGGACCCGTTCGCTTTGCCGAGGATTGATCAAGTGATAGACTCCACAGCCGGATGCGAGCTGTTGAGCTTCTTAGATGCATATTCAGGATATCACCAGATCAAGCTGAACCCGGCCGATAGACTGAAGACCTCCTTCATCACACCGTTCGGAGCCTTCTGCTACCTAACCATGACGTTCGGATTGAGAAACGCCGGCGTCACCTTTCAGCGTTGCATGCAGAAGTGCCTCCTCAAGCAGCTCGGCAGGAACGCCCACGTCTACGTGGATGATGTGGTGGTGAAGACGGAGAAGCGAGGAACACTGCTGGAAGACCTTAAGGAGACCTTCGAGAACTTGCGCCGATTCCAGATCAAGCTCAACCCTGAGAAGTGTGTCTTCGGAGTACCAGCCGGCCAGCTCCTTGGTTTCTTGGTCTCCGAACGCGGCATAGAGTGCAATCCTGTGAAGATCAAGGCCATCGAAAGGATGGAGGTACCCCGCCGACTGCTAGATGTGCAGAAGTTCACCGGCTGCTTAGCGTCCATCAGCCGGTTCATCAGTCGGCTGGGCGAGAAGGCCCTCCCCTTATACCAGCTCATGAAGAAGACCACCTTCTTCGAGTGGAACCCCAAGGCGGATGAAGCTTTCCTCCAGTTGAAGAAAATGCTGACTACTCCCCCCGTGCTGGCGGCTCTAACCCCTAAGGAGCCCATGCTCCTGTACATTGCTGCCACCAGCCGAGTAATCAACACGATCATTGTAGTCGGCGCAAAGAGGAAGGCAAAGGCGCTACCTGTCCGAGACGGTATATTACCTAAGCAATCTTGTCAACCTCCAAGCGTAACTACCCCCACTACGGAGGATGTGCTCTGGCGTGCACTTTGCCGCCAAGAAGTTGAAGCCTTACTTTCAAGAGCATCCAATCATGTGGTTTGCACAGCCCCAGCCAAGATCATCGGGCCGAGATGCTTCGGCGAGTGGCCAAATGGGCCATAGAGATGGCCCCTACACCATCTATTATCGCCCTTTGCCATCAAGTCGCATAGCGCTGGCTGACTTCCTCGTCGACGGGCGAGACCCGATACCTGCCGCCACGCCGACTCCACCATTGGCGGATGCGCCGACGGCTCCAAGATGTGCACCGGCTTGGGAGCCGGCGTTGTCCTCACCTCCCCAAAGCGACCAGCTCAAATCGCCGCTGCAAATCCATTTCGCCGCCTCCAACAACGTCGCCGAATCTGGCGCTCATTCACGAACTCGGCTAGCCAAGGAACTTGGCATTCGCGAATCTTGTGTTATGGCGACTCCGACTTGGTGGTCCAACAGTCATCTGGCGGCGGGCGCCAAAAGCGCAAACATGGCGAGCTACCGTTTCTGATGCAGACCTTTCGATGGATATTTTGAGGATCTGAATTCCTTCACATACCAAGAAACGACAACGACCAGCGGACACCACAGCATGAATCGGCTCAACCCGCCAGGCAATACCATCCGGCGTCGCCCTCCAGCGCCTCCTCAAGCCATCTGTCAAGCCTTCACCAGATTCAGACTCGATTTTCGTGCCGGCCCCCCATGAGGAAGTCAGATCCGACTCCAAAACCTCAGCATACGGCACGAGAATCCTCGTAGACGGCCCAAAGATCGCTGCAGTCGAAGCCGGCCCGGGGACTTCAGAACCCGGCCCAGGGACTGCAGCAACCATTACGAAGACTCCAGAGATCGGCCCGGGGACTGCACCAGTCGGCCCGGGGACTCCATCAACCCAGCAAGCGGCCGCGGACTCCAGCCCTCCGCCTCCCAGCCCAGCCGCCCTCGTCCAAGTAGCAGTACTGGCAGTTGAAGAAATAGCAGCACCCTCATGGGCCCAGCCCATCCTGAAGTTCTTAATAAGCGGAGATCTACCAACTGATGAAATCTCGGCCCGGCAAGTGCAACGCCGAGCGGCAGCCTACACCATAATCAAGAGAGAGCTGGTCAGACGTAGTGTCACTGGTGTTCACCAGCGTTGTGTCAAGCCAGAGCAAGGCCAAGCGATCCTCAAAGACATTCATCAAGGCGAGTGCGGTCACCATGCAGCCTCAAGAGCACTTGTCGCCAAAGCCTTCCGACATGGTTTCTTCTGGCCAACCGCCCTAGAAGAGGCCAAGGAATTAGTCCAGAAGTGCAAGGGGTGCCAAGTGTTCCGCTCCAAGCCGCTCCAGCCGGCTTCTGCACTAAAAACTATCCCTATAGCTTGGCCCTTTGCCGTATGGGGCCTGGACACGGTGGGACCATTCAAAGCAGCACGAGGCGGCCTAACTCACTTACTTGTCGCGGTGGACAAGTTCACCAAGTGGATAGAAGAAAAGCCCATCAAGAAGTTGAATGGTCCAACCGCAGTGACTTTCATCGCCGACATCACAACTCGGTACGGCATACCACACAGCATCATCACCGACAATGGCACAAACTTTGCCAAAGGCTCCTTGGCCCGTTTCTGCGCGACGCAAGGCATCCGACTGGACTTAGCGTCCGTTGCCCATCCGCAGTCAAATGGCCAGGTCGAGCGAGCAAACGGCCTCATCCTATCCGGTATCAAACCTCGACTGGTCGAACCATTGGAGCGTTCGGCCGGCTGTTGGCTTGCGGAGCTGCCAGCCGTCCTCTGGAGTTTGCGCACGACTCCGAACAATTCAACCGGCTTCACACCCTTCTTCCTCGTCAACGGTGCTGAAGCCGTCATCTAACGGACATAGAGTTCGACTCGCGATGAGTCGCCATGTACACCGAGGAGGCGGAAGAAGCACGACAAGACGGCGGCGATCTGCTGGAAGAGGGCCGGCTGTTGGCACTCAGCCGGTCCAGCATCTACCAGCAGAGCCTGCGCCGCTACTACAACAGAAAGGTCAAGCCAAGATCTTTCCAAGAGGGCGACCTTGTGCTCCGGCTGATCCAGCGAACAGCCGATCAGCACAAGTTGTCGGCGCCTTGGGAAGGCCCCTTCATCATCAGCAGAGTGCTGGGCAACGACTCCTACTACCTGACCGACGCCCAGAAGCCCCGAGCACGCAAGAGAGACGACTCCGGCAAAGAGACGGAACGGCCATGGAACGCAAATCTTCTTCGAAGATTTTTCAGTTAAATGCAGTATGTGCCACGCTACCTTTTGTGTTAAGATACTAAGACTTTGGGCCCCCCGAGACGAGCTCGGGGACTGCCCTTTTCTGTTATGTGTATGATAAGAATCATGCCTTCGAGTATGTCATCTTTTGTTATGAATCCTGGCACCTGGTTCGACTAGTCGGCCCGGGGACTCGCCGCCTTGCGCTATGAAATGCTTCCTACAGTCGGACAAGTAGTGTGTAGTGCCTAAGCCATCTCTTGTCAGAGGCCGCAGCTCGCAGAGTGACTGTTTGGCGGACAGGAGTAAGGAAGAATGGGTGCTCACATGAAAAATGACTAAGGACCCAAAGCATAAACATAGCTAAAGCCGGCATCCAGCCCCTCTGTGCAAACCGACTCTTGAGTAGTCGGCTAGCGGCCTTCTATCCAACTTGTTAAAAACTCTAAAAATGGCCAAGTACTTGCCTTCCCAAAATAGCCAAGCACTTGATCCAAACGGCAGTCCGCAGAGTGGTGGTCCGACGGGCAAGGCGGCAGCAAAGGAAAGGCGGCAAAGGAAAAGCCATAAGAGCGATAAGCAAGGAAAGATAGAATTAAGATAATATTTACATAGCATAGGCTCTCGGCGAATCTTGAACAAGTTCAAAATACACCCCTGGGTGGAATTGTCTTAATTAACAAGTTTTTCCGAGACTATCAAAGGCACAAAATTAAGGGACGATGGCAGCCTAGGAAGCGGCAAAGGGTTTGGAGGCCGGAGGAGGCGGCGGTGTCGAGCGTCAGGCGGCCGGGCTGAGCAGTCTCGGCTCGGTCACCTCCGCGGCGATGCCTGACAGATGGGCGCGGCTCGTTGCTGGAGGCGCGGTCGAGCTGAGGCTGGTCGCCCGCTCCGTCTTCTAGCGCCTCCATCTCATCTCCGTCCTCCGCCTCGCCTTCCTCCTCGGCGCTGGAGCCAATCACCTCCGCCGAGTCCTCATCGTAGTCCGGGTTCATCCCGAACCACTCCGGCGGTGCCTCCTGGCCCCCCTCAGCCCGCTCAGGAACGAAGACGCTGGTGTCCGTATAGTCGCGATCGCTGCCGCACGCTCAACAAGGGTATCTTCCGCAGCCAGCAGCTCCGCCTGAGCCTCTGACTGGAACGCAACCAACCGGTCCAGATCCAGCCCTGGATACCACGCTTTGACAAATTCCAAGGCCCGGCGCGCTCCAGGACTGGCCGAGGAACCCTTCCAAGCCTCAAGACGGCCAGCTGCGACCTCCAGCCAGTCGGCAGTCCGACTAGGAGTGCGCAGAACCGGCATGTCCGGCCACAAGGCAGCAACCGCCAGAGCACCGACGCGTTGAAGCCGGCGCAGCATCCGATGGGCCGGCCGCAGACGAGCCTCGATGCTCAGAAGCTACTCATCGAGGGTCCGGGGGGCATTGGCAGCAATCTTCGCGCCACTCGCCCTCCGCACCTCGCGATCAGCGTCGATGGCCTCATTGGCCACCTGCGTATGTCCAGGGAAGAAGTCTGCCAAGACGGAAAAGGAGCAAGTCAGAAAACCGGCGGTCAGCCTGACCTATAGTCGGCAGCTCAAAGAAACAAAGAAAGAGAAACTCACCATCGACGATGTCCTCGATTTCATGGAAGCCAGAGGTCAGCAGCGCCTCCTTGTCAGTCCAGGAGGAGCGTTCACTTTCGAACTCGGCCAAGAGAGCAGTCTCTCTCTTCGCCGCTTCCTCCTGCGCCGCCTTCAGCAGCGCCTTCTGCTCTCCCAGCTGCGTAGCCAGCAGGTCGCGCTCCGCGACAAGCTTGTCGCACTCCTCCCCCTTGGCACGCAAGGCCGTGTCGGCCGCGCCCAACTGCCGTCGGAGAGCAGCGTTGGCCTCTGAAGAATAAAAAAGGAAAAAGGACGTTAAGTCGTAAACTGAGAAGGTCGCTAGGAAGATCCGGCCCAACTGCTCAGCAGTCGGCCCGAATCTCGGGGACTACAGCCCGCGGGTGTGCCAGCGCGCCCCCGCGAAGAAGAAACAAGACCTACCTCGGCTCCTCGACAAGTCGGCGGTCCGCTTACTCAGCTCCTCAACGTTGCGGTTGAAGGCAGTGGCGCGGAGGTTGTGATATTCCTGTGATAGGCATTTCAAGACAAAGATAAGCATTTGGAACTCACCAAGTAGAGTTCCGAGCCGCATGCTCAACAGCCGGCCCGAAACTCGGGGACTACACCCAGCGGGTGTGCTGGCGCGCCCTCACGGAGAAGAGCAAGAAAAAACTAAAAAAGAATTGTAACCGGACGGTGGCTCGCGACGCCAGGTGCGCCTTGGTGCAGTTGTGGATGGCGTCACCCTCGGCCTGCAGCTTCGCCTGGACGTCCAGAAGCGCCTGGTTCAGCGGGCCTGTGCCGCCTCCTCACACCCACCCAGCAGGCGCGGCACTCGTCGCCTCGCCGTCTGGGATGGCTGAGCCGGCGGCGCCGGTCTCCAAGGGGCGCGGCGCAGAAGTCGCCTTCTCAAGACGGCGGCGTGCTGGCGAGGCGACTTGAAGAAGCAGGCTCGCCACGGCCTCGTCTTCAGTCGGCGGCACCGTCGGGTCCGCCTGCTGTTTGCCTCGCGCGACCTCAGACAGTGGCAGAGGCGGCGGGGGCGGCGTGGCAATGCCCGACAGAGAAGTCTCAGCGCCGTCCCTCTCCATGATGGGGAACCCGCCGCCTGCTCCCTCTGTCTGCCCCGTGAGCTCCGGCAGCGGCGGCGTAGAGCTCAGCAGGGTGACAAGCAGCGCCGACTGGAGACGCGCGTCCTCCTCGGCCTACCGCTTGGCTGTGGCTGCGGCTTCGGCTTCTTCCAGCTTCCCCTGGGCGGAACTTGCCGCCTTCTCGGCCTCCGCCTTCTCCAGGCGGGCGGCCTCTTCTTCGTCGCGCTTCTCCCGCGCATTCCTCTTCGTCGCTTCCCGGAGGTCGGCTGCGGGGTCGATCCGCCGAGTATTGGCAGACGTTTCTGCCGACCCCATGACGGAGGCGGCGGCGACTCTCTCCAAAGTAAGAGGAGCCCTGATGCGAAGAAGACGTATGAGAAAATTGAGCAAGATTTATCAAAAGGAAAACAAGACGAAGCAAAAGCACTTACACGGAGACCAGCGGCGGCTTTTTCACTTCCTTGCGGAAGCGGTTAGCCTTGGCGACCGCCTCTTCCTGCTTGGTCGTGGCGGCCGTCCCCTTGAGTTTCTTCGACCGGCCGCTTGGCAAGCTCGGCCCGGCCTGGCGCTTCCTCGCGCCGCCTCGACCGCCCAAGACGGCGGAAGAGGTCACTCCGGGGTGGCCGGCCTTCGGCTGGCGGCGGGGGACGACTTCCCCTTCGCCGACTTCAGGCCAGTCGGCGAAGGTGGCCGAGGGCCTGAACTCGTCAGCCTCTCCTCCTCCTCCGCCTTCGGCGTCGGCCTCCATCGCCGTCGCCGCCAAGTCAGGGTCGTCGGCGCCGCTCTCCGCTCGGTCGGGGACGATCTTACGGGTCGGCCCCGTGGTCCCAGCCGAGGGCTGCATGAGGGGATTCTGACTCAAAAGAGCCAGAAGGATCAGAGGATGAACTCGGCCAAGAAAGAAAAGCTGAAGAGGAAAGAAGACGACTTACCACCGGTGGAGGGTTGGCGCGCGAGTATGGCTCCTTGCCGAACTGCCAATCCGCCGTAAGGTTGCAGTTCGCCGGGAAGTTCACCGTGTCCGCCACCTCCCCGGGGGGCATGTCCTTCGAGCACATCCGACTGGGGTCCCGATGGCCGCTCATCTAACAGATCATATGAGGCCGGCCTTGAAGCAGCAGGACTCGGCGCGCCACGAAGGCGGCCAGAAGGTCGGCCCCGGTCAGTCCCTCCGACTGCGTCAGCACTCGGAGTCGCGAGACGGCGGCACCGCCAGCCGGAGTCAGCGTCTGGCCCGTAGGACCAGCTGGGTAGCCTCCCTTGCGCGCCCGGCCGTAAAGGCGGCAGGTTGACGATCGCCCTCCGGGCGATGTTCTTCACGTAGAAGTATGAGCGCTGCCACATCTTCACCGACTTGATCAGCGCGATAGTGGGGAAGGGATTGTCTGCCACCGTCCTCCTCATCGCGATGAAGGTGCCGCACAGAGCCGGCACGCCGGCGACATGCGTGCCAAGCTTGGCTTGGAAAAATTCCCCCCACAGCTTGATGGTGGGGAGGACGCCGAGAAAGCCCTCGCACAGGGCAGCGAAGGCGGCCAGCAGCACCACCGTGTTCGGAGTGAGGTGGTGCGGCTGGAGCCCGTGGAACTCCAGGAACGAGCGGAAGAAACCGCTCGCCGGCAGCCCCAGGCCGCGCATGAGGTGCGAGCGGAAGACGATCCGCTCGCCCTCCTCCGGCGCCGGCGTTATCTCGCCCGCCGGAGCGGCGCGGGTCTGCACGAGGTGCTTGCCGGGGAGGCGACGCGTCTGGCGGAGGAACTCGATTTGGTCCTCGTCGACCTCAGACCCGTCCCAAACGCCGGAGCGCGCGGCGGGAGGAGTGTCGGTGGAGGAAGAGCTCATCCCTGCGGCACGGCGTGGTTTGGCGCAACGGCAAGAGGAAGAGGAGGCAAGAAGGAGGATGGGCGAGAGGAAGCGGGGGAAGCAGGGAGACGGGCGCGCGTGCTTCGCCGCCTCGCCTCCCCCGCCTATTTATAGCCTCGTGGGCTGAGAAGCCGATGGGGCGGGCATGGGATTAACTGCGCCCAGCGCCCCACGACCCCCATGATTTAACCCACGACGTTACTGCGCGTAGTAACTCCGTGGGAACCCCAACTGCCCGCACAGCCGCAACGGATCCGTTCGAGCCCCGAGGCACGGTGGTGGCGGGCCCCGCCTGACGGCCCGTCCCGTCACGCGCGTGGGCGGGCAGCCCGGCCCAGCCACGTGGCGTCGCACGGCAGGTCCACAATGGGCCGCCGCAAGAAGCTTATCAGACACGCCGTCTGGTTCCCCTTGCGACTTTCGAGACCCTGTGAGGAGCAAGACAGCCTCCTGCAGGTCCGACTTCAACTAGTCGGCCTGGGGGAGGACGGCGAGCAGGACCAAGATTCTTCCACTAAGGGGATGAAGCCGTTGAGACTCCTCGATGTGTTGCTCTCGGCGCCCCACCAGCTTCGGGGACTACTGTCCGAGTAATGGGCCACGGGTAGGCAAACCCGAGCCCCCGGACCTTTTGAAACATCGGGGCAGGCTGCGCCCCTCGAAGCCTCAAGACGAAGAGCTACTTTCTGAGAGTCGGCGGCGGAGCCGCTGACTGCCCCCCACGGCCGAGTCTCAGAGGTGGCCTTGAGGAAAGCCGACTCCCAACTGGCGATCTCCAGTGAGGCCGGCTATGGGGAGTCGGCCCGCGACTCCAACCACCTTCGACCCACGCAACTTCATACGGGATGGGGTGTGGCCGCCGCATGGCCCATCCATGCCCCGTTCGCAAAGGGCAGGCATGGACACAGTATGCCGTACTGACGGAGATCTCCGTTCGGCGCGGCACTGTAGCCACGCTGGCCCTGACGTCAGCCCCATGAGCAGACCCATGTGCCCACGACGGCCCGACTGTACGATCGAAGACGGCAGGGCCCGCCTGTCGGCGGAGGTACTGAAGACGGTGAGAGCGCCACAAGACGGCTGAGACCAGAGGCGGCCCCAGGGAGTCGGCCGACCTCTCCCGCGAGTCCCGCACGCCATTAACAAGACAAGACAGGGGATGGCAACAGTGATCGCCGTCAGGCGGCGGCACTATCGCCATGACCCCATGACCAAACCAGCGTCATCAGAAGCACGGCTACAGTAATCCGCAGCCGGCAAGACCCGCTAGCGGCGGACGAGACCTGTCGGCCCCCTGCGGGGCCCGTTGGCAGGGTCCGCTAGTCAGCGGGCTCCAGTAGTCGGCGAAGAAGACGGCGACCTAAGAGACAGACGGCTTGGACCCGCGCCCAGCCGGATTACCATTGTACCCCCGGGGGGTAGGCCTATATAAACCCCCCGGGGCACCCATGCAAGAGGTTGGACCCTAATAGTTTTAGACACAGACAGAGGGAAGAGCAGAGCCAGCCGTGCCCTTCTCCTTCCTCACATCGAACAGCTCAAGGAGCAACCCTGTACCCACTTCGATATAGTGATCATGTGGAGACCCCGCAGAGCAGCAGTAGGGGTGTTATCTCCACGGAGAGCCCCGAAACTGGGTAAGATTCGTCGGCGTGCATGCCTTCGCCTCATCCCGTTTCCAGGCACTGGCGACGTTCTACTCTCCCCCTCCATGATAAGCCATCCATTGGCATATGTCGCACCCAACCCCCGACACTCGGGACGAGATTTCTTGTAGTGGAGGAGAATTGTGACGCCCGGACAATTAGGCTACAGTGAACCTCTTCTAATGATGCCACGTCACCTCGATTACTGTTGCTAATCTCGCGTTAGTTTGAAAATAGTTCGAATTCAAATTCAACATCAAGCAACAATAAAAGTTTTCAAATATTAAAACTAAAATGTTCGGAGTGAGCCAAATAATCCATATTAAATATTGGTGAAGAAACCACACTTGTATGAAATGAGTAAATACTCAAAAATGAATAAAATAGCATAAAAACAATTAGTTAAATGATTATAAAATAATAAACATTTACAAACTATTTTATATTAGGTGCCAAGTTAATTGTGGTAGTGGCATAAGTATTAATAATATTTTAGGTACAACTTGGGTATTTCATAAAAACAAAAAAATTAGAAAATAGAAAAGAAGAAATAAAAAAATAGAAAATAGAAAACCGTAACTAAGCTAAAACAAAAGAACCCCCCATGGGCCAACCGACCCAACAGGCCGGCCCAGTCGGCCACCAGGCCAGCCCACCCCGTCCCCATAACCCCTCACAGGAAAACCTAACCGATCGCACCCACTCCCCCCCCCCAGTCGTCCCACTTCCCCCTTCTGCGCCCCCTCCCCGATCCAGATCGGGATCGGAGGCACCCGGCCCCGCGCCGCGCCTCTGAGCTCGGTCACCGCGGCGCCGCCCCTCCCGGTCTCCTTCCTCTCCGTCCTACACCGCACCGTCCTCCACGACGCCGCCGCAGGACACCGCCGTCGCCCGAGGACCGCCACGCTGCCGCCACCACCACGCCGCTCGTCCCGGCTCCACCTCGCCGCCGCCCGAGCTCCAGCGGGCCTCGCCGAGCCACCTCGTCGTCTACCTCGCCGGCCTGCCCTCCTCCCCACCGCCTGCCTCCGCTCCGTCCGCGACGCCTCCGCCCTCCTCCTCGCGCCATCGCCTAGACCCCACGGCCGTGGTGAGGCCCTGATCTTGTCCTCTCCTCCTAGGTCGCACGCCGCGCTCGTGCGCGTTCTTCGTACCGCTCTCGCCCTCCGGCTCGTCCGTTCGCGGCCACGGCAGCGCGCCGCTTCGCCAGCACCCACCGGCGTGCCGCCCTGCGTGATGCCGTTGGCCCCGCCCTCTGCTGCCGCCGACTGGCTCGCGATGGCGCTTTGCTCTTCCCCGAACCGCGCTTGTGCCATTCGCCGCACTGCCGCGCCCGCCTCTGGCGTCCCTCGCCCTTTTCATTGTCACCGGCCGTGCCCTTGCCGCCGCGCGCCGCCTCACGGCTGGTCTCAGGCGAAGCCTTGTCGGCGGGCTGGCGCCGCCGCCCAAAGAACGCCCGCTGCCGCCCAGAATCGCTAGCTCAGTGCGCCGCTAAGGCCAACCCCTGGCCAATGAGAGGAGGGCCCCGCCTCCAGAACGGTTAAAATAAATAAATAATAATAATGATAATAAAATTAATAATTAATTAATTAGCGAATTAATTAAGTTAATTAATCTGATTAACTTGTTAGTTTAATTAAATAGTGATTAGTTTAACCAAATCCTAATTAACCTAAAAGAGAGTATGACATGTGGGTCCCACTGGAGCCACACGTCAGTTTGACTAATCAACACCTCTGTTGACTGCTGACATCATAATGACATCAATGTGCACTATTTTGGATAATGTTGAATTAAAATAATTAAATTAATCCTAGAAATGATTTAAATCTTTTAAAATTAATATAAAATAAACCGTAGCTCGGATGAAAATACTTTCTACATGAAAGTTGCTCAGAACGACGAGACGAATCCGGATACGCAGCCCGTTCGTCCGCCACACCTCCCTAACCTATCGAACTCGCAACTTTCCCCCTCCGGTTCATCTGTCCGGAAACGCGAAACACCGGGGATATTTTCCCGGATGTTTCCCCCTTCACCGGTATCACCTCATACCGCGTTAGAACACGTCTAGCTCTGCCTGTTATCCTGTTATGCACTTGCTTCCTATGTATTTACTGTTTCTCCCCCCTTTTCTCTTCGGTAGACCCCGTGACGATGCTGATGCCCCTGTGGTCGACTACGTCACCGACGACCCCTCCTTCTTGTCTGAGCAACCAGGCAAGCCCCCCCCCTTGATCACCAGATATCGCCTATTCTTCTCTATACTGCTTGCATTAGAGTAGTGTAGCATGTTACTGCTTTCGCTTAATCCTATCTCTGCTGCATAGCCTGTCCTTGCTACTATCGTTGTTACCTTTACCTGCTATCCTACTGCTTAGTATAGGATGCTAGTGTTCCATCGCTGACCCTACACTCTTGTCCGTCTCGCCATGCTATACTCTTCGGGCTGTGATCACTTCGAGGTGATCACGGGCATATACTATATAATTTACACTATTACATTACCTGTGATATTGTTCGGAGATGGGGGCTGAAAGGGCAGGTGGCTCCATCCCGGTAGAGGTGGGCCTGACTTCCTGACGGCCCCCGATCATTACTTTTGGCAGAGCGACAGGCAGGTTGAGACCACCTAGGAGAGAGGTGGGCTGGCCTGGTCGGCGTTCATGGATACTTAACACGCTTAACGAGATCTTGGTATTTGATCTGAGTCCGCCATTTGGTCTATACGCACTAACCAACTCTGCGTGAACAGTTCACGGGCACTCGGCGTCGTGGTATAAGCCAAGCATTTCGTGACGTCGGACGAGCGGCGCTAGCCGGATTGGACCGAACGCCTGCTAGGCTAGGTCTGCTGCCGCCCTCGCAACATGCAGGTGTGCTAAGGGCGATGGGCCTGCACCCTGTGCGCTTAGGTTTAGACCGGCGTGACCTCTCTCTATGCCTAGGTGGGGTTGCGGCGTGTTGATCTTCCGCGCGGGCATGACCCAAGAAAGTGTGTCCGCCAAATGGGATCAAGCGTGTTGGGTTATGTGGTGCACCCTGCAGGAAGTTAATCTATTCAATAGCCGTGATCTTGATAACAGGGCGACTTGGAGTTGTACCTTGACCTTATGACAACTAGAACAGGATACTTAATAAAACACACCCTTCCAAGTGCTAGATACAACCCGGTGGTCGCTCTCTCTCAGGGTTACAAGGAGGGGATCGCCGGGTAGGATTATGCTATGCGATGCTACTTGGAGGAGTTCAATCTACTCTCTTCTACATGTTGCAAGACAGAGGCTGCCAGAAGCGTAGTCTTCGACAGGATTAGCTATCCCCCTCTTATTCTGGCATTCTGTAGATCAGTCCACCGATATGGCCCCTTACACATATACCCATGCATATGTAGTGTAGCTCCTCGCTTGCGAGTACTTTGGATGAGTACTCAGGGTTGCCTTGTTCCCCCTTTTCCCCCTTTCTCTACTCGATTGCTGCAACCAGATGACGGAGCCCAGGAGCCAGACGCCACCGTCGATGACGACTACTTCCCCGGAGGTGCCTACTACTATGTGCTGCCGCTGACGACGACCAGGAGTAGTTTAGGAGGATCCCAGGCAGGAGGCCTGCGCCTCTTTCGATCTGTATCCCAGTTTGTGCTAGCCTTCTTAAGGCAAACTTGTTTAACTTATGTCTGTACTCAGATATTGTTGCTTCCGCTGACTCGTCTATGATCGAGCACTTTTATTCGAGCCCTCGAGGCCCCTGGCTTGTATTATGATGCTTGTATGACTTATTTATGTTTTAGAGTTGTGTCAACCGTCATGGGGAGTCAGATGCCATGGGGAGTCAACCGTCATGGATAACTACATGCAGTTGTCATTCTTACATTCATCCCTAGTTGGTCTTGTTATTACAAGATACCCCGAAATACTCGTCGTTGTTTCGATAATCCTTTGTGCCTTACTGCCTTGCAGTTTTTGCCACATGAATACCCCTACAAATAATTTCTCGCACTTGCCGAGTATCTGCTTATCCCCAGTTGTTTGTGTTTCGCAAAATTCTTCTAAATACTATCCGATCCTCCGAAAATCCCTCGCAGCTTATTGCTCTGCAAACACTTGTCTGCTTGTATTATGGATGCTCTCCATATGTCTGGCAATATTCATTAGTCTCCTTTGACACCGTCATTTTGATCCTATTGATTCAACATGAGTGCGAGTGCACGCAATCATCGGTCCAAACACACCCTGGAGTTTGTCAATCATCGAAATCACTCTGGGACCCCCAAAACTAAGTAATAGTGCAAGAAACGGGCCAAAATCGGCCCAAACTACGATTGTTGATGATCGACACGTAAGCGCACCATGGGGTTCAACAACCATGGAAATCGCGTTGGGGCCCCAAAACGGTGAGTAATAGTTCACAAAACGGGCTAGAATCGGCCAAAATTGTGAGTGTTGATGACCGACATGTAAATGCACCCCGCGGTTCGTTAACCGTCGAAATCACTCCGGGACCCCAAAACAGTGAGTAATAGTACATGAAATGGGCCAGAATCGGCAAAAACTGTGAGTGTTGATGACCGACATGTAAGCACACATTGGGGTTCAACAACTATGGAAATCACTTTGGGACCCCAAGACGGTGAGTAATAGTCCACGAAACTCGTCAGAATTGGCCAAAATTGTGAGTGTTGATGATCGACACGTAAACGCACCCAGGGGTTCGTAAATCGTGAAAATCACTCCGGGACACCAAAAACTAAGTAATAGTACAAGAAACAGGCGAGAATCGGCCCGAACTGCGATTGTTGATGACCTACATTTAAGCGCACCTTGGGGTTCAACAACCATGGAAATCGCTTTGGGGCCCCAAAACGGTGAGTAATATTCCACGAAACGGGTCAGAATCGACAAAAACCGCGAGTGTTGATAACCAACATGTAAGCGCACCCAGGGGTTCGTTAATCGTGGAAATCACTCCGGGGCCCCAAAACAATGAGTAATAGTCCACGAAACGGGCCAGAATCGGCCAAAACTGCTAGTGTTGATGACCGACATGTAACCACACTTCGTCGTTCATTAATCATGGAAATCACTCAGGGACCCAAAAATAGTGAGCAATAGTCCACGAAACGGGCCGGAAGTGGCCAAAACTATGAGTGTTGATGACCGACACGTAAACGCACCTTGGGGTTCAACAACTATGGAAATCGCTTCGGCACACCTAAATGATGAGTAATAGTCCATGAATCCCGTCAGAATTGGCCAAAACTGTGAGTGTTGACGACAGACACGCAAACGCACCCAGGGATTGTCAATCGTGGAAATCGCTCTGTGACGCCAAAACGCTGAGTAAATAGTGCAGGAAACGGACCAGAAATTGGCCTAAATTGTGAGTGTTATTGATCGACACCAAACGCACCCTTGAGTTTCTCAACCATGGAAATCACTCCGGAACCCCCAAAGCTAAGTAATAGTGGAAGAAACGGGCCAAAATCGTCCCACACGGTGAGTAATAGTCCACGAAACGGGCCAGAATCGGCCAAAACTGTGAGTGTTAATGACCGACACGTAAACGTACCCTGCGGTTCGTTAACCATGGAAGTCACTCCGGGACCCCAAAAGACTGAATAATTGTCCATGAAACAGCCAGAATCGGCCAAAACTATGAGCGTTGATGACCGATACGTAAGCGCTCACTAGGGTTCAACAACTATGGAAATCAGTTTGAGACCCCAAAACGGTGAGTAATAATCCACGAAACGCGTAAGAATTGGCCAAAACTATGAGTGTTGATGACCGACGGGAAAACGCACCCCGAGGTTCATAAATCGTGGAAATCACTACGGGACCCCCAAAAATAAGTAATAGTCCAAGAAACAGGGGCCAGAATCGGCCCAAACTGTGATTGTTGATGACCTACTCTTAAGCGCACATTGGGGTTCACCAACCATGGAAATCGCGTTGGGACCACAAAACGGTGAGTACTAGTCCACGAAATGCATCAGAATCGAACAAAACTGTGAGTGTTGATGACCGACACGTAAACGCACCACGGTGTTCGTAAATCATGGAAATCACTCTGGGACCCCCAAAACTAAGTAATACTCTAAAACGAGCCAGAATCGACCTAAACTACGTTTTTTGATGACCTACACTTAAGCGCACCTTGGGGTTCAACAACCATGGAAATTTCTTTGGGACCCCAAAACGGTGAGTAATAGTCCACGAAGCGGGTCAGAATCGACAAAAACCGCGAGTGTTGATGACCGACACGTAGACGCACCCCGGGGTTCGTTAATCGTGGAAATCACTCCTGGACCCCAAAACAGTGAGTAATAGTCTACAAAACGGGCAAGAATCGGCCAAAACTGTGAGTGTTCATGACCGACACGTAAACGCACCGCGCAGTTCGTTAATCATGGAAGTCGGTCTGAGACCTCGAAACAGTGCGTAATAGTCCATGAAACGCACAAGAATCGGCCAAAACTGCGAGTGTTGATGACCGACACATAAACGCACCCCGGTGTTCGTCATCATGGAAATCACGCCAGGACCCAAAAACAGAGTAATAGTCCAAGAAACGGGCAGAATCGGCCAAAACTGTGAGTGTTGATGACTGACACGTAAATGCACCCCGCGGTTCGTTAACCGTGGAGATCACTTCGGGGCCCCAAAACAGTGAGTAATAGTCGATGAAGCAGGCCAGAATCAGCCAAAACTGTGAGTGTTGATGACCGACACCTAAGAACGCCTTGGGGTTCAACCACTATGGAAATCACTTCGGGACCCAAAAACGGTGAGTAATAGTCCACGAAACGCGTTAGAATTGGCCAAAACTGTGAGTGTTGATGACCAACACGTAAACACACCCCGGGGTTCGTAAATCGTGGAAATCACTCCGGGACCCCCAAAACTAAGTAATAGTCCAAGAAACGGGCCAGAATCGGCCCAAACTGCGATTGTTGATGACCTACACTTAAGCGCACCTTGGGGTTCAACAACCATGGAAATCGCTTTGGGGCCCCAAAACGGTGAGTAACAGTCCATGAAACGGGTCAGAATTGACAAAAATCGTGAGTGTTGATAACCGACATGTAAGCGCACCCGGGGGTTCGTTAATCGTGGAAATCACTCCGGGGGCCCAAAACAGTGAGTAATAGTCCATGAAACGAGCCAGAATTTGCCAAAACTGCTAGTATTGATGACCGACATGTAAACGCACCCCGCGGTTCGTTAATCGTGGAAATCACTCCGAGCCCCCAAAACAGTGAGTTTTGATGACCGACACGTAAATGAACCTTGGGGTTCAACAACAATGGAAATCATGTCGGGACATCTTAATGGTGAGTAATAGCCCACGAATCGCGTCAGAATTGGCCAAAACTATGAGTGTTGATGACAGGCACGCAAACACGCCCTGGGGATTGTCTATCGTGGAAATCGCTCTGGGACGCCAAAACGGTGAGTTATAGTGCACAAAATGGACTAGAATTGGCCAAAATTGTGAGTGTTGATGACCAACACGTAAACGCATCCGAGAGTTCGTCAATCGTGGAAATCACTCCGGGACCGCCAAAACTAAGTAATAGTCCAAGAAACGGCCAGAATCGGCCCAAACTGCGATTGTTGATGACCTACAATTAAGCGCACATTGGGGTTCAACAACCATGGAAATCGCTTTGGGGCCCCAAAACGGTGAGTAACAGTCCACGAAACGGGTCAGAATCAACAAAAACCATGAGTGTTGATAACTGACACGTAAGCGCACCCTTCGGTTCGTTAACCATGGAAATCACTCCGGGGCCCCAAAACAGTGAGTAATAGTCCACGAAACGGGCCAGAATTGGCCAAAAGTAAACACACGCCGCGGTTCGTTAATCGTGGAAATCACTCCGGGGCCCCAAAACAATGAGTGTTGATGACCGACACGTAAACGCACCTTGGGGTTAAACAACCATGGAAATCACTTTCGGGCCCCGAAACGGGTCAGAATCGCCCAAAAATGTGAGTGTTGATGACCGACTCGTAAACGCACCTTGGGGTTCCAACTATGTAGACCGCTTCGGGACCCCTAAATGATGAGTAATAGCCCATGAATCGCGTCAGAATTGGCCAAAACTGTGAGTATTGACGACAGACACGCAAACGCACCCCGGGGATTGTCAATCGTGGAAATCGCTCTGGGACGCCAAAACGGTGAGTAATAGTGCATGAAACGGACCAGAAATTGGCCAAAATTGTGAGTGTTATTGACCGACACGTAAATGCACCCTGGAGTTTGTCAATCGTGGAAATCACTCCGGGACCCCCAAAACTAAGTAATAGTGCAAGAAACGGGCCAAATCCGGCCAAAACTGCGATTGTTGATGATCAACACGTAAGCGCACCATAGGGTTCAACAACCATGGAAATCGCTTTGGGGCCCCAAAACGGTGAGTAATAGTCCATGAAACGTGCCAGAATCGGCCAAAACTGTGAGTGTTGATGACCGATTTGTAAACGCACCCCGCGGTTCGTTAACTGTCGAAATCACTCCAGGACCCCAAAATAGTGAGTAATAGTCCATGAAACGGGCCAGAATCGGCCAAAATTTTGAGTGTTGATGACCGACATGTAAGCGCACATTGGGGTTCAACAACTATGGAAATCACTTTGGGACCCTAAAACGATGACTAATAGTCCACGAAACGCGTCAGAATTGGCCAAAACTGTGAGTGTTGACCGACACGTAAACGCACCCAGGGGTTCATAAATCGTGGAAATCACTGGGACCCCCAAAACTAAGTAATAGTCTAAGAAAAGGGCCAGAATCGGCCCAAACTGCGATTGTTGATGACCTACACTTAAGTGCACATTGGGGTTCACTAACCATGGAAATCTCTTTGGGACCCCAAGACTGTTGGGGAACGCTGTAATTTCAAAAAAAATCCTATGATCATGCAAGATCTATCTATGTGATGCATAGCAACGAGAGGGGAGAGTGTGTCCACGTACCCTCGTAGACCGAAAGCGGAAGCGTTATGACAATGCGGTTGATGTAGTCATACGTCTTCACGATCCAACCGGTCTTAGCACCGAATGTACGGCACCTCCGCGATCAGCACACGTTTAGCTCGGGGACGTCCCTCGTACTCTTAATCCAGTTGAGGCCGAGGGAAAATTTCGTCAGCACGACGGCGTGGTGACGGTGATGATGATGTTACCGGCGCAGGGCTTCGCCTAAGCACTATGACAATTTGACCGAGGTGTGTAACTGTGGAGGGGGGCACCGCACACGGCTAAACAATGTCAACTTTTGCGTCTATGGGGTCCCCCCCCCCCGTATATAAAGGAGTGGAAGAGGGGGAGGGCCGGCCCTCAATGGCGCGCCCTGGAGGAGTTCTACTCCCACCGGAAGTAGGTTCCCCTCCCCCCTTTCCCTAGTTGGACTAGGAGAGAAGGTAGGGGGAGAGAGGGAGGAAGGAAAGGGAGGCGGCCCCCCACCCAATTCGGATTGGGCTTGGGGGGCGCGCCCTCCACCTGGCCGCCTCCTCCTCTCTCCTAGTATGGCCCAATAAGGCCCATATAATTCCTAGGGTGTTCCGGTAACCTCCCGATACTTCGGTATATGCCCGAACTCACCCGGAACCATTCCGATGTCCAACATAGGCTTCCAATATATCAATCTTCATGTCTCCACCATTTTGAGACTCCTCGTCATGTCCGTGATCACATTCGGGACCCCAAAATACCTTCGGTACATCAAAACACATAAACTCATAATACCAATCATCATCAAACGTTAAGCGTGCGGACCCTACGGGTTCGAGAACTATGTAGACATGACCGACACATGTCTCCGGTCAATAACCAATAGCGGAACCTGGATGCTCATACTGGTTCCAATATATTCTATGAAGATCTTTATCGGTTAAACCGCATAACAACATATGTTGTTCCCTTTGTCATCGGTATGTTACTTGCCCAAGATTCGATCGTCGGTATCTCAATACCTAGTTCAATCTCGTTACCTGCAAGTCTCTTTACTCGTTCTGTAATACTTCATCCCACAACTAACTCATTAGTTACAATGCTTGCAAGGCTTATAGTGATGAGTATTACCGAGAGGGCCCAGAGATACCTCTCTGAAACACGGAGTGACAAATCCTAATATAGATCTATGCCAACCCAACAAACACCTTCGGAGACACCTGTAGAGCACCTTTATTATCACTCTTTTACGTTGTGACGTTTGGTAGCACACAAAATGTTCCTCCGGTATTCGGGAGTTGCATAATCTCATAGTCTGAGGAACTTGTATAAGTCATGAAGAAAGTAGTAGCAATGAAACTAACACGATCATAATGCTAAGAAAACGGATGGGTCATGTCCATCACATCATTCTCCTAATGATGTGATCCCGTTTATCAAATGACAACACATGTCTATCATTAGCAAACTTAACCATCTTTGATTAACGAGTTAGTCAAGTAGAGGCATACTAGGGACTATATGTTTTGTCTATGTATTCACACATGTACTAAGTTTCTGGTTAATACAATTCTAGCATGAGTAATAAAAATTTATCATGAATTAAGCAAATAAATAATAACTTTATTATTGCCTCTAGGGCATATTTCCTTCAGTCTCCCACTTGCACTAGAGTCAATAATCTAGATTACATAGTAACGATTGTACACCCATGGAGCTTTGGTGTTGATCATGTTTTGCTTGTGAGAGAGGCTGTAACATCCCAAATTTCCTATTTGGAATGTTTTACAATTATAGCTAAGCATCTATGCATGTTGTTTGAATTTGAGTGCCATTTGGAGTTTTAGAAGATTTTGAGTTTTGGAATTTGAATTCAAACTTCGGCAAGTGGGAATCATTTCAAAAACTATGCCTGATAAATACTTGAGCAAAAGTATGAGAGGAGTAAACATGACACTCCAAAAATATCAGAGGAAAACAATGCTAAAAGTTTTGGATTCAAATTTGAGTTTTATTTGAATTTTGAAAAAAAAAATGAATTTTTATAAACTTGGGATTTTGCCCCTGGAAAAATGTTCAAATGATAGGGAATATTCCCCTGATCATTTTGATATATATATGTCCTATATAAAATATTTATATTTTATATTTTATAACTCTGTTTTTATTTTCAAAAAATAAAATTTGGGAAAAAGAAAAAAAACCACAGGCGCCGGCCAGCCAACTGCCCAGCTAACACCCAGCGGCCCATCGAGGCAGGCCCAGTGCACAAGGCCACCGAGCCGCCCAAATAACCGACGCCGCCTGAATCGCTCCTGCGTCGGTCGACCGACCGCACGCGCCCCCTCCCTCTCACCGACAGGCGGGCCCCCACCGTCGTCTTCCCTCGCCCGCGCCACCTCGCCCGGCCGCCTGGCACGGGATCCCGAAGATCCGGATTCACCCCCGATTCACCTCGCCAAGCCGGTCACCCCGCCTATAAAATCCCTCCCTGCACCCCATTCCCCCCTCGCCCCTCGCGGACCCTCTCTCCCTCCTCACGCTGGGCATGAGCCCGAGCACACCACCCGCCATTTAACTCGCCGCCGTCGCCCTAGCCTCCCAGAGCTCGCGGACTCCACCAGACGGACCTCGCCCGTCCGCACCCATGGCTGAGCCTCCGCCGACCTCCCCGACCACCGGAGACGCCGACGCACTCACCGCCCGAGCCGCCGCCGCCGTCGAACTCCGGTAAGCCGCCGGAGCTTCTCTCCGCCGTCCGATCCCGTTTGTGCGGCTAGGATTAGAACCCCCGAAGGGGTATGTCTTTTAATTAAAACCGGTCCGGTTCGTTGCGGTTTATTTTTAGTTAGGTTTTATTTATTTAGTACCGGCCCGATTCGTTTAACCCTAGGCCCGTTTAGTTATAATACGCATGTATGCTAGTTAGCCCATTAGCCGCTTTTTCTTTATTTTCGTTTTTCTTTTTAATGAAATAGTTCCAGATTTGAAAAATTCATAACTTTTATTCTACTTAATATTTTTAAGTGATTCTTTTTTTGTTGGTTTGAAAATTTCTTATAGTTTCTGTAGAATATATAATTAGCTATGTTAAAATTATTTATAATTGCTTTAATTTAGATTTAGTCAGAATAGTAAATCTGCTATAAAATGAGTTAGGAAAATTATTTTTTAATGATTCTTTTTATCCCAACTTTGTTTTGACATTGCCTAACCGTAGGAATTAATTTGGGTATTTTAGGATTAATAAAAAATAGTTTTAATCAGAATCTTGTTAATCCTAATTAATTAACTAGCTACTGTTTTCCTATTATTTTAATTAGCAAACAAATTTATTTTTCACATGTGATTGATTATTCTAGGTTAGTTTCTGTCACTTTAGAGCATGAACTTTTATTTATAATAAATAAAACTTTTATTTTACTTTCCTTAATAGAAATTGAATTAGGCCTAATAGGAGTTTCATAATAGATTTTAAATTGATTCTTTTTGCTCCTAGTTGTTTAATGCATTCTTTTCTCTTAAGTTAACATAAACTCATGATTAGGTTATGATAAGAAAATTTTTGTTATGTAAAACTATTTTTAGTTGTTGCTTGAAGTAGGAAAAACTTTGAGTTGGATTCTTTGAGTTTTCCCTTTGGGTTTTGATTGTTTGTTTTGGTGTGTTATGTTGTTATGCTATTGTGTTATGTGGTCTTATGCTATATGCTTATTGTGATTATTGTTTGTCTCAGTAGAGTTTCCAGAGTGCGAAGCTTGCTACTACGAATCCCTAGCTCACGAGGATCGTCAGCAAGGCAAGTCATTGATCATGTTATTTTCAATACCTATGATTTTTATTGCATTAGAGATATACCTCCCCACCATGCATGCAGTAGTTGAAATTTTGAAGTTATGTTCTTGGGTAGTATCATGTGGTAGGATGAACCAATTCCCCTTGTTACCATGACCCGGGACGAAGTAGTTTATTTTGCTATGCTCGTAGACGGGGTTTGGTTGAGTGAAATTCATAAGAAAGATGTGAGAGTCAATGATGATGACAACCCCATGAACTTCAAGATCAAGATGGACTTCAGAATTCACTACTGGGTGGAGGACGGTTGACGGGCACCTGGAGAACCAGGTGGTTGGCGGGATGCATGGAGAAGTGCCATGACATCTTGCGGAAAGCTTCACCCAGCCACGAAGAGACGGATGGATGCCCTTTGACCGAAGCTTACTCTGCAGCCGCAAGCCATTATGGGCTCGCTGGGTCAACCCTAGTAGTGACGCTGGCTGGGCGGTACTACGAGATGTAGAAGAACGGTAGGATTGGATGGGTACGGCGGTGGCGGAAGAACTCTTTGGAAGACCTGTTTATTCATCCCGTCTTCAAACACCATGAAGTGCGAAGACTTAAAAGGAGGGAATGATTCTTGCGGGTAAAGTCATAAACCTCTGCAGAGAAAGATCTAATCGATTAGCCGTGTCCCGATTCACGGACAATTTGAGCCTCTGAACTTGGAAGTATTCGAAATCTCAACACTAAAACTAATAAATTAATTTGAGGGGGTTATGACTTAATAATTTGGGAATGAGACATTGGTTGGCAGAACCATCTCAATAACTAACAACAATTTTGTAGTATTTGCAAGCAAGTCCACTGTAGTAGGGAAAAACTGGCTTTTCGCAAAATTATGAAACTTAGAGCCCCACAGCCAAAATGCATATAGTGTTAGTAATTTTATTATTGTTATTCTCTCTTCATGACTTGCCAGCTTATTCAAAAAGCTGACCTACACGGCTGCAACATCTTATGTTGCAGAGGTTTATTCCGATCAGGAGTGAGGCTACACTCCGCGCTTGGCGGTTGCCCTTTGGAGTCGGATGGACTCGCTATTCTTCTACGCTTCCGCAGCTTTAGTAGTTTAATTCTCATGAGTTGGCCTTTGGCCGAATTTATTCTATTGTAATAAAGACTCTATATGAGAATCGTGTAATAAATTCAGGTGTGATTGAACTTTGATTATTTCATCGATGTACTGTGAGTACCAGCATGATCTTGGGATGGTACAGACATAGAGATTTGACCGATTTTGGGTCAGGTCGCTACAGAGGCTTAGTCAATGGGTCTTCAACATTCAGATCCGTGTGTATCTTGCAAATCTCTATGTCCCCTTCCGACACTTGATGACGGATGGAAATGAAGCATCTCTTTATGTGCTTGGTTCTCTTGTGAAATCTGGATTCTTTTGCCAAGGCAATTGCACCAGTTTTGTCACAAAAGACTTTCATTGGACCCGATGCACTAGGTATGACACCTAGATCGGATATGAACTCCTTCATCCAAACTCCACTCCTTCATTCGCTACTTGCGAAGCAGCAATGTACTCCGCTTCACACATAGATCCCGCCACGACGCTCTTCTTGGAACTGCACCAACTAATAGCTCCTCCATTCAATAAAAATACGTATCCGGTTTGCGACTTAGAGTCATCCGGATCAGTGTCAAATCCTGCATCAATGTAACCATTTACGACGAGCTCTTTTTCACCTCCATAAATGAGAAACATATCCTTAGTCCTTTTCAGGTATTTCAAGATGTTCTTGACCGCTGTCCAGTGTTCCACTCCAGTATTACTTTGATACCTCCCTGCTATGCTTATAACAAGACATACATCGGGTCTGGTACACAGCATTGCATACATGATAGAACCTATGGCTGAAGCATAGGGAATGACTTTCATTTTCTCTCTATCTTCTGCAGTGGTCGGGCTTTGAGTCTGACTCAACTTCACACCTTGTAACACAGGCAACAACCCTTTCTTTGACTGATCCATTTTGAACTTCTTCAAAACTTTATCAAGGTATGTGCTTTGTGAAAGTCCAATTAAGCGTCTTGATCTATCTCTATAGATCTTGATGCCCAATATGTAAGCAGCTTCTCCAAGGTCTTTCATAGAAAAAATCTTATTCAGGTATCCCTTTATGCTATCCAGAAATTCTCATCTACATATAAGATCAGAAATGCTACAGAGCTCCCACGTACTTTCTTGTAAATACAGGCTTCTCCAAAAGTCTGTATAAAACCATATGCTTTGATAACACTATCAAAGCGTTTATTCCAACTCTGAGAGGCTTGCACCAGTCCATAAATGGATCGCTAGAGCTTGCACACTTTGCTAGAACCCTTTGGATCTACCAAACCTTCCAGTTGCATCATATACAACTCTTCTTCTAGAAATCCATTCAGGAATGCAGTTTTGACATCCATTTGCCAAATTTCATAATCATAAAATGCAGCAATTGCTAACATGATTCAGATAGACTTAAGCATCGCTACAGGTGAGAAATTCTCATCGTAGTCAACTCCTTGAACTTGTCGAAAACCATTCGCAACAAGTCGAGCTTTGTAAAACAGTAACATTATCGTCTACGTCGGTCTTCTTCTTAAAGATCCATTTATTTTTTATGGCTTGCCGATCATCGGGCAAGTCCACCAAAGTACACACTTTGTTCTCATACATGGATCCCATCTCAGATTGCATGGCCTCAAACCATTTCGCGGATCTGGGCTCATCATCGCTTCCTCATAGTTCGTAGGTTCATCATGGTCTAGTAACAAGACTTCCAGAATAGGATTACCGTACCACTCTGGTGCGGATCTTACTCTGGAAGACCTACGAGGTTCGGTAGTAACTTGATCTGAAGCTTCATGATCATCATCATTAGCTTCCTCGCTAATTGGTGTAGGAATCACAAGAACTGATTTCTGCGATGAACTACTTTCCAATAAGGGAGCAGGTACAGTTACCTCATCAAGTTCTACTTTCCTCCCACTCACTTCTTTCGAGAGAAACTCCTTCTCTAGAAAGGATCCATTCTTAGCAACAAAGATTTTTCCTTCAGATCTGTGATAGAAGGTGTACCCAAAAGTTTCCTTTGGGTATCCTATGAAGATGCATTTCTCCGATTTGGATTCGAGCTTATCAGGTTGAAGCTTTTTCACATAAGCATCGCAGCCCCAAACTTTAAGAAATGACAACTTTGGTTTCTTGCCAAACCACAGTTCATAAGGCCTCGTCTCAACGGATTTTGATGGTGCCCTATTTAAAGTGAATGCAGTTGTCTCTAAAGCATAACCCCAAAACAATAGCGGTAAATCAGTAAGAGACATCATAGATCGCACCATATCTAATAAAGTACGGTTACGACGTTCAGACACACCATTTTGCTGTGGTGTTCCAGGTGGCGTTAATTGTGAAACTGTCCCATGTTGTTTCAAATGAAGACCAAACTCTTCACTCAAATATTCTCCTCCACGATCAGATCATAGAAACTTTATTTTCTTGTTACTATGATTTTCCAGTTCACTCTGAAATTCTTTGAACTTTTCAAATGTTTCAGACTTATGCTTCATTAACTAGATATAACCATATCAGCTCAAATCATCTATGAAGGTAAGAAAATAACGATACCCGCCACGAGCGTCAACACTCATTGGACCGCATACATCGGTATGTATTATTTCCAACAATTCAGTAGCTCGTTCCATTGTTCCGGAGAACGGAGTTTTAGTCATCTTGCCCATAAGGCACAGTTAGTAAGCACCAAGCGATTCATAATCAAGTGATCCAAAAGTCCATCAGTATGGAGTTTCTTCATGTGCTTTATACCGATATGACCCAAACGGCAGTGCCACAAATAAGTTGAACTATCATTATTAAACTTCAATCTTTTGGCTTCAACACTATGAATATGTGTATCACTACTATCGAGATTCAACAAAAATAGACCACTCAGCAGGGGTGCATGACCATAAAATATATTACTCATAGAAATAGAACAACCATTATTCTCTGATTTAAATGAATAACCATCTCACATCAAATAAGATCCAGATATAATGTTCATGCTCAACGCTAGCACCAAATAACACTTATTCAGGTCTAAAACTAATCCCGATGGTAGATGTAGAGGTAGCGTGTTGACCGCGATCACATCGGCGTTGGAACCATTTCCCACGTGCATCGTCACCTCGTCCTTAGCCAATCTTCGCTTAATCCGTAGCCCCTGTTTCGAGTTGCAAATATGAGCATCAGAACCAGTATCAAATACCCAGGCGCTACTGCGAGCATTAGTTAAGTACACATCAATAACATGTATATCAAATATACCTTTCACTTTGCCATCCTTCTTATCCGCCAAATACTTGGGGCAGTTCCGCTTCCAGTGATTAGTCCCTTTGCAGTAGAAGCACTCAGTCTCAGGCTTAGGTTCAGATTTGGGTTTCTTCCTTTGAGCAGCAACCTTTTTGCCGTTCTTCTTGAAGTTCCCTTTCTTACCTTTACCATTTTTCTTGAAACTAGTGGTCTTATTGACCATCAACACTTGATGCTCCTTTTTGATTTCTACTTCCGCGGCCTTTAGCATTGCGAAGAGCTCGGGAATAGTCTTGTCCATCCCTTGCATATTATAGTTCATCACAAAGCCTTTATAGCTTGGTGGCAGTGATTGAAGAACTCTATCAATGACACAATCAACTAGAAGATCACCTCCCAGCTGAGTCAAGTGATTATGATACCCATACATTTTTGAGTATTTGTTCACTGACAAAACTATTCTCCTCCATTTTACAGCTGTAGAACTTGTTGGAGACTTCATATCTCCCAACTCGGGCATTTGCTTGAAATATTAACTTCAACTCTTGGAACATCTCATATGCTCCATGACGTTCAAAACGTCTTTGAAGTCCCGATTCTAAGCCATAAAGCATGGCACACTGAACTATCGAATAGTCATCAGCTTTGCTCTGCCAGACATTCTTAACGTCATCAGTAGCATCTGCAGCAGGCCTGGCACCTAGCAGTGCTTCCAGGACGTAATTCTTCTGTGCAGCAATGAGGATAATCCTCAAGTTACGGACCCAATCTGTGTAGTTACTGCCACCATCTTTCAACTTAGCTTTCTCTAGGAACGCATTAAAATTCAAAGGAACGGTAGCATGGGCCATTGATCTACATCAACATAGACATGCAAAATACTATATGGTACTAAGTTCATGATACATTAAAGTTCAATTAATCATATTACTTAAGAATTCCCACTTAGATAGACATCCCTCTAATCATCTAAGTGATCACGTGATCCAAATCAACTAAACCATGTCTGATCATCATGTGAGATGGAGTAGTTTTCAATGGTGAACATCACTATGTTGATCATATCTACTATATTACTCGCGCTCAACCTTTCGGTCTCAGTGTTCCGAGGCCATATCTGTATATGCTAGGCTCGTCAAGTTTAACCTGAGTATTCTGCGTGTGAAAAACTGGCTTGCACCCATTGTACGTGAACATAGATCTTATCACACACGATCATCACGTGGTGTCTCGGCACCACGAAATGTAGCAACGATGCATACTCAGGGAGAGCACGTGTACCTTGAAATTTAGTAAGGGATCGTCTTATAATGCTACCGACGTCCTAAGGAAAATAAGATGCATGAAGGATAAACATCACATGCAATCAAAATATGTGACATGATATGGCCATCATCATCTTGTCCTCATGATCTCCATCACCGAAGCATCGTTATGATCTCCAACTTCACCGGCGCGACACCTTGATCTCCATCGTAGCATCATTGTCGTCTCGCCAACTATTGTTACTATGACTATCGCTGCCGCTTAGTGATAAAGTAAAACAATTAGATGGCGATTGTATTGCATACAATAAAGCGACAACCATATGGCTCCTACCAGTTGCCGATAACTTTGTTACAAAACATGATCATCTTATACAACAATTTATATCACATCATGCTTGACCATATCACATCACAGCAAGCCCTGCAAAAACAAGTTAGATGTCCTCTACTTTGTTGTTGCAAGTTTTATGTGGCTGCTACGGGCTTAGTAAGAACCGTTCTTACCTACGCATCAAAACCACAATGATTTTTCGTCAAGTGTGCTGTTTTAACCTTCAACAAGGACCGGGCGTAGCCACACTCGATTCAACTAAAGTTGGAGAAACAGACACTCACTAGCCACCTGTGTGCGAAGCACGTCGGTACAACCAGTCTCGCGTAAGCATACGCGTAATATCGGTCTAAGCCGCTTCATCCAACAGTACCGCCGAAGCAAAGTATGACATGTTGGTAAGCAGTATGACTATAATCGCCCATAACTCTTTGTGTTCTACTTGTGCATATAACATCTACGCATAGACCTAGCTCTGATGCCACTGATGGGGAACGCGGTAATTTCAAAAAAAAATCCTACGATCACGAAAGATCTATATATGTGATGCATAGCAACGAGAGGGGAGAGTGTGTCCACGTACCCTCGTAGACCGAAAGCGGAAGCGTTATGACAACGCGGTTGATGTAGTCATACGTCTTCACGATCCAACCGATCTTAGCACCGAACGTACGGCACCTCCGCGATCACCACACGTTCATCTCAGGGATGTCCCTCATACTCTTGATCCAGTTGAGACCGAGGGAGAGTTTCATCAGCACGACGGCATGGTGTGATGAAGTTAATGGCGCAGGGCTTCGCCTAAGCACTATGACGATATAACCGAGGTGTGTAACTGTGGAGGGGGGCACCGCACATGGCTAAACAATGTCAACTTTTGTGTCTATGGGGTGCCCCCCTCCCCCGTATATAAAGGAGTGGATGGGGGAGGGCCGGCCCTCTATGGCGCGCCCTCGAGGAGTACTACTCCCACCGGGTGTAGGATTCCCCCCCCCCCCTTCCCTAGTCGGACTAGGAGAGAAGGAAGGGGGAGAGAGGGAGGAAGGAAAGGGGGGCCAGCCCCCCACCCAATTCGGATTGGGCTGGGGGGGGTGCCCTCCACCTGGCCGCCTCCTCCTCTCTAACACTATGGTCCAATAAGGCCCATAAACTTCCCGGGGGGTTCCGGTAACCTCTCGGTACTCCGGTATATGCCTGAACTCACCCGGAACCATTCAGATGTCCAAACAAAGGATTCCAATATATCAATATCCATGTCTTGACCATTTCAAGACTCCTCGTCATGTTTGTGATCACATCCGAAACTCCGAACTACCTTCGGTACATCAAAACACATAAACTTATAATACCAATCGTCATCAAACGTTAAGCGTGCAGACCCTACAGGTTCGAGAACTATGTAGACATGAAAGAGACATGTATCCGTTCATTAACCAATAGCGGAACCTGGATGCTCATATTGGTTCCTACATATTCTACGAAGATCGTTATCGGTCAAACCGCATAACAACATGCGTTGTTCCCTTTGTCATCGGTATGTTACTTGCCCGAGATTCGATCGTCGGTATCTCAATACCTAGTTTAATCTCGTTACCAGCAAGTCTCTTTACTCGTTCTGTAATACTTCATCCCACAACTAACTCATAAGCCTTACAATGCTTGCAAGGCTTATGGTGATGAGTATTACCGAGAGGGCCCAGAGATACCTCTCCGAAACACGGAGTGACAAATCTCGATCTATGCCAGCCCAACAAGCACATTCGGAGACACCTGTAGAGCACCTTTATAATCACCCTTTTATGTTGTGACGTTTGGTCGCACACAAAGTGTTCCTTCGGTATCTGGGAGTTGCATAATCTCATAGTCCGAGGAACTTGTATAAGCCATGAAGAAAGCAGTAGCAATGAAACTAACACGATCATAATGCTAAGCTAACGGATGGGTCATGTCCATCACATCATTCTCCTAATGATGTGACCCCGTTTATCAAATGACAACACATCTCTATCGTTAGGAAACTTAACCAGCTTTGATTAACGAGCTAGTCAAGTAGAGGCATACTAGGGACTATATGTTTTGTCAATGTATTCACACATGTACTAAGTTTCCGGTTAATATAACTCTAGCATGAATAATAAACATTTATCATTGCCTCTAGGGCGTATTTCCTTCAACAACAAGGAGTAATAGTCCACGAAATGCGTCAGAATCGGCCAAAGTTGTGAGTGTTGACGACCGACACATAAACGCACCACGGGGTTCGTAAATCGTGGAAATCACTCCACGACCCCCAAAACTAAGTAATACTCTAAGAAACAGGCCAGAATCGGCCCAAACTGCGATTGTTGATGACCTACACTTAAGAGCACCTTGGGGTTCAACAACCATGGAAATCGCTTTGGGACCCCAAAACAGTGAGTAATAGTCCACGAAACGGGTCAGAATCGACAAAAATCGCGAGTGTTGATAACCGACACGTAAACGCACCCCGGGGTTCGTTAATCGAGGAGATCACTCCGGGACCCCAAAACAGTGAGTAATAATCTACGAAACGGGCAAGAATCGGTCAAAACTGTGAGTGTTGATGGCCGACACGTAAACGCACCCCGCGGTTCGTTAATCGTGGAAATCACTCCAAGACTCCAAAACAGTGAGTAATAGTCCATGAAACGAGCCATAATCGGCGAAAACTATGAGTGTTGATGACCGACACATAAACGCACCCCGGTGTTCGTCAATCATGGAAATCACGCTGGGTCCCAAAAACAGAGTGATAGTCCAAGAAACGTGCCAGAATCGGCCAAAACTGTGAGTGGTTATGACCGACACATAAATGCACCCCACGGTTCGTTAACCGTGGAAACCACTCCGGGGACCCCAAAAAGTGAGTAATAGTCCATGAAACGGGTCAGAATCAGCCAAAACTGTGAGTGTTGATGAACGACACGTAAGCGCGCCTTGGGGTTCAACAACTATGGGAATCACTTCGGGACCCGAACACGGTGAGTAATAGTCCACGAAACGCGTTATAATTGGCCAAAACTACGAGTGTTGATGACCGACACGTAAACGCACCCTGGGGTTCGTAAATCGTGAAAATCACTCCGGGACCCGCAAAACGAAGTAATTGTCCAAGAAACGGGCCAGAATCGGCCCAAACTGCGATTGTTGATAACCTACACTTAAGCGCACCTTGGGGTTCAACAACCATGGAAACCGCTTTGGGGCCCCAAAACGTTGAGTAACAGTCCACGAAACGGGTCAGAATCGACAAAAACCGCGAGTGTTGATAACCGACACGTAAGCGCACCTGGGGGTTCGTTAATCATGGAAGTCACTCCGGGGGCCCAAAACAATGAGTAATAGTCGACGAAATGGGCCGAATTGGCCAAAACTGCTAGTGTTGATGACCGACATGTAAACGCACCCCGCGCTTCGTTAATCGTGAAAATCACTCCGGGACCCCAAAACAGTGAGTCTTGATGTCCGACACGTAAACGCACCTTGGGGTTCAACAACTATGGAAATCGTTTCGGGACCCCTAAATGGTGAGTAATAGCATACGAATCGCGTCAGAATTGGCCAAAATTGAGAGTGTTGACGACAGACGCGCAAACGCACCCCAGGAATTGTCAATCGTGGAAATCGTTCTGGGACGCCAAAACGGTGAGTAATAGAGCACGAAATGGACCAGAATTGGCCAAAATTGTGAGTGATGATGACCGACACGTAAACGCACACCGGAGTTCGTCAACCGTGGAAATAACTCCAGGACCCCCAAAACTAAGTAATAGCGCAAGAAATGGGCCAAAATCAGCACAAACTGCGCTTGTTGATGATCGACACCTAAGCGAACCATGGGGTTAAACAACCATGGAAATCACTTTGGGGCCCCAAAATGGTGAGTAATAATGCACGAAACGGGCCAGAATCAACCAAAGCTGTGAGTGTTGATGACCGACACGTAAACGCACATCGCGGTTTGTTAACCGTGGAAATCACTTCGGGACCCGAAAACAATGCGTGTCCACGAAACGGGCCAGAATCGGATAAATCTGTGAGTGTTGATGACCGACACGTAAGCGCACCTTGAGATTCAACAATTATGGAAATCACTTCGGGACCCCAAAACGGTGAGTAATAGTCCACGAAACGCGTCAGAATTGGGAAAAATTGTGAGTGTTGATGACCGACACGTAAACACACCCTGGAGTTCGTAAATCGAGGAAATCACTCTGGGTCCCCCAAAACTAAGTAATAGTCCACCATAGGATATATATATATATATATATATATATATATATATATATATATATATATATATATATATATATATATGGCTCAATTTTTGTTGTTTGGTAGATGTAAACGTTCTTATATTTCTTTATGGAGGGAGTCCACTTAATAATTTCTTGTTGCAGCTCCACCATCCTATTCTGTCATGCAGGGAAGAAAAGCTTTGAGCTTGTTAATTTTCTAATTATGTTTGTTGGAACTTAATTTGCAGATCAAAAAGCATGCTAGGTAGCACCCCTTTGATCAAAAAGTTGAGCCTGGACGGCCGGGTTCAAGGGACCCTGAGAAGAGAGATGCGATGCAAATTAATGCTCGGACGGACGGATCGAATTGTAGGGTATTACATATATACAGAGACCACTGAACTACTCAATGTTGGCTACAATATAATGAATGTATGTTGAGAATGGAACAATCGATCGGAATGGGGTAATATAAGCAGCAATCCTCATGTGCTTATACAAGCATCCTTTTGATCAGTAGTGAAAGCTTCTCACGAAAACCTGAGAAATCATCATCAGAACCAAAACCTGAGAAATTAAGCACAACCATACCATATAAGAGTATCACACACATTTGATCATGCATGCATGACGCGGATGATCAGGGGAGGATGCAGTTGGCGGTGATGGCGGGATAGAAGCACATGCCGAACGCGGGAGCGTACACGAAGATGCTGGCGTGGCACTTCCAGGCGAAATGCCCAACGCATGGCAGCAGGTCGTCGCTGATCTCTACGCCGATGCAGTGGTCCTCCTTGTCCTTGGCCTCCTTGTCCTTGGCCAAGCACTTGTCCTGCAGGACGGCACCGAGGAAGCATGGCTGGAAGGTAGACTCCACGGTGACGGTGTTGATGGCGAAGCACATCAGTGCGGCGTTGGCGACGCAGGCCGTCTTTGCACTCTTGGTGCTTACGCCGACACATAGTTTGTCCTCTGCCAGCGCCGGTGCCGCCGCCGGTGTGGCGGAGACGCTGGCGCCGCATATGAGCACTAGGACAAGGAGGGACTCGAAGGTGGTGGCCATGGAGCTTGGTTGGTTTCTTCTTCTTCTTCTTCTTTTTTCTTTAGGGGAGGGAGGAGGAATCGAGCTTGGTTTCTTTCTTTCTTGGGTTGATGAAGAGACTTAAGCTTCAGATCCCCATATTTATAGTTGGGCTAAGCATCCATGGAAGTTTAGATTTCTCGTTTTTGTATTTTATTTTGACGTCAGCACACAATGCAAGCCCAACCTAGTACTGAACAGAATCTCATAGCTTAGATTCTAGCGAAAGCGACACAATATGCACAAGGCCATAGTTTAGATTTTGGTGAGAGCGACGTTAGGTACTGGATCCAAAGCGGTGAATTGAATTGAATGAAGAAAACGAAAACATCATAATCCATCTGAACCGTGCAAGTAGAAAGAAAGCACATATAGTACTGAAATAAAAGCATGTTGGCCTCCTTATATTTCATGGCAAAAATACTCGGCCAACTTGAAAAACACTCTGCAAAGACCAGAAACTCATGTGGCTCTTCAAAACCTTGTACATTAGTTCGACTTGTCTGGGCTTGATATGTTGGTGTTCATTCACCCAAATATTCCTACAAAAATCATCAGGGAATTGGCGACCAATAGCAATGGATTCTCAAAAGAGAAACATGCACCCAAACTCAATGCGGTGTTTTTTGACTCAAAAACAAAAATGATTATGTGATCAATAACTCCTTAGATGAAGTAGAAACATTTACGGTCTACAACGCGAAAGATATCTCCCAGCAAGCACTTTGACTTTGACTGCACCTCTCACAGACGCAACAACATGCAGACAATTTCATCATCATGAGCCAAACCACAAGTACAGATATGAAAAGAGACCCCAGGAATGAAGCATTTCATCGCCATGCACTGAATGAATGTCACATGCTAACCTATACTATGGCTGAGGACCACCCTACCTTGCCCCCACAAACGGACCACCATACCAGATTTATCCACATGCCAGTAACGAGCTAAAAATGAAGAGAAAAACCATACCGGATTAATCCACATGCCGGTAACGAGCTAAATGAAGAGGAAAAAACATAATATACATGCTAGCTGAAAACATTAAAAAATAACTGCGACGCAATTACTTAGGTGGTGCCAAACTATATCACCAACGGGCAACATTTAACTACACTAGTTATGTCTGGAGTACTATTATATAGTAGTAAAGTTCACAACAAAGAAGAGGATCCACTCTTCACTCATGTCGGTAACCAATAAGTTAGGGATTTCCCCTTGTTTTCCTGGACAACTCAGATCATCAGACGGTGTAGGACTCCTAGATGGCCTCTCTGTCAAAGTTAAGACCCTTGAGTTTGACGATGGACTCCATGTGCCCTTTGAGCGTATGAAGCTCCCTCAACCTGTAGCAACCATGACAGTGTAGTTAGTTTCACAATCTTTGTCGACAAACATAACTGTTTATGTCACTATTGCATTCATGCACACGTACTGATATTATGCCAGCCGGTTGTAGCTTTTGGGCCTTTTTTATTTTGCTAGCTCTTTGTGAGCCAGCCTCCTTTATTGCAGCACATTGCAAGACCTTGTTGAATTACTTTATCTATTTATAAATGTGGCCGTATGCATCGCTCTGATGCAGAGACCGGGGAGTCCCCCCTTTTCGAAAAGAAATGCACACGTACCAATAATGAGCCAATGAGGGGAGAAAAAGGAGGGACAGCAGCTGGACCGGTAAAGGGACCAAGGGAAATTATATGCAAGGAAGCCCTATGATTGATTGGTCCTAGCTACCTTGCAATTTCTGTCCTCCTCGATCTTGGCCTCATCAGCCATGTGATTCAGCTCATTGCAGCCCCCCTTCTCCGAGAACATCTTGGCATCCGGTGGCTGCAGCACGTGGAGGGTCATCTTAGCATGTGCCCACTTGAGCTCCCTCTCCTCCTTACCCAAGTCCTTCTTCCTTGTGAACGCGATCTGCAGCAAGATGAACATTGGTCAGTCATGCATGGTACATGGCCCAACAGGCCAAGATAGTTGTGGAGCACACATGTTATTATTATCCTTTGGTTGATGACAAGATCCCATGCTTTGCCGCTCATAGTGTATCGGATGAGGAACTTGATGATATCGAGGGGGAACTTGATGAATTGTTTTGGCTACACCAAGAGGGTTTCTATGACATGGTGGCAGCACAATGAGCTGCAGTCATTAGTGGAAATACACCTATATAGAGCGTTGCCAAAATAAGACACGGCATTTACGGAGATTTCTGAGAGGATGGGCAAAAAACCTAGGTGGAAAATATAAAAAAGAAAAAGAAAGGCTTCTAGCGATAATTGATGAGTTAGATTTGAAGGCTGAAACAATTTCTCTATGTACGGCCGAGCGGGATGCATTAAGGGATGCAAATTTATCTGATTGAGCTTTCAATCTAATAATAGCCAGTTGACCCCTCTTATTCGTACAACAAAACTAAAAACTACTGCTAATTCTAGCACGATCTATTAATTAATTAACCGACTGAGACCAACATGATAAGGAGACTTCCTTAGCCTCCACTATACCTTTGCCTTTGAATTTATCCAACTTGTGGCCCTGACGTTGGTCTGCATAGTCACTTGTTGACTTGCGGTGCAAAGGTCAATTGTGCCTTTCCATCCAATAGGAAACCAACAAAGCAAACGTTGTATATACAAGAAATGTCCAGGTTCAGACAGTGATAAGCAAGCAGAAACTTGTTAGCTCATAGAACCAAACCCTTGAGCTTTTTTGCACTGGAGATCGACTGAAAGACATGAAAAAACACGCCAAATGCTCAATGCATGATCACCGAAATCCTCGACACAACCCTGAGAAGTCCTAACAAGAATCATGATTTCTTTCCTTACTGTTCTGAAATTCATGACCTGCGGATCATCGTGTCGCTGGGCAGCGGGCCATGTGACCAGCTCTTCGGCGGAGGGAACGCGCCGTCCTTCTGGGTGGCTGCCGCGGCCTCCTTTGTGGGTGGGCTGGTAGCCATCCCGGGGCTCCCGCGGGCCAGGCTTGGACTGAAGAAGAAAACCACCCAATGATGATGATTCGAGCGAGCAAAGCGGGTATACAGAGAAATTGTTATGTTGCAGACAAGGAAGGAAGGCAGGTTGTACACACATGGTCTCAAGTTGCAACCATTCATTCTTTGCACATTGGTTCCAAGACACAGGGAACGCTGCCTACACTACACTAGGCATGGGGGTCTGTATATTGTCATCATCAAGTTGGGTTCGGTTCAAATTCAAGGTGAAAAGTAGGAGGGCTCTGGAATCTTTCTTCCTCTTTGTTACTTTTCAACATGGGCCCTATCACCGCCTTTTTTTTCGCTTTGTCGATGTGAAACATGGTCAGTCATATGTTGTTGTATATTCGATATTTTGTCATTTTATCGAAGATTATCAATCGATCAATAAACTTCGCAGGGTTTTGTTTGAGATTATTGTTGGCACTGGAGGGGTGGGGGGTCCTCCTTGTCACTTGTTCATGATTTCCTTTCTTTCTTTGTTTCTTTGGCCTTGTTAACAAGGGAGGCCTCAGCACCGGCAGGACTATGGCTCGCCTGTACCGAGACATAATACATCTCGGCACGGTCCAACACCGTAGCTGTGTGCGAGTTTTTTAATTGTATTTTCACTGTTTTTCTTCAGGTTTTCTATGGTTCTCATTGGTTTTTTGTTTTTTTACTGTTTTCTTCCGTTTTCACAGGTTCTCTTAGTTTCCTCTAGAACACGTCTAATTTTTCACACATGTTGTACATTTTTTGTACACATCATGAACATTTTATATACATGTTTAACACTTTTTAAACGCGTCATTAATATTTTTTTCAAACATATGTCTTGATATCTAATTTTTTCGTATGCAGTATACATTTTTTGGATACAGCTAAACCGTTTTATTACACACGTTTAAGACTAGTAAAATACGTGATTAACATTTCTTTTCAAATACTTGTTTTCAAATATTTTTCGATTATGTGCTAAACAATTTTAAAATTTTAAATACACATTGTTGAATGATACAAAACATTTTTAAATTGTGTGAATATTGTTTTAGAAAATGTATAAATATTTTCAAAATGTCATGAATATATTTTGAAACTCATGAATATATTTTAAGTGCAATGAACATTTTTTAAATATGTGATTATCATTTTTTAAACATATGTATTGATATGTAATGTTTTTCATATGCATTGTACATATTTGGTATACATCTAAAACGTTTTATTATACATGTTTAACACTATTGAAGTACTCCCTCTGTTCCAAAATAGATGACCCAACTTTGTACTATTTTGGAACGGAGGAGTACATGATTAACATTTTTTCAAACACTTGTTTTCAAACATTTTTCAAAAATATGTGTTAATTTTTTAAATATAAGTTGTTCAAAATGTCATGAATTTTTTAAACTTGTGAATATATTTTTAAATGTAATGTACATTTTTTTAATGGTACAGGTTTATTTTGTTGAATTCTGTCTCGTTGTCTAATAGGTGATGTAGGCAAGCTTCATTCTGTTCTTGCCTCAGCATCGTCCCGTCATAGAGCCTCAGCACACTTTTTGGCCGGTAATCTATGTTGGTCGGCCGATCTAATGCATTGGTCGGCTGCTACGCTGACTGCACGATTCTCCCACAAAGAGCAGCTCGATTAGGCATTCACCTTTTTTTCCGTTTGTCGGTGTGAAACATGGTCATCACTAGTAGAATGCTCGTGCGTTGTCACGGGCTTTTGAAATATTTTCCTTGAGTTATGTGAACATTATTGAACTTGCTCATCGGAATACCAGTTGAAAATAAATGTTGTCATCCAGATTTATCGTAATTCCAGCCGGTTTGCTTTATTTTAAGTGCGTCGTTGTTCTGGGATATCATCACTTGCACATATTTTTGTTGTATAAAACACGGTGAATTTTTGTCCCCTTCCAATGACGTCACCCCAAGAACCCTCTGAATGGGTTTCTTTTTGAACCCCGACGGAATCCATCTCCATCTCTCTCATATTCTGCAAAATTAAACATATATAGAAATATACCTTTTGAGTATTATATTATGTGCAACATACATACAAAGAAGAACAATTATTTGCATGCACCTCTTTAAGTTGTGTAAAACTCGTTGAATTCTTAGCCCCCCCATCATCGTTACATCAGGGTCTTTGTCAGTCGAAATCTCCGAAGCACAATCAAATCCATCTGTTTTTATGACCTACAAAGGTATTCTAATATAAACAAAGATTAGAATATATTTTTTTAGGATGGTGGTATGGAAAATATATATTCATTGGACAAATGCTAGAAATGAGCAGTTTCTAGTTGATTGAGTGGCATCCCAATTTTAATAAATAGTAGGCTCACCTCTAAATCACTTGTTGATGGTTATTCCCACGGATATCTACTATTTAGGGTATGTGGTATATTACCCATAAAAAACTATGTTACATTTCTCCACGAGCAAACAACAGATTTTCCTTTTTGTATAATGATAGTCGGTCATCCGTAATTTCTTGGATATTTTTAAGTAATTTATTTAGATAAACATAGAGAAATAGTAAGACACAAAATAAACACATGCGAGCTGTCCAACATAATCCAAGTATATTTTGTTTCTTCTATCAAAATTGTTTTAATATGTATGATATTCCTTTTATTTTCATTTTTTGATGAAATATTTTATGCTATTCTGAATATATAGTGAAAAGGTATAAATAAAGCTTTATTTTTATGATATTCCCATTATACCCCTCCTATACGACTTGCTATCCTCTCCCGCACGACCGCACTCTATCCACTCCCTCTCCTCACCACTCACTCTCTCGTTGCCTTCAATCTCTCCCCTCCCTCTCTGTATGGGAACATGACAGAAAACAAAAATTTTCCGACCTACGCACCAGCCCAGGACCACTATGGAGATTGTATACATGGTTTGATCTTTTTCGTTACCAACTCGTAGCGCAGCGGGAAGTAGAGTCGATGACGATCGGCGGTGCAGATCCCCGCAGGTAGGATTTACAACCTCCCAACCGCGAGGATGTATACCCTCATCTGCTCCTCAGACAGCCCTCCGGGAGGCGGTTGAATAGCCCCCCCCCCCCCAGACGGTGTCGCGGACAGCCCTTCGGGAGGACCTTCGAAACTCGAAAGGTCACTCGGACAGCCCTTCGGGAGGACCTTCGAAACTCGGACGGTCACACGGACAGCCCTTCGGGAGGCACTCACGAACTAAGACCGAAACTACGATCTCTCTACAGAGTTGCACACATACGGTGTCATCTATCCGGCAGGGCTTCGCCGTCCAGAACTAGTTCCTGCCAGAACCCAGACAGCCTTACGGCTCTACGAAACTATTTCGCTGGGAGGGAGAGAGAAGCCAGATCATGCATGGCACTTGTATCTGAGAAAGAGTGAGTGTGGAGGGCTGCCCCTCCACCTCTATTTATAGGAAATCCCAAGGGGTACGGTAGTTTAACACAAAAACCCAAAATGCACATGAATGAAGTCCTTCCTCAAGGGCATAAGAGTGAAACCAAGGAACAAGAGGGGCTCCAAGGTGGAGCCCCAAGTGTGGCCGGCCACACCCCTTGGGGGGGGGGGCATGAGGGCCCCCCAATCCATCCATGTCATCCCTAGATCTTTTGGGCAAAGCCCCAAAAGGTGGCTTTCCATAAAATATCCCAAAAAGCACTCTCATTATTCACGACGACATTTTTCAGCGTCCGTTCGAACTGAAAATATTTATGTGGGCTTAGAACATTTCCAGTACCCACCATAATAATTTTCAACGCGTTCTGGAACAATTCCAGTTTAGTGATTTTCATCTGCGGAAAGCATATGAACCGGTTCCTGCAGCTCCGGAACATTTCCGGTTTTTATTTCTGAAAATTCCAAAAAGTTTCCAGAATGATTCTGGCACCCTCCAAGAATTATCAGGCATGTGCCGAAACCATTTTGACTTAATGGCATACCCCGAAACAACTATTTCGGTCTCACCGAAACTCATCCGGTGACCTCTCTCTGCGGAACTTTTCCGCTGTCCCAAACTTTTCGGTGTCTGAAACTTTTTCGATGATTTTCTCTCAGACTCCCTGTCTAGTATTCAGCAGATAGATGACCCTTAAGTGTGTGACCCTATAGGTTCGGTGAAGTATAGACATGACCCGGAACCCCTTCCGATCAATGATCAACATCGGAGCCGTGGACACCCATATTGACCCCTATACCCACACGAATGAATATTCGAGTGAACCTCCAGTTGCCGTGTGCTATTCCTGTTGCTTCGTGATAAGTTACAAATACCCGAGGTGAGATTTACTTGCATCCCCGTGGATCAACGACTTGTCCACTATGCTAGTTACCTCGTTCCCGGTTTTGTTCTCTTTTCTCGTTTTCGTGTTGCGGCATCCCTGTGGTCAAATCACATTGTGTCTGGCCAGACGATGATGGATACCGTAACACCGAGAGGGCCCAAGAATATCTCTCCATCGTCGGAGGAGCAAATCCCAATCTTGAGCTATCAAGTTGCTTGACACACTTTTCCATGAACCCGTAACCCGCCGTAATAGCCACCCATTTACTGATGACGTTTAACAAACCCCAAAGTTCATGAAGCAAGCATGAAGAAACTTGATACTCTCATGGTCTAAGGAATTATGCAAACGTTAACCATCTCTGTGTTATGTACCATTAACTTGTGACGAATGAATCTCTTAGCAAACATCAATCCGGGTCGATTCAACACAAATGTTCTCTTAACATTGTGCCCTCAAGGTTGCTGGCATAGACATGCCCATGAGCTAGTCTTAGAGGCCAGACTAGGAATACGTTTTACCGTTTATTATTCCTTACGTGCATATGAGTCTTCCTCCGAGCCTCGTGGTTATTGCAGACTCGAGAACCATAGCAGTTATAGCATGGAACATAAACATAATTATGAACCGGGAGATAATCAATAACATTTTTTATTGCCTCTAGGGCATATCTCCTACAGACTCCCACTTGCACTAGAGTCAATAATCTAGTTAATGCTAATGCACTTTACACCTATGGCATACTGGTGTCAAAAAATGATTCGCATGTGGTATAGCCTGATGTCCATCGGATCTGACAATTTCAGCTCCGTGTGTATCCCTGCATATCCTCGCGTTTTCACGCTTTCACAAAATTCATATTTTGTGCGGGCTTGGCTTTTATGTATGTGAATCACAGGTCGAACCTGGATTCCTCAGACTGAGTTATGGAGAAACTACCTGCAGTAGTGTCCCATTGACAAAAGCCATCTTGGAGTCATACTAAGTTCATGAATGAACTATATGATTCAACATCTTGTTTGTCGCTTCTAAAGCGTCAACATACTTAGTCATTTGTTATAGAATTCACCACAGTATCCTGTTGGGAACAATTTCCAACTACCGTGCCACCATATTGTGTATCACACAAAACCCTTAACTTAAATCGAAAATCGCATGGAGAAAAGATGATGACTGTATCGATGTAACATTTTACAATGAACTCTTCATGATCTCCGCTTGCGAGAAAACATATCATCAGTACTTACTCTAGTACTCAATGACATCTTTCACTGTTGTCCCACAAAAGTGTGTGGATTATGCATCATGTATTTTGCTCATCAGTGTTTTGGGACACCGAGTCTTGCAAAAAAAAACTCTTCCATGTGACTCCGGCAAGAATCACCCCTTGGTGGTTTTAAATGCTAAAAGGTTTTAGCACCTTGTCAATATGTATTCATTGCTTAGCCCTATTAGGTAAATCTATCTCCATAGATCATTATGCCTAATATTGAGGCTATTTAGCCTAAGCACTTCATCAAAAAACTATTTTCAAATGAAGTCCTAATTCGTGTCAAGAAATTTATTTCCAATTAACAATGAGTCAAGCACACAAGGTTTTTAGAAATATTATTATGCTCCCACTTACTTTCTTGAATTACAAGCATCTTCGTTACCCATTGATGAAGTCAAACCCCTTTGACCATTTCATCAAAGCACGAAGATTCCAACTCCATTTTGCTCTCTTCTGTCCATCGCTGGAACTCTGAAGTTTGCACCCTTACTAGCATCCTCTGGATAGACAAAATGCCTTGGACTGTAACACATGCAAGTCCTTGGAAATCCTATTGTCATCCATGTTTCATATCACATGATTGAAATATGTATTAATTGCTAGTTCAACCCGAACCGACTTTAAGCATCACTACGATGAAAACAACCTCATCATAGTCAACTCTTGAACTTGTTATTTCAACAAGTCGAGCTTTATGGATAAAACATTTTTATCCGTATCAGTTTTAAGTTCCATAAATATTCGTTAGACTCTAAGTCTTCCGAAAGGTGTATCAAGGTTTTAATCTTGAATCACTTATATGGAAACTAACTCGGGTTGTATTGGCATTTAGCCAATTCCGGAGTCAGGGCCCATCAACGCTTCCTTATGTATCATAGGTATAATGTTGTCTAACAACAATATCTTGTTTGCGCACCTGAGAGGTTTGCACGAGCCTTGCCTACGTGGTTCAGCTCCAAGTTCGACCGAAGTTCATACATTTTATTGTAGAGACTTCCATATCAATCGCAGTAGGAAACTCTGGAATTACTTCCAAGGTCTCTTTCCTTTGATCTGATGATGAAGATACTGTTTATCTCGTCGAGTTGCATTATTCTCCCACTCACCTTTTTGAAAGAACCATTCACTTTAAAAGCACATCGTTTCGCGGCAAAACTATTTGCCTTGGTATAGTGAGGGAGGAATACCCAACATTTTGGTATAACCTACAAAGTAGCACTTGTCTGATTTGGAATAGGGTTGTAACCTTTTACACAAGCCCCATACTCCAAATGTTAAGAAAAGATATAACATGGTTGGGCGTACCATACCATGGCTTCATTTCAATGACCGATGTAGCTCTTTTCAGTGTAAAAGCCGCAGTCTCTAAAGCATCACTTTAAAAGGGATAATGGCAAATTTATTTATGTCTTCTTTGACCTTACCATGTCATAAATGGTTAGATTACATCTCCACGGACTTTTCACTTGCAGTGGTGTTCCGGGAGGTGCAAGTTATGAAAACCCTTTCACAACTCATCAGACATTCGCTAAACATGTAACTCAAATATTCCTTTGTGCAATCAAATTGCAGAAACATAATTTTCTTGTTACAATAACTTCTACTTCATTTTTGAAAACCTTTCGAATGATTTCAAAAGATCCAGACTTACGTCTCATTAAGTAAATATCCATATATCTACTTGAGTCATTTCTGAAGATAAATAAATCCACCACTAACAACACTTATCGGACTACACACATCAAATGTATGATTACTAATAAGTTTGTTGTTCGTTCCTTATGGCCTGTGAACGGTATTTTAGTCACTTCACTTTTCGGAGGAAAGTTGCAAGTGTCAGATGATTCAAAATCAAAAAGACTTCAAAATCCATCATAATGGAATTTTCCATGCGGGTTTCTCCAATGTGACCAAATGTAGTGCCACACTTGTGTGGTATTATTTTAATCTTACGATATTTAGCGTCAGTGTTATGGATGTATCATATTACCATCAATATTCATAACATACATCCCATCTTGGATGGAAGCATGGCCCTTCATGTTATTCATAATACTTAACAACAATTGTTGTTTTTATGAACAACTCTTTTGCAACAAACATTGTGCAATGGGCTAGAGTGTATGAAACTCTAAAATGAATTATGAAAGTAAACCTAGAGGTATTGTATTATTATCAATATTCATAACATACATCTTGTTCATAATGTAACTATGGCCCTTGTGTTATTCATAACGTCGAACATAAACAGTTCTCTTATGAACAACCTTATTGCAAGATACCTTATGCAATGGGCTAGAGTTTGTAAAACTCTAAATGAATTATGAAAATAAATACAGACGGCAATACACCGATGGAAGGTATAGTAACATTTACTATGTTCCCTGTGTATACCTTAACCTCATTTCTGGCTAGTCTTTTTAGGCCATAGTAGCTCTTACATTGATTCGTAACAGAATGCAATCGAGCGGGTATCTTTGTGATTAACTCACAATACCCAAGAATTACTGATTAACATGTTTAACCATAATTCCCAAGAACTATATCTTTGACCAGCCTACTATACATCAAAAACTTGTATGACATTCATACATGAGCTGGATATTCCAGTCATCTTTCTTTCTGCCTTTATACTTCTAACAGTTTAACTTTTAGTATTTATCCTACTCGCAAAAGAAGCACCCAACTTAAGAGTGGCGTTAGCCCCGGACTTCCTAGGCGTGTAAGTCATACTAACACCCTTTGGACACTTCCTTTCTCTTTAAGTTGTTGTTTTATTCACCTTTCATTATATGACAGGCGTTCTTCTGGATCCCTTTCCCAACAGTCAAATGCATAGTAAACACTTTTACTAATACTTGCAAACAAACATTGCTTTGTTTGTATCTGAAAATAATTTTCAGTTCCATGAATATCTTATAACTATCCTAACTTTCGAAGTTTGGGTTTCATGGAAGCAAACATATTCCACTTGACCGTAACAGAATTCTAACTTTTGGATCGAAGGATGAGAGTCACATGATCCATAGCATTAGCGGGAGGATACGGAAAGCATGTGATAGGACAAAATACTTCTCAGCACTTTTGAGGACAATCCTCACATTACGTTACCAAACGTAAAGTTTTAACCAGATATTTAACAGCTATTCAATTTTAACAGGGAAGGTGGAAACGCGAGCCATTATTCTACAACTATTTTTGCAAGAAACACTTAGACAGTGTTCATTGTTAATTGCACTGAGAATTAAAACATGTTAATTCAACAGTGCGCTCCCACTCAAATCAATATCTCTCATAATTGATTTAGAGTGATTCAAGATCCATATTTCTATTCGATGCCATTGACGGGTTCATCACCGATGACATGAATTTCCATCGGTAGGCCAACTTGCCGATCATATCTCTATGTGATTCTTGTTCATCTTTTGATGGGCGTGTTCCGAGCTCAGGACTCTCCTGCCTGAACGTCAAAGACAACCAAGTGATCTTGCTGCGAGGTCTGACCTCACCCGCCTCATTCCTCTCGATTCGTTCGTGCTCATGTGTACATGGCGCACCCCGAAAAGATACGAATTTCAGACGGTGCTACACTTGGGTGAACACTAACTACTTTGATATTTTAAGTGAGAGATCACCTAATAAAAAGCGACTACCGCATAATCAAGAAGGGTGCATCATAAGGGATAAACATCTCAGGCAATTCATAATAGCATGATATGGTATAGCCCTTTCTGACGGAGAAGTATTTCATTTCTTCGTCTTCGGCATTCGCGTCGGTGTTCACCTTCACGAAGATTGCCACCACCCTGTTGATGCACCAGATAATATTGCTATCTCTATAGCTAATAAAATAAGTGCATTACTTAAGGTTGACACGCAGGTCATTAAAGTGACAATCATATGGCTCCATCCATCATGCCGAATCATGACACGCAGGTCATGTTAATTACATCATATAGTCATCTCATACATAATCAAATTGAATATGAGCATTGCTATACCACATCACATGCATATCCTGCAAAACCAAGTTAGACGCCTCTAATCGGTTTATGCAAAATTTTATTTTTCGTGGCTTCTAAGGTTTTCACTTAAACCGCAGCTACCAACGTTTTATCATCAAGTATGATTATTCAAGTTGCTAGATTAACATCTCGGGGTGTATGAAACACGAGATAATTAAATCTCGAGCCCTATACTAAACTTCGTCATACGCATGACCCCCGTGCAGATCATATCTACAATGCCCTTTCATCTGTGAATTTCATCTTTCTTTTGACTATGGCAGAACCCAAAGAACTGATAGCACTTCCATGATCAATCAGGATCATGGATTGCCAGAACTTTGTCAAATTCCACCATGTTGTCTCGAGATTGAGCAAACGCAAATTCTAGGAAGCAACCAGAACGTCGGGTAACAGATTTCATCAGTCAACCGCATAAATAATTTTCAGCAATAGATCTCATCTACTACCTAATTATATTATGCAATACCCATACATCTCTATGTATTCTAGATCGAAACCTGCATCTACGCATAGCACAGCTCTTGATGCCATTGTAGGGGAACGCGACAGAAAATAAAAAATTTCCGACCTACGCACCAGCCCAGGACCACTATGGAGACTGCATGCATGGTTTGATCTTTTTCGTACCGACTCGTAGCGCAGCGGGAAGTAGAGTCGATGACGATCGACGGTGCAGATCCCCGCAGGTAGGATTTACAACCTCCCAACCGCGCGGATGTATACCCTCATCTGCTTCTCAGACAGCCCTCCGGGAGGTGGTCGAACATCTCCCCGGACGGTGTCGCGGACAGCCCTTCGGGAGGACCTTCGAAACTCGAATGGTCACTCGGACAGCCCTTCGGGAGGACCTTCGAAACTCGGACGGTCACACGGACAGCCCTTCGGGAGGCACTCATGAACTAAGACCGAAACAACAATCTCTCTACAGAGTTGCACACATACGGTGTCATCTAGCCGGCAGGGCTTCGCCGTCCAGAACTAGTTCCTGCCGGAACCTAGACAGCCTTACGGCTCTACGGAACTATTTCGCTGGGAGGGAGAGAGAAGCCAGATCATGCATGGCACTTGTATGCGAGAAAGAGTGAGTGTGGTGGGCTTCCCCTCCACCTCTATTTATAGGAAATCCTAAGGGGTAGGGTAGTTTAACACAAAAACCCAAAATGCACATGAATGAAGTCCTTCCTCAAGGGCATAAGAGTGAAACCAAGGAACAAGAGGGGCTCCAAGGTGGAGCCCCAAGTGTGGCCGGCCACACCCCTTGGGGGGGGGGCATGAGGGCCCCCCAATCCATCCATGTCATCCCTAGATCTTTTGGGCAAAGCCCCAAAAGGTGGCTTTCCATAAAATATCCCAAAAAGCACTCTCATTATTCACGACGACATTTTTCAGCGTCCGTTCGAACTGAAAATATTTATGTGGGCTTAGAACATTTCCAGTACCCACCATAATAATTTTCAACGCGTTCTGGAACAATTCCAGTTTAGTGATTTTCATCTGCGGAAAGCATATGAACCGGTTCCTGCAGCTCCGGAACATTTCCGGTTTTTATTTCTGAAAATTCCAAAAAGTTTCCAGAATGATTCTGGCACCCTCCAAGAATTATCAGGCATGTGCCGAAACCATTTTGACTTAATGGCATACCCCGAAACAACTATTTCGGTCTCACCGAAACTCATCCGGTGACCTCTCTCTGCGGAACTTTTCCGCTGTCCCAAACTTTTCGGTGTCTGAAACTTTTTCGATGATTTTCTCTCAGACTCCCTGTCTAGTATTCAGCAGATAGATGACCCTTAAGTGTGTGACCCTATAGGTTCGGTGAAGTATAGACATGACCCGGAACCCCTTCCGATCAATGATCAACATCGGAGCCGTGGACACCCATATTGACCCCTATACCCACATGAATGAATATTCGAGTGAACCTCCAGTTGCCGTGTGCTATTCCTGTTGCTTCGTGATATGTTACAAATACCCGAGGTGAGATTTACTTGCATCCCCGTGGATCAACGACTTGTCCACTATGCTAGTTACCTCATTACCGGGTTTTTTCTCTTTTCTCGTTTTCGTGTTGCGGCATCTCTGTGATCAAATCACATTGTGTTATGCCAGACGATGATGGACACCGTAACACCGAGAGGGCCCGAGAATATCTCTCCATCGTCGGAGGAGCAAATCCCAATCTTGAGCTAACAAGTTACTTGACACACTTTTCCATGAACCTGTAACCCGCCGTAATAGCCACCCATTTACGGATGACGTTTAACAAACCCCAAAGTTCATGAAGCAAGCATGAAGAAACTTGATACTCTCATGGTCTAAGGAATTATGCAAACGTTAACCATCTCTGTGTTATGTACCATTAACTTGTGATGAATGAATCTCTTAGCATAACATCAATCCGGGTCGATTCAACACAAATGTTCTCTTAACATTGTGCCCTCAAGGTTGCTGGCATAGACATGCCCATGATCAGGAAAACATAACCATCATGCAATACTTGAGCTAGTCTTAGAGGCCAGACTAGGAATACGTTTTACGTTTACTATTCCACACGTGCATATGAGTCTTCCTCCAAGCATCGTGGTTATTGCAGACTCGAGAACCATAGCAGTTATAGCATGGAACATAAACGTAATTATGAACCGGGAGATAATCAATAACATTTATTATTGCCTCTAGGGCATATCTCCTACACTCTCTAGATCCATAGACTTCACCGGCGTCACCCACTCCCCTCTCTCCGCCCTCGCCCCCACAACCAAAAAAACTGGTGATCTCATCTCCCACCCCTCCCCCCTCTCATCCCTCCGCTCTTCTCACCAAAAATAGTGAAGGGGGAGATCGAGAGACCAGACGGTTGCCTGGTCCTCCCACAAACCGGTGAACAACATCACACCAAGGTCACCAATGCCGTCATCAAATGACCGGCTTCTTCCACCTGGATCGACCTTCCTCTGGTCCCACCCATGACATGGACCGAGCTCACTTCCCTCCTCAAGGTCATCTCTTCACCCCTTTCCTTGTCTGGCTTATTGCACTGCTAACCCTCACCTTATCTCCCTCCCTTTCCTCCCATATCAAGACATGCATATGTTTTTGCTCGGCCACTTCACCTCGCCGCCGCCTTCATCTCCTTATTCAATGTCGTATCCGCCGCCTTCTGCCAGCTATAGAAGAGCGTGTTCGATTCTTGAACCTACAAAATATAAAATGCAGAGGTCAATAAGTATGAATTTCTCTTGTCCCTAGTACTATATTTTTATATTTTTATGCATGCCTATTGCATAACCAACCTGTGTGTCGTAGTGTACTGTGGCCTTCCTGAGCTGCTCGGCCTTGAGCTTGTCGCTTTGGCAGAGCACATTCTTCATCTTGACCTCCATGTGCAGCTCGGTATCACGGATGGCGAGAACCTTGGCGGCCTCAACCTCGGCGACCTTGGCCTGCCAGTCCCAGCCTTCCCCTTCATGGCGAGGTCGGTCCTTGAGGCGGCGTTGTCGACCTTCCTAGCGTTCTCAAACACCCACACCTCCTCCTTGACCTTGGCCTCCTCCTTGAGCGCCTCGCCCTGAGAGCACCTTGTTCTTGGCGTCCACCTTGGCGGCGTTTTGGCACGTGAGGCCATCCTGCTCCTTGGCGCCGACCTCACCCTTCATCCTCGGCTCCACCACATCCACCTTGGCCCTGCTCGCTGCCTCCAGTTGTGTCTTCTCGCCGAGGTAGGATAAGTACTCATGCCCCGGCACGTCCACCAGCTGCTTCATTGTAGCATTGTAGATGAAGGGGCCGAATTGGTCCAGCTCCTTCTGCACACTACTGAACACCTCCTGCTTGAACGTTTTGGTGTAGTTGAAGATCTCGTCCATGGTCAGCCGCGCCACCAGCATCCGGGTCTCACCCTCGATCACTCCTTTAGCCCTTCACCATGCTGTGCACGTGGCTCCTACCGTACGAGTGCAACAGCACGGTCAGCTTCGCGCGAAGTAGGAGCTTCGCTTTGACTGTGGGCAGGGCTGGACATACCACTCGTGGCTCAATCGTTCTTTTACACGCTCGGTCCTAGCCTGCTAGAGAAAATGGACGGTCTGGTCTGCTAAAATCAGCCTAGAAAATTGTCGGTCTGATCTGGTCTGGTCTTCAACCGGTTCGACCAAGTGGACTGAGAAAAAAGGTCGCTGCCGCCGCCGTTCGTTCTTAGCGCGTCGACCGGCAGCCACCGGGTAAAGCACCATGTCCCCAAGCTTCCCCTCTCCTTCTTTTCTCTCCTCCCCATGCACCATAGCCTCTCACCGCCGTTGTCGTGCGTGCACCGCTGACAATCTCGAGTTCTTGACCTAGCGCTGGCAGCGTTCTAGCTGCGGGTTTCACTGCCATGGCAGCAACCGTTTCAGCACAGCACACATGCAGGCCATCAACTGGGGAAAACGGTCGATTGGGTGTGAACTTCGGATCATGGAGAACCGCTCGGCCATGATTTCCGTGCGCAACAAATCAGGTAAGTATTTTTTTGAAGGCATGAGATTTAATAGCCTCTGCATATAATCACGCACCATGATCCTACGTTGTCGTTTCCTTCGTTGAAACATATGTTCAGGTCTGTTCGCTTGGTGGGTGTGTGGTTGGGTTAGGGTTGAGGGAGACGCTGCCGAGGCCGTTGCGGTGGTGTCGCATCGGAATAAGTTTCTCCGGGCTCCGTTCGCGATCAGGCGAGGCTTTTGCCTTCGTCTAGGAGCCAGCGGGGTGGGTGATCCCCGGATCTCGTCGAGGTCGCGGGCTATGGTGGATGGAGTTCCATTGGCACTGGCCATTTGGGTCCTCAGATGGGCGATGGATGCAGGGAGACGAAGACCCTTCTTCTTCCTTGACGGTATGATTTGCTACTACTGTTCTTCTCCTTCCTCTGTGCCGATGCTGGTGGGAGATCCTGCTTTATCCGGGCGGATGGCCCGGCCGCGGTGTTGGACCGGTCGGATGACTCGAGTTCTCTTCCTTCCGGAAGGGACACTTTTTGCGGTACTCAAAGCCAAAGATGTCGACGACTATTGCAGGTGTGTTGGATTGATGTCCATATTCCTTTCTTTCCTCGTTTTGCAAATCAAATAAAAGTGGGACGCGGCTGGGACTTGCTTCAGATTGATTATTCTCGCATATATGCAGTGGTTGCCACCTTAATTATCACCTGTTGTTGATTTTATTTTATCTAATTTTGCCGGCGGGAATTACGATTAATGATTAGCATGCAACGTTATCTACAGCCGGAGGCCCCGGATCTGCCCTAAACGCCCAGGCGGGCTGCCCGGCAAAACATACCCAAACGCTCGAACTGACCAACACTCCTATCTGGGGTGGATATGGGTGCCCGAATGCGCCCGAGCACGGCTGCCACGTATGACTGACCGCAAGGGCCCACGTGCTCACACGTCAAAAAAATTGGTCATGTTAGAAGGGAGAGAGGGATTTGGTGGAAATAGTTCGTTGTGTTGCTTGAGCCTCGTGGGCATATATATAGGAGTACATGACCTACTTAGAGTATAAGACAAGCCAGAATACTTCCTAGTTTATCCTATGTTTCCTAATACAATCACGTTACTCAACAGGTCCAACGCATCAATGTAGGAGGAGCATGCAAAGCCGGAGAAGCGGAATGCTGCCATGGTGGCGGCGGAGCCGGAACTGCCGGAGGACACACGGGAAAATCGACAAGTTACTTTCACCATGATTCATATTGATTTAACATTCATTGCCTTTATAAGTGTTATGTGGGTGGACCAGAGCTCAGGTACTGTTTTTGCTTGAACAAATACCTAGTTATGATTAGATGGCCGGCTCACACATCAATGTCCGCTGACGGACGATGAGGTGTCCGGTTTGGGGCGTCAGCGTTGGAGACGCTCCCTAGTTTTGAAAGCCTAACTAGAGTTGAAGTTAAAAAATATATCCCTCAAATCAAATATAAAATATGCTTGAAGCTTCCCACATGCATGCATCGTAGAAATCCGACTCGGTCCAATCATGATATGTGAATGTGAGTTAACAAAAATAATCAAACCAAGAAAAAAGGAGCCCGCCTCCAAAATAATATAATGTGCTCACATGGAATGAATGTTGGGGCCGGAGACGTACGCACGCACGCTAGCTAGCTAGCTGGGTTTCTACAGGAGGAGGGGGGGAAAGTATCTTGGAGGAGCCGATTGCAAAGAGGATGGCCAAGATGAAGGGTCTGAATGCTTTCTCCATAAGGCGATGGTGATCCGTCTTAAGAGAGGCGTAACACTCCGGGGGTTTACCACGCCTCCCCGGCCAGATCGCCCCCACGTCGATGAGATATAGTCGTACCGCCCAAATCGTCGATAACCTGCACACGCCCGCACCCACACCCACACCATTAATTAGAGAAGAGGAGCTCCCTCAAGGAAGTAGTAATGATCTAAACGCTTTTGTATTTCCCAAGGACTCAACTCACTCACCATGCGATGATGGCGAAGAAGATGCCCAGCCCGAAGCTCCATTCAGAGACGTCGTCGCGGCGCACGCAGCACCATCCTTGTTTGAAGGTGAAATACGAGACGCAGCCCAGAAGGACAGCCAGCTCGGCCAAACCCACCACCAAAGACAGGCTCATGGGGTACACGCACTCACCCCTCTCGTTCAACCTGATATCCTCGGGCTTCTATTTTTTTAAAACAAAACAAAACAAAAAGTTACAACAACCAAGTAAGTATAGCACGTATTCCGTTCCGTTAAACGCATGCAAATTAACAAAACAAAAGATAAATAGTACTCCCTTCGTTTAGGTGTCTAAATCAACTTACGAAAACCAAATAACCCAAAACACTTAGGCACGGTACATTAACACCCTCCTCGTTTCTTAAGCTTGTTTTGTGACATCAACCAATAAGAGATGTGGGTCGTGCATGCTTTCAATGACTTGAGCTACCAAACATGACATGCAGTGGTTAGTTCATTGCATGCAATGCTATTAATTAGCAAAAAGACATTTAAGTTTTCTCGTTTTCCTCTTTGCCTTGATCGCGGTGCACAACGTAAGATGACTTACACGCCTAGACGGAGGGAGTACTGGTATGAATAATATCATGTGGAACATGTGCTTGCTTACCTCGGGCCTTGTGGCATTGGGGGAGAAAATCAAGGCCGCTATGCCTAATACTAGCACCAACCCAATTAGGAACCTTTTTAACTTTTCTGTGTTCATTTCGTTGTTGTCAGTTTGGTGGTAGGATCACGCATGTGACCGGTTTGACAATTCACCTTGGCACCCAACTGCATGCATGCAGATACTGCGCATGATCTCGCAAGCAAAAAAAAAGAAACAAGAAGAGAAATAAGATGGATTGTTAAGATTAAGACATTATGGAAATGCATGCACTCACAATTCACATGGAGATGCATGCCATTGCCACAACCACGGGACTGAAATTTGTGTATGGATCTCGTCGGCCTCTCGCGTATGCATGCTTGCGTTGACTCTTATTATGAGGAAGGTACCATGTCGAAACGGGAATGGAAGTCGTGGGGAGGGGAATGAAAGTAGGTGAGCGGGCTTTAGCGGTGGAGCTAGTTTCTCGTTTGTTTCTCCCCGTCCCAAAGCAAGTGGACCTCCGACTTTCTTGGAGAGTCAAACTTTGTTACGGTTATGATGGGGACATCCTCCTTCAAGAGGCGATGTTAGTAGCAATGGCAAATCGGCAAGAAGAATCCCCTTGGCTGCCTTGTGTGCATGCAGAGGTTGGACTACAATGTTAGACCAGTCATAGTGGGAGTAACATAGCGCACTTCAAGAAAATTTTGTTTATGTGACAAGTAGTTAATGAGATGCTCCGTCCCCCAACCCTAGCCGCCCCTCCTCCTCACCCTCAACCCTAGCCGCCCCTACTCCTGACCCACCCACCCCCCCCCCCCCTTTCCTACCTCGCCGCCGCCTGAGGCAGCCGCCGGGCAAGCCCGGGGCGCCAAGGATGGTGTCAGCGGGGCCTCGGTTGCCCTGCTTCTGCGTGGGGACCCCAGATCTGGGGCGGCGCCTCCATTGGCAAGGCACGGCAGGCTAGCAGCCGTGCGGGCGGTGGATCTGGTGTCCCGGCCGTGCGAGTGGCGGGATTCGGTGGTCGCTGGCGGCCGGCGGCGGCTTCTGCGACGGTCGGTGCGCGCGATCTGGCGCCTCCCCATCCTCCCCTGGTCGGCGTGCGCGCTAGCCTAGTCGGGCCGCACTTCCTCTTGGTCGCTGGTTCTGTACAGGAGGTGCTGCTGGTGGCGGGGATCTAGTTCGGGCGAAATCCCTGGCCAGCCGTGCCGGCGGCGACGCCTGAGGGCGTCGTTCCCTTCCTTGGAGGCGTCGGTATGGACTAATCTCCTCACTTCACATTCCCTTAGTTATCCCAAGCACAAGCCCTAACTTTGTTGAGCTGCGGCGGCGCTCACGGCGCGGTTCCCTTCTTGAAGACGCCGCTTTGGAATCTTGGGGTTGGTGGCGCTTGTGGGTGGTGTACGACGGTGGTGGTGCGGCCCGATCCTAGCATGGATTTACGTCCGTTGCTTGGAGATGGACTCGCGTAGATGGAGGTCATTGGCTGGCGTCATGGTGGCGTCAATGGCGGAGGACCTGCCAAGGCTCGCGTAGGTGGAGGTCGTCGTTTAGCGTCGTGGTGGCGTCGATGCGGAGGACCTGCCAAGGTTGTCACCTCTCTGCTCTGAAAAGTTTGAGCCCCGGACCCGGCAGATGGCTCTGTCGGGGCCTCCGGCTTTAGATGTTAAGCTTAGGTGAGAGGTCTGGGTATGTGGCCCAGCTTGCACCCTTCATCATTTGGATAGGAGTAGCGGCAAATGTTGCCAAGATGGCGGATTCAGACATATTGTTGTTTTACTTTATAAAGTCCTCGAGAATAATCAATAAAATGGCCGCATGCTTCTCCCAGATGCAGAGGCCGGGGGTCATCCTCCTTTCTAAAAGAAAGTAGTTAATAAGATGTGGTAACATAATATATTACTGCAACATAACGCTTCTCAAGACAAAATGAATAAGCTAATAAATAAGACCATCTATGACACTATTACTATTTTACTTTGCATTATAAAAAAGTAATTTAGACTAATATCATATGTGTGACACTAATATAAATTACACTCCACTTCAAGGCGAGGCAATCAGCATGGTGGAGGACGTGGAAGGGACGGGATTGGGATAGACCAACTGACCAAGTGTGTTCTGACATCTGAGCTTCCGACAAAGACAAAGAGAACAACGCTTAATTACCGTCGGAAAGTGAGTTGATCGATCGGGCGATCGTAGCCATCAGTCGTGCGCGCACACAGTTGTTTTCCTGTTTAATTTTTATTAATTATATTTCTTACAAATATATGCTACTAATGTTTATTAAAACATACCAGGGTGAAAGCAAATACTCCTCCGTCCCACAATATAAGAGCAAAAACGTAATATATTATGGAATGGGGAGAGTATCTTTTAACAAAAATTGTGATGAAAATAATTTAGTCGCTCGCTCGAGGGATGACGCATGCTAGCATTCACATTTGGGGAGTCATGCGCAGCTCACGCCTAACTTTTTATCTCCTCTTTCAATTCCCTCTACCTGGAGGGGTGGCGTCCTCCTAGAAAATAGCCAAAATAATATTCACTGGATGCTAGATACATTCATTTGAGCGACAAGCAGGGGCGGAGCCAGGGGGACGAGCAGGGGCCTGGGCCCCCCAACGATAGACAGTTTTAGACAATTTTAGTAGGAGCGATGAGTAATTATCAATGAGATTAGACCAATATACGTACTCGGCCCCCCTATACTCGAATCCTGGCTCCGCCACTGGCGACAAGTAACTCGAAACAGAGGTTTGTCAAATACTATATTTGTAGCTATCATAGAATTTTTGTCATTTTTTTTATATTCCATGGAAATTTATTTCATAAGTCCATGGCAAATTTATTACATATAGCTTTGTATTTGTTATAGTCCATGGCAATTTATTAATAAGTCCATCGCAAATTTAGTACATATAGCATGGCAAATAATTTGTATATAAGAGGGCATATTTTGTTGATCATACTATGGAAAATTATTTTGTGTATGTTCCATGGCAATTTTCATATTATGTAGACGGATTTTTTTTTCATTGTGTCATGAATTAGATTTTTTTTGCCAAAAAATTATTTTGCGACATGAATTAGCAAGCTTTTGCAAATCTATGTATGTATTTAAAAAAATTATATGTGTTTCTGCGATGTGTTTTTTTTTCTTTGGACTATTTTTTTTGTTTTTAGCATACGGATGACGCTGGGAAGGCAAAGGCTCAATAAAAGGCCTGCCAGCTATCGAGTCGCTGGTTCGAACCTTCCCTAGCAACCTCCTCCCAGCTGACGTTCCCCAATTATTTGGGTCCTAAATTCAACCCCGCCTGCCATCACCCTGCAGTTTGCCGGCAGGGTGAGCGTCAATGTTGTATGCAGCGACTCCGAGTGGAAGGATGCCACTCGGCATATGGTATGACTCGACGATGTTGTAGGTGCTCTCATTGTTCGCCGAGGTGTTGATCTCCGGCAAGAGGAAGCAAACGGTGTCTATGCTAAAACCGACAGATCTCGAGTAGGGGGTTCCAAATTTGGTGATCTGAGCTAGATGGTAACAGAAGAAAGTAGGGACACATTTTTTAACCAGGTCCGGGCCCTCTTGAAGAGGTAAAACCCTACGTCCTGCTTTTGATATATTGATTGTGATGGGGTTGCGTCCAGCATAGTTTTTGGTTTCTTTGCTAGTTGCTTCTTTTGGTGCTCATGACGAGCAAACCGCTCATCGTTCTAGAGCTCTTGCTGCATCGACGTGTACGCCTTTCATTAGCGAAATCGAGTTGATCTTTGATCTAATGTTTCTATTCTTTTTTTCTAGCCAGGTGTCTTCCCTAAGACAGTATCTTGATACTATGTCCGGTAGCTCAGCAAACATTTTGAACCGGCTCCGTGCGAAGACATTATGGATGCCTTCATTATGACAATTATAACGGAACGCCGAAATAGCTTCTGTATCGCAGCAATCTAGGATCTTATTTTTTACGAACAAGAATCTCATCCAGAATTGCCGAACAGTTCCTCTAGGCTTGTGTTTAACATAGGCCAAATCCCAGACTTCCGTTGGTCCCGATCCCTCGAGACAATATGCAACGTGGGGGAAGAGCAAATCCGTATCCGGATCGATTTGACATCGTCCTGCTGATGCAAGGGTGGCTCAAGGGGACCCTTGGGACGGTTGCGCGGCGGCGTGTTCGAGATCATCTTGAGAGCTCGGATGCAATCTCCAAGCTTGATTCGATCGGCTGTTGCCGCTGTTTTCTAAGGGGTGACCCATCGGTTCCTCAGCCACGACCACCGGACCGTCCTCGGCCGGATCCGAGGACGATCCACAAATTTCTTAGGTAGTATTATCAAAAGGGCCCGTACGTTGCAACGGGAGTAAAAAAATAATAATCTCCAATGGCCATGATCATATTTTGCTGCATCACTGAGATACAATATCACTCTCAATTTCACGAAATCATGAACAACTTTTGAAATCATGAACATTTTTTTAAACTCATGCATATACTTGAAATTGTGAACATTGTTCAAATCCGTGAACACTTCTACAAATTTTTGAACATTTTCTAAAATCAAGAACATTTTTAAAATTCATAACCATTTTATACTATTTGAAAACATTTTTGTTAAAAACTATGAACATTTTTTAAAACAATTTTATTGAGTCGGTGATTTTTTCTAGAATCGACGGACATTTTCTTTGTAAATTGGTGGAACAATTTTTGAAATTCACGAACATTTTTCTAATTTAACGATTTTTTATTTAATGAACAATTTTTGAAATGTATGATCATTTTTGATTCAGTGAACATTTTATAAACGAATAAACTATTTTTAAGTCACAAACAGTTTATCAATTTTCAAGATATTTTTCATTCATGAACATTTTTGAATTGCCGTAATTTTCTTCAATTTCATTAACATTTTCTAATACTAGGACTTCTCGAAAATCATGAACATTTTTAATTTCAGAACATTTTTCAGCATTTCAAACATCTTTTGAATAAGAAAACATATTTTTTTTAAATCACGAACTATTTATTGAATCCACACAAATTTTATTTGAAAATTCTAAATTTGTTTCTATTTTGGAACTTTTTTCAAGTCCCAAATTATTGAAAGTATAAAAAACAAAAATGGAAAATACAAAGAGAAAATAAAAAACGACATATAAAAAACAGCCACCCGGACATGGCCGGCCCAACCTGGCGTGTTGTGTCTTCTCCCGGCAAGCAGAGCATTGTTATAGGAGTTCCCTGCTGCATGGGCCGGCCCAAGCGGGGTATTCCCCTGTGTGAAACATTTTTTATCACTGGCATTGGTGCATAATATTTTGCAACTTTGGTGGCAATTTCTATGATGTACCAGAAGCAATAAAACATTTATCATTAGGTAGTTATAGATATAAGTTTAACTAGCAAAACGGCCCGTGCGTTGCAACGGATGGAAATAAATTCATAATCTCCAATATCCAAGACCATATTTTGTTGCATCACCGAGATACACTATCACTCTCATTTTCGTGAAAACTTCAAAAAAAATAAAATCGTGAACATTTTTCTACTCATGAACTTTTTTACAGATTTTCAAACGTCTTCTAAAATCATGAACATTTTCTAAATCAATGAATATTTTATAAATTTTGTAAAAAAAACATTGAAATTTTTTAAAACATTTTTCTTGAATAGGCGAATATTTCTAGAGTTGCCGAACATTATTTTGGAAATTGGTGGAACAAATTTAGAAATTCACTCATATTTTTTGATTGAACGAACATTTTTGAAATGCATGATAATTTTTGAATCTGTGAACATTTTATGAATCAATAAACTATTTTATAAGTCACGAATAGTTTTTGCATTTTAAGATATTTTCAATTCATGAATTTTTTTTCTAAATTGGTGAAATTTGCTCAATTTCATTAACATATTTTAATACACAAACTTTTTGAAAAAATCATGAACTTTTTTTGATTTCATGATCATTTTTTTCCAAAATTGCACACATTTGTTAAAAATCGGAACATTTTCTGAATCCACAAACCGTTATGAATTATTAAACATATTTAGGACCTCATGGGACGCCCTCGCCGATCGCTTTCTCGCAACGCTGCGAGTCGTCGTCCTCCCGCGCCCCGCCCTCGATTGCGCGACGACACGGTCTTTGATTTCCAAGTCAAGAACATTCTGGGCTGACTTGAAGACTTGAACATCGACGTGCCGGAGGATGACAGCGAGCACGCCAGCGTAGCATGCCGCCACCGCCATAATTAGTTTTTTGGGTTTAATATTGTATCTCGACACTCTATCTCGATCGTATGAATGTAAAGTCACAGTGTGACTGAATGAAACCTATGGCTTGAACAAACTTGTGTTATTCTCTCTGAATGCACAAACTTATCAAAAGAACATTTTTTTAAAACATCAATGTTTTCTCTAAATAAAATACTCATCGCAAACGTTCTAGATAGAACACCCGTATGCAAAGCGAGAGTTATGGTTCCTTCCCCAGTAAGGCAAAAATAAATGAGAGAAAAAAATAGAATGGGCAATGTTACTATCATTTTCCACACTTGTGCTTCAAAGTAGCACAATGTTTTCCATATAGAGAGTCTCTTATGCTTTCACTTTCATATAACTAGTGGAATTTTCATTATAGAACTTGGCTTGTATATTCCAATGATGGGCTTCCTCAAATGCTCGAGGTCTTCATGAGCAAGCAAGTTGGATGCACACCCATTTAATTTTCTTTTAAGCTTTCATACACTTATAGCTCTTAATAGATTTATTGCATGGTAATCCTTACTCCTTGCATTGACAACAATTGATGGGAATCTTCATAGCCTATTGATTAGCCTCGTCGATATGAGACTTTCTCCTTTTTTGTCTTCTCCATATCAACCTCTATCATCATATTCTATTTTATCCATAGTGCTATATCTATGGCTTGCGTTCATATATTGCATGAGAGTTGAAAAGCTGAAGCGAGATAAAAAGTATGAAGCAATTGCTCGGCTTGTCATTGGGGTTGTGCATGAAAAATACTTTGTGTTAAGAAGATGAAGCATGACAAGGCTATATAATTTTGTAGGGATCACGTTCTTTAGAATTGATATTTTGAAAGGCATGATTGTTTGTTGGTATGCCTGAGTTTATGTCTTTATGTCAATTATAGACTATTGCTTTGAATCATTCGGATTTTAATATTCATACCACAAAAGAAAGATTACATGATACATATGATAGGTAATATTCCACATCAAAAATTCTATTTTTATCATTTATGTACTCGAGGACGAGTAGAATTAAGGTTGGGTATGCTTGATACATCTCCAACGTATCTATAATTTTTTATTGATCCATGCTATTATAGTATCAATCTTGGATGTTTTATATGCAATTATATATCATTTTTTGAGATTAACCTATTAACTTAGTGCCAAGTACCAGTTGTTGTTTTTTTGTCTGTTTTTATTTTTCCAGAAACTTTTTGACGATTTTTTTTCTGGACATAAGAGATTCTAGAAGCTTTTTGATGATTTTTTTCTCGACATAAGAGACACAAGAAGCTTCGGGAGGATACCAGAAGGGAAGGAGTGGGCCACGAGCCACATGGGCATGCCGGGGGGGGGGACGGCGCGCCCATGTGGCTCGTGGGCCCTCTCCTCCGTTTGACCTAATTCTGACTATAAATTCTCTAAAATCGGGAAACCAACATAGAGCCACCGAAAATACTTTTTTGCCGCCGCAATCCTCTGACCTAATTCTGAACTCTTTTATGCATGATTATTATAGCTTTGAATATCTATCCGATCTATTGATTTGGTTTGGCCAACTAGATTGATTTTTCTTGCAATGTGAGAGGTGCTTTGTGATGGATTCGATCTTGCGGTGCTCAATCCCAGTGACAGAAAGGGACATTACATGTATTTGTATCGTTGCCATTAAGGATAATACGTTGGGGTCTATTCATATTGATTGATTTTACTTTGTCTACATCATGTCGTCTTGCTTAAGGCATTACTCCGTTCTTTATGAACTTAATACTCTAGATACATGCTGGATAGAAATCGATGTGTGGAGTAATATTAGTAGATGCAGGCAGGAGTCGGTCTACTTGTCTCGGATGTGATGCCTATATACATGATAATTCTCTTGGATATCGTCATAATTATTTGCTTTTCTTCGCGCACGGATGGAAGCAGTTCACCACGCTCATGACCTTCAGCCCGCGGACGTCCTCATTTTAAGCTACGACACCAGTCGGTTAGCACTCGGACCGGAAGATCCTCGACCATTGACCCCTAGATCCTCGACCCCTCGGCCCTCCACCCCTCGACCCCTCGGCGACCGGCGATCCTCAACCCTCTGCCTCGACCCTCTACCCCTTGGTGACCGACGATCCTCGACCCTCTGCCCCGACCCTCGACCCCTTGGCGACTGGCGATCCTCGGCCCTGTTCTGTCAGCGCCGACGCACCCCTCACCTCGAGCTTGGACCCCTCGAGGAGGAGGAGGAGGAGGAGGAAAAAGGAAAACTGGGCCGAGGAGCCTCGACCCGGTTCCGTCGGTGCCGACGAACCCCGTCGGCGATCCTCAACCCGGTTTTCCTTTTTCCTCTTCTTCTTCTTCTTCTTATTCTTCTTCTTCTTCTTCTTCTTCTTCTTCTTCTTCTTCTTCTTCTTCTTCTTCTTTCTTCTTCTTCATTTCTTCTCCTCCTCCTCCTTTTCTTCTTCTTGTTCTTCTTCTTCTAATTATTCCTATTTCCTACTTTTTTCAGAACGAAATCTAAACCTAAAACTAAACCTAAACCTGAAACTAAAACTAAATCTAAACTAAACCTAAACCTAAAACTAAAAAACAGAAAAAGAGGAGCTAGAGCTCACCTTTGGAAGTGGGGCGGCGGTGGAGGGGGCGGGCGGCACAGGGGCAGGGCCGACAGGGCCGGGCGTCGAGGCGGTAGTGGCGACGGGCCAGGGCTCGGGCGGTGGGAAGTGTGGGGGGGGCGGCGGCACCGAGCCGGCAGGTGGTGGCGGTGGCAGGCGGTGAGCCGGTGGGGCGGTGGGGTGGTGGGGGCTGCGGCGCGCGTGTAATGGTCGTCGAGGAGGAGAGGGAGAGAAACAGAGAGAGGGGGGCGGGGCGGGGCGCGGCCGTTAGTTAAGTCAAATCTTTGCCGACGCCCACCTTTGTCGTCTGCCTTTTTGCTCTTTGCCGTCTGCGCCGTCTGCCTTTTTGCTCTTTGTCGTCTGCTAGCAGACGACAGAGAGGGGGCCGTTAGATTTTTTCGTAAGCAGCTCGTTAGTGGGGCCCACCTCCCTCTTTGTCGTCAGCTAGCGGACGGCAAAGAAGTGGCTAATGGCAAATCCTCTGATTCCTGTAGTGTATGGTGAAGTGTCATGTAGTCGACATTCAAATGACACCACTAAAAGAAGAATAACATACATATCATCAAAATATCAAACGAATACCAACTTCACATGATTACTTATAACAAGACTTATACCATGTCCTTAGGAACAAAAGTAACCACTCACAAAGCATATTCATGTTCAAGATTAGAGGTGTATTGAATATGCTTAAGGATATGAACATATAATCTTCCACCAAATAAACCAATTAGCATCAACTACAAGGTGTAATCAACACTACTAGCAACCCAGAGGTACCAATTTGAGGTTTTGAGACAAAGATTGAATACAAGAGATGAACTAGGGTTTGAGATGATATGGTGCTGGTGAAGATGTTGGTGAAGATTAGTCCTCCCACGATGAGAGGGGCATTGGTGATGTCGATGGCTTCGATATCCCCCTCCTGGAGGGAAGTTTTCCCGGCGTAATCGCTCCGCCGGAGAGCAAAAGTGCTCCTACCCAGGTTCTGCCTCGAGACGGCGGTGCTTTGTCCCGAAAGTCCTCTCCTTATTTTTCTAGGGCAAAACCGTTCATATAGCAGAAGATGGGCACCGGAGGGCTGCTGTGGGCCCCACAAGGCATCAGGGCGCGCCCATGGGGGTGGCCGCGCCCTGTTGCCTTGTGAGCAGCAGGTGCCCCCCCTCTGGTATTTATTTTTTCCGTTATTTTATATATATTCAATAAAAAATCTGAAGGAAATATGCCCTAGAGGCAATAATGAAGTTGTTATTTATATTTCCTTATATCATGATAAAAGTTTATTATTCATGCTAGAATTGTATTAACCGGAAACTTAGTGCATGTGTGAATACATAGACAAACAGAGTGTCCCTAGTATGCCTCTACTTGACTAGCTCATTAATCAAAGATGGTTAAGTTTCCTAACCATAGACATGTGTTGTCATTTGATGAACGGGATCACATCATTAGAGAATGATGTGATGAACGATACCCATCTGTTAGTTTAGCATAATGTAGCGACCCGACCTCAGATGGTCAAGTCTCTGTGCTTCTGTGTCATCCCTGGATCGGTAATGCTGACACACACAGTACTCGAAGGATTTATAACAGAGTAGCAATCACACACTTATTACATCGAATGTCTCAAAAGAGAACTTATTACAATAATATGGCTTAAGGCCATCTAATGCGATAACAGCGAAGGCTTGGAAGATAAAGTGAGTCCATCAACTCCAACGGCATAACTCGAGCTGCACGGCAACGACCTACAATCCTTACTCCTCGTCGAAAAGTCTGCAACATAATACGTTGCAGCCCGAGAACGGTCAGCACATGGAATATGCTGGCAATGTAACACATAGAGCAAAGAAAGAATAAGCTATACTACATGCATATATGGCTGGTGGAAAGCTCTATGGTTATAGTTTTGCAAAAAGCCAATTTTTCCCTATATCAAAGGAATAAATTTTACTTTAACTATCATGGTGGTTGAAACATCATTGAGAAGGTGTAACCCCAACTCAATCCCAATTAAAGTGATTAACAACCCAGCAGTATTAATTTAGGGTGATGAGATACATGTGAATACTCAAGTACTAGATACTCAGAATTGTCCATAACCGGGGACACGGCTAACCATGATTAGATTGTACACTCTGCAGAGGTTTGCGCACTTTCCCCACAAGACTCGATCGCCTCCGTTGGTTTCTCGCACTGCATGGCGTTTGAGAGACGGATGACCGAGACACAGTCTTTCAGAAACATTAACTCTCTACTCCGGATAGATCATACCAAACCTATAAAACCCACTACCTGCTGACCTACCTCTTCGAGAGCTTCACGTAACTTACTCAACTATGCTAGAGCCCATAATAGCTTGTGGCTGCACACGGAAGTTTCTAGCATGAATAATCTCAGTTCCCTTTGAGCCTGGGTAGCGGTCCATAGGAAGATCACACGGTTACCCCGGGATTTCCAAAAAAACAGACAACACTGGGTTCCCCAGGTGCCTCATGTTGGAAATATGCCCTAGAGGCAATAATAAATTAGTTATTATTATTATATTTACTTGTTCATGATAATCGTTTATTATCCATGCTATAATTGTATTAATAGGAAACTCAAATACATGTGTGGATACATAGACAACACCATGTCCCTAGCAAGCCTCTATTGGCTAGCTTGTTGATCAATAGATGGTTATGGTTTCCTAACCATGGACATTGGATGTCATTGATAACGGGATCACATCATTAGGAGAATGATGTGATGGACAAGACCCAATCCTAAGCATAGCACAAGATCGTAGTTCGTTTTGCTAGAGCTTTTCCAATGTCAAGTATCTCTTCCTTAGACCATGAGATCGTGCAATTCCGGATACCGTAGGAGTGCTTTGGGTGTATCAAACGTCACAACGTGGCGGGTGACTATAAAGGTGCACTACAGGTATCTCCGAAAGTGACCATTGGGTTGACACGGATCGAGATGGATTTGTCACTCCGTAAACGGAGAGGTATCTCTGGGCCCACTCGGTAGGACATCATCATAATGTGCACAGTGTGACCAAGGGGTTGATCACGGATGATGTGTTACGGAACGAGTAAAGAGACTTGTCGGTAACGAGATTGAACAAGGTATCGGTATACCGACGATCGAATCTCGGGCAAGTACAATACCGCTAGACAAAGGGAATTGTATACGGATCGATTGAGTCCTTGACATCGTGGTTCATCCGATGAGATCATCGTGGAACATGTGGGAGCCAACATGGGTATCCAGATCCCGCTGTTGGTTATTGACCGGAGAACGCCTTGGTCATGTCTCGCTTGTCTCCGAACCCGTAGGGTCTACACACTTAAGGTTCGGTGACGCTAGGGTTATATAGGAAGCTTGTATGTGGTTACCGAATGTTGTTCGAGTCCGGATGAGATCCTGGACGTCACGAGGAGTTCGGAATGGTCCGGAGGTAAAGATTTATATATGGGAAGTCCTGTTTTGGTCACCGGAAAAGTTTGAGGCGATATCGGTAATGTACTGGACCACCGGGAGGGTCCTGGGTCCACCAAGTGGGGCCACCTGCCTGGAAGGTTGCGTGGGCCAAGTGTGGGAGGAACCAGCCCCAAGGGGCTGGTGCGCCCACAAGGGGCCCAAGCGCAAGGGAAGTGGGAGGGGCAAACCCTAGTCCAGATGGGCCCTAAGGCCCATCTAGTGGGCGGCCCTCTCCCCCCTCTTGGCCGCCTCCCTTGATCCCATCTAGGGCTGGCCGCCCCATAGGGGTGGAAACCCTAGAGGGGCGCAGCCCTCCCTCCCCTATATATATGAGGCCCAGGGGCTGCCCATAACACACGAGAGCCTCCTCTCCAGCGCAGCCCCGCCTCTCCTCCTCCTCCTCTCCTTGGTGCTTGGCGAAGCCTGCGGGATTGCCACGCCCTCCATCACCACCACGCCGTTGTGCTGCTGCTGGATGGAGTCTTCCTCAACCTCTCCTTCTCTCCTTGCTGGATCAAGGCGTGGGACGCCACCGGCTGTACGTGTGTTGAACGCGGAGGTGCCGTCCGTTCGCACTTGATCATCGGTGATTTGAATCACGACGAGTACGACTCCATCAACCCTGCTCACTTGAACGCTTCCGCTTAGCGATCTACAAGGGTATGTAGATGCACTCTCCTTCCCTCGTTGCTAGTTTCTCCATAGATAGATCTTGGTGACACGAGGAAAATTTTGAATTTCTGCTCGCTCCCCAACAAAGGCATCATGAGCTAGGTCTATTGCGTAGATTCTTTGCACGAGTAGAACACAAAGTAGTTGTGGGCGTTGATTTCGTTCAATATGCTTACCGTTACTAGTCCAATCTTGTTTCGACGGTATTGTGGGATGAAGCGGCCGGACCGACCTTACACGCATTTCTTCGTGAGACAGTTCCACCGATGACATGCACTTGGTGCATAAGGTGGCTAGCGGTGCCGCCTCCCACTTTAGTCGAACGGATTCGATGAAAAGGGTCCTTATGAAGGGTAAATAGCAATTGGCATATCACGTTGTGGTTTTATGTAGGTAGGAAACGTTCTTGCTAGAAACCCAAAGCAGCCACGTAAAACATGCAAACAACAATTAGAGGACGCCTAACTTGTTTTTGCAGGGTATGCTATGTGATGTGATATGGCCAAGAAGAATGTGATGAATGATATGTGATGTATGAGATTGATCATGTTCTTGTAATAGGATTCACGACTTGCATGTCGATGAGTATGACAACCGCAGGAGCCATAGGAGTTGTCTTTATTTATTGTATGACCTGCGTGTCATTAAACGACGCCATGTAATTACTTTACTTTATTGCTAACCGTAGCCATAGTAGTAGAAGTAATAAGTTGGCGAGACAACTTCATGGAGACACGATGATGGAGATCATGATGATGGAGATCATGGTGTCATGCGGTGACAATGATGATCATGGAGCCCGAAGATGGAGATCAAAGGAGCAATATGATATTGGCCATATCATGTCACTACTATATAATTGCATGTGATGTTTATTATGTTTATGCATCTTGTTTACTTAGAACGACGGTAGTAAATAAGATGATCCCTTACAAAATTTCAAGAAGTGTTCTCCCTAATCGTGCACCGTTGCTACAGTTCGTCGCTTCTAAGCACCACGTGTTAATCGGGTGTGATGGATTCTTACATTCACATACAACGGGTGTAAGCAAGATTTACACACGCAGAAACACTTAGGGTTAACTTGACGAGCCTAGCATGTGAAGACATGGCCTCGAACACGGAGACCGAAGGTCGAGCATGAGTCGTATAGTAGATACGATCAACATGAAGATGTTCACCGATGATGACTAGTCCGTCTCACGTGTTGATCGGATACGGCCTAGTTGATTCGGATCATGTAATCACTTAGATAACCGAGGATGTCTATCTGAGTGGGAGTTCATAAGATGAACTTAATTATCATGAACATAGTCAAAAGACCTTTTGCAAATTATGTCGAAGCTCACGCTTTAGTTCCACTGCTTAGATATGTTCCTAGAGAAAATATAGTTGAAAGTTGAAAGTAGCGATTATGCGGACAGAGAAAGCTTATGTCCTTAATGCACCGCTCGGTGTGCTGAACCCCAAACGTCGTTTGTGGATGTTGCGAACATCGGACATACACGCTTTGATAACTACGTGATAGTTCAGTTAAACGGTTTAGAGTTGAGGCACCAAAGACGTTTTGAAACGTCATGAACATATGAGATGTTTCGAGGGCTGAAATTGGGATTTCAGCTCGTGCTCACGCCAAGAGGTATGAGACATCCGACGATTTTCTTAGCCTACAAACTAAGGGAGAAAAGCTCAATCGTTGAGCTTGTACTCAGATTGTCCGGGTACAACAATCACTTGAATCGAGTGGGAGTTAATCTTCCAGATGAGATAGTGATGTTTCTCCAAAGTCATTGCCACCAAGCTGCTAAGAGCTTCGTGATGAACTATAACATATCAAGGATAGAGATGATGATCCTTGAGATATTCGCGTTGTTTGACATCGTGAAAGTAGAAGTCAAGTAGGGGCATCAATTGTTGATGGTTGATGAAACCACTAGTTTCAAGAAGGGCAAGGGTAAGAAGGGGCACTTCATGAAACGGCAAATCAGTTGCTGCTCCACTGAAGAAACCCGAGGTTGAACCCAAGCCCGAGACTAAGTGTTTACGAGATAAGGAACAGCCACCGGAGTAGAATTACCCTAGATACTTGGTAGATAAGAAGGCAGGCAAGGTCGATAGAAGTATATTTGATATACATTATGTTAATGTGTACTTTACTAGTACTCCTAGTAGCACCGTGGTATTAGATACCGGTTCGGTTGCTAAATGTTAGTAACTCAAATAAAAGCTACGGAATAAAGGAGACTAGCTAAAGGTGAGTGACGATATGTGTTGGAATTGTTTCCAAGGTTGATATGATCAAACATCGCACGCTCCCTCTACCATCAAGATTAGTATTAAACCAGAATAATTATCATTTGGTGTTTGCGTTGAGCATAGACATGATTGGATTATGTCTATCGCAATACGGTTATTCATTTAAGGAGAATAATGGTTACTCTGTTTATTTGAATGATACCTTCAATGGTCTTGCACCTAAATAAATGGTTTATTGAACCTCGATCATAGTGATACACATTTTCGTGCCAAAAGTATAAGATAGTAATGATAGTACCACTTACTTGTGGCACTGCCATGTAAGTCATATTGGTGTAAAACGCATGAAGAAGCTCCATGTTGATGGATCTTTGGACTCACTCATTTATGAAAAGTTTGAGACATGCGAACCATGTCTATTGGTGTATATGCATGAAGAAACTCCATGCAGATGGATCGTTTGGACTCACTTGATTTTGAATCACTTGAGATATGCAAAACATACCACATGGGCAAGATGACCAAAAGCCTCGGTTTCAAAGAAGATGGAACAAGGTAGCAACCTGTTGGAAGTAACACATTTTGATGTGTGCAGTCCAATGAGTGCTTTGAGGCATGCAGATGAATATCATTATGTTCGACTTCACAGATGATTCGAGTATATGTTGAGTATATTTACTTGATGAAACACAAGTCTGAATTGTTGAATGGTTCAAGTAATTTCAGAATGAAATTGAAGATCTTCGTGACAAGAGGATAAAATGTCTGTGATGTGATCATAGAGATGGATGTCTGAGTTGCGAGTTTTGGCACACTATTAAGACATTGTGGAAATTGTTTCACAATTAATACCGCCTGGAACACCATAGTGTGATGGTGTGTCCGAACATCATAGTTGCACTCTATTGGATATGGTGCGTACTATGATGTCTCTTATCGAATTACCACTATCGCTCATGGGTTAGGCATTAGAGACAACCACACTCACTTAAATAGGGCACCACGTAATTCCGCTGAGACGACACCGCTTGGAGAAACCTAAGTTGTCGTTTCTTAAAAGTTTGGGGCTGCGACGCTTATGTGAAAAAGTTTCAGGTTGATAAGCTCGAACCCAAAGCGGATAAAATGCATCTTCATAGGACACCCAAAACGGTTGGGTATACCTCCTAATTCAGATCCGAAAGCAATAGGGATTGTTTCTTGAATCTGGTCCTTTCTCGAGGAAAAGTTCGTCTCGAAAAGTTGAGTGGGAGGATGGTGGAGACTTGATGAGGTTATTGAACCGTCATTTCAACTAGTGTGTAGCAGGGCACAGGAAGTTGTTCCTATGGCGCCTACACCAATTGAAGTAGAAGCTTATGATAGTGATCATGAAGTTTCGGATCAAGTCACTAACGTACCTCGTAGGGTGACAAGGATGCGTACTACTTTAAAGTGGTACAACAATCCTGTCTTGAAGGTCATGTTGCTAGACAACAATGAACCTACGAGCTATGGAGAAGCGATGGTGGGCCCAAATTCCGACAAGTGGTTAGAAACCATGAAATCCGAGGAAGGATCCATGTATCATAACAAAGCATGGACTTTGGTGGACTTGCCCGATGATCGGCAAGCCATTGAGTTGAATGGATCTTTAAGAAGAAGACGGACGTGAACGGTAATGTCACCGTCTGTGAAGCTCGACTTGTGGTGAAGAGTTTTTCACAAGTTCAAGGAGTTGACTACGATGAGATTTTCTCATCTGTAGTGATGCTTAAGTCCGTCGGAATCATGTTAGCATAAGCTGCAATCTGGCGATGGATGTCAAAATGAGTTTCCTTACCGGTTTTCGTAAGGAAAGGTTGTATGTGATACAATCGAAAAAGTTTTGTCGATCCTAAGGATGCTAAAAGGTATGCTAGTTCCAGCGATCCTTCTAAGGACCGGAGTAAGCATCTCGAGTTGGAATATGCACTTTGATGAGATGATCAAAGATTTTGGGTTTATACAAAGTTTATGAGAAACTTGTATTTCCAAAGAAGTGAGTGGGAGCACTATAGAATTTCGATGAGTATATGTTGTTGACATATTGTTGATCGAAATGATGTAGAATTTCTGGAAAGCATATAGGGATGTTTGAAAAGTGTTTTCAATAGAAAACCTGGATTAAGCTATTTGAACATTGAGCATCAAGATCTATAAGGATAGATCAAAATGCTTAATAATACTTTCAAATGAGCACATACCTTGACATGATCTTGAAGGTGTTCAAGATGGATCACCAAAGAAGGAGTTCTTGCCCGAGTCGTAAGGTATGAAGTTAAGAGTTAAAGCTCGACCACCGCAGAAAAGAGAGAAAGGACGAAGGTCGCCCCTATGCTTCGTATATAGGCTCTATAGTATGCTATGCTTTGTACCGCACCGAAGTGTGCCTTGCCATGAGTCACTCAAGGGTACAAGAATGATCCAGGAATGGATCATTGTACAGCGGTCAAAATTGTCCTTGGAGTACTAGATTATTGACTCTAGTGCAAGTGGGAGACTGTTGGAAATATGCCCTAGAGGCAATAATAAATTAGTTATTATTATTATATTTCCTTGTTCATGATAATCGTTTATTATCCATGCTATAATTGTATTAATAGGAAACTCAAATACATGTGTGGATACATAGACAACACCATGTCCCTAGCAAGCCTCTATTGGCTAGCTTGTTGATCAATAGATGGTTATGGTTTCCTAACCATGGACATTGGATGTCATTGATAACGGATCACATCATTAGGAGAATGATGTGATGGACAAGACCCAATCCTAAGCATAGCACAAGATCGTGTAGTTCGTTTTGCTAGAGCTTTTCCAATGTCAAGTATCTCTTCCTTAGACCATGAGATCGTGCAATTCCGGATACCGTAGGAGTGCTTTGGGTGTATCAAACGTCACAACGTAATCGGGTGACTATAAAGGTGCACTACAGGTATCTCCGAAAGTGACCATTGGGTTGACACGGATCGAGATCGGATTTGTCACTCCGTAAACGGAGAGGTATCTCTGGGCCCACTCGGTAGGACATCATCATAATGTGCACAATGTGACCAAGGGGTTGATCACGGATGATGTGTTACGGAACGAGTAAAGAGACTTGCCGTAACGAGATTGAACAAGGTATCGGTATACCGACGATCGAATCTCGGGCAAGTACAATACCGCTAGACAAAGGGAATTGTATACGGATCGATTGAGTCCTTGACATCGTGGTTCATCCGATGAGATCATCGTGGAACATGTGGGAGCCAACATGGGTATCCAGATCCGCTGTTGGTTATTGACCGGAGAACGCCTCGGTCATGTCTGCTTGTCTCCGAACCCGTAGGGTCTACACACTTAAGGTTCGGTGACGCTTAGGGTTATATAGGAAGCTTGTATGTGGTTACCGAATGTTGTTCGAGTCCCGGATGAGATCCTGGACGTCACGAGGAGTTCCGGAATGGTCCGGAGGTAAAGATTTATATATGGAAGTCCTGTTTTGGTCACCGGAAAAGTTTCTAGGCGATATCGGTAATGTCTGGGACCACCGGAGGGTCCTGGGTCCACCAAGTGGGGCCACCTGCCCTGGAAGGTTGCGTGGGCCAAGTGTGGGAGGGAACCAGCCCCAAGGGGGCTGGTGCGCCCCCCACAAGGGGCCCAAGGCGCAAGGGGAAGTGGGAGGGGGCAAACCCTAGTCCAGATGGGCCCTAAGGCCCATCTAGTGGGCGGCTCCCTCTCCCTCCCCTCTTGGCCGCCTCCCTTGATCCCATCTAGGGCTGGCCGCCCCCTAGGGGTGGAAACCCTAGAGGTGGCGCAGCCCTCCCTTCCCCTATATATGAGGCCACAGGGGCTGCCCATAACACACGAGAGCCTCCTCTCCAGCGCAGCCCGCCTCTCCTCCTCCTCCTCTCCCTTGGTGCTTGGCGAAGCCTGCGGGATTGCCACGCCCTCCATCACCACCACGCCGTTGTGCTGCTGCTGGATGGAGTCTTCTCAACCTCTCCTCTCTCCTTGCTGGATCAAGGCGTGGGAGACGCCACCGGGCTGTACGTGTGTTGAACGCGAGGTGCCGTCTGCTCGCACTTGATCATCGGTGATTTGAATCACGACGAGTACGACTCCATCAACCCCGTTCACTTGAACGCTTCCGCTTAGCGATCTACAAGGGTATGTAGATGCACTCTCCTTCCCTCGTTGCTAGTTTCTCCATAGATAGATCTTGGTGACACGTAGGAAAATTTTGAATTTCTGCTACGTTCCGCAACACCTCAATCCACCCAGATGTGTATTTAAGTTGCCACCTTAAAGTAAACCATTAATTAAAAATCTCACATCTGTCGTGAATATCTCTCAAACCCAAACCACGTCTACGAGCATAGCATGGCAATATTGTTGGGGAACGTAGTAATTTCAAAAAAATTCCTACACACACGCAAGACCATGGTGATGGCATAGCAACGAGAGGGAAGAGTGTCCGTCCACGCACTCGTGAGACCGTGAAGCGAAGCGTTATAACAACGCTGTTGATGTAGTCGTGCGCCTTCACGATCCGACCGATCCAAGTACCGAACGTCGGCACCTCCATGTTCAGCACACGCTTAGCTCGATGACGATCCCCGGCTCCGATCCAAAGAAAGCGTCGGGGATGAGTTCCACAAGACGACGGCGCAGTGACGATGATGATGCTCCACCGACGCAGGGCTTCGCTAAGCTCATGACGATATGACTTCACCGGCGCAGGGCTTCGCCTAAGCTCCGCGACGATATGACCAAGTGGAATATGGTGGAGGGGGCACCGCACACGGCTAAGGATCGATCCGTAGATCAACTTGTGTGTCCCGGGTGCCCCCGCCTCAGATATAAAGGAGCAAGGGGTGCGGCCAGCCCTAGGGGCGCGCTGGAGGAGTCCTACTCCCACCGGAGTAGGACTCCCCCTTCCTAGTTGGATTAGATTGGGAGGGGAAGAGGAAGGGCTCCCCCCTCTCCTTGTCCTATTCGGACTAGAGGGGGAGGGGGGCGCGTGGCCTGCCCTGGCCGGCCCTTCCTCTTCTCCCTATGGCCCATCAAGGCCCATTGACCCCCCGGGGGGTTCCGGTAACCCCCTGGTGTTCCGGTAAAATCCTGTTTTCATCTGGAACCCTTCCGAAGTCCAAACATAGGCTTCCAATATATCAATCTTTATGTCTCGACCATTTCGAGACTCCTCGTCATGTCCGTGATCACATTCGGGACTCCGAACAACCTTCGGTACATCAAAACTTATAAACTCATAATAAACTGTCATCGAAACGTTAAGCGTGCGGACCCTACGGGTTCGAGAACTATGTAGACATGACCTAGAACCATTCTCAGTCAATAACCAATAGCGGAACCTGGATGCCCATATTGGTTCCTACATATTCTGCGAAGATCTTTATCGGTCAAACCGCATAACGACATACGTTGTTCCCTTTGTCATCGGTATGTTACTTACCCGAGATTCGATCGTCGGTATCCAATACCTAGTTCAATCTCGCTACGGTAAGTCTCTTTACTCGTTCAGTAATACATCATCTCACAACTAACTCATTAGTTGCAATGCTTGCAAGGCTTATGTGATGTGTATTACCGAGAAGGCCCGGAGATACCTCTCCGACAATCGGAGTGACAAAACCTAATCTCGAAATACGCCAACCCAACATGTACCTTTGGAGACACCTGTAGTACTCCTTTATAATCACCCGATTACGTTGTGACGCTTGGTAGTACCAAAGTGTTCCTCCGATAAACGGAGTTGCATAATCTCATAGTTACGAGAACATGTATAGGTCATGAAGAAAGCAATAGCAATATACTAAACGATCAAGTGCTAAGCTAACGGAATGGGTCATGTCAATCACATCATTCTCCTAATGATGTGATCCCATTAATCAAATGACAACACATGTCTATGGTTAGGAAACATAACCATCTTCGATTAATGAGCTAGTCTAGTAGAGGCATACTAGTGACTATCTGTTTGTCTATGTATTCACACATGTATTATGTTTCGGTTAATACAATTCTAGCATGAATAATAAACATTTATCATGATATAAGGAAATAAATAATAACTTTATTATTGCCTCTAGGGCACATTTCCTTGATCTCCCACTTGCACTAGAGTCAATAATCTAGATTACACAAGAATGATTCTAACACCCATGGAGTCTTGGTGCTGATCATGTTTTGCTCGTGGAAGAGGCTTAGTCAACGGTCTGCAACATTCAGATCCGTATGTATTTTGCAAATCTCTATGTCTCCCACTTGGACTTGGTCCCAAATGGAATTGAAGCGTCTCTTGATATGCTTGGTCCTCTTGTGAAATCTGGATTCCTTTGCCAAGGCAATTGCACCAAGATTGTCACGAAGATCTTCATTGGTCCCGATGCACTAGGTATGACACCTAGATCGGAAATGAACTCTTTCATCCAAACTCCTTCATTTGCTGCTTCAAGCAGCTATGTACTCCGCTTCACATGTAGATCCCGCCACGACGCTTTGTTTAGAACTGCACCAACCGACAGCTCCACCGCTTAATAAAAACACGATCCGGTTTGCGATTTTAGAATCGTCCGGATCAGTGTCAAAGCTTGCATCGACGTAACCATTTACGACTAGCTCTTTGGCACCTCCATATCGAGAAACATATCCTTAGTCCTTTTCGTATATTTCAGATGTTCTTGACCGCTGTCCATGATCCACTCGGATTACTTTGGTACCTTCCTGCCAAGCTTATCGCTAAGCATACGTCGGTCCGGTACACAGCATTGCATACATGATAGAGCCTATGGCTGAAGCATAGGAACATCTTTCATTTTCTCTATCTTCTGCTGTGGTCGGGCATTGAGTCCGACTCAATCTTACACCTTGTAATCTGGTAAGAAACCTTTCTTTGCTGATCCATTTTGAACTTTTCAAAACTTTATCAAGGTATGTGCTTTGTGAAAGTCCAATTAAGCGCCTTGATCTATCTCTATAGATCTTGATGCCTAATATGTAAGCAGCTTCACCGAGGTCTTTCATTGAAAAACTTTTATTCAAGTATCCTTTTATGCTATCCAGAAATTCTATATCATTTCCAATCAATAATATGTCGTCCACATATAATATCGTAAATGCTACTGAGCTCCCACTCACTTTCTTGTAAATACTGAGACTTCTCCAAAAGTCTCAGATAAAACCATATGCTTTGATCACACTATCAAAGCGCTTATTCCAACTCCGAGAGGCTTGCACTGACCATAAATTGATCGTTGGAGCTTGCACACTTTGTTAGCACCCTTTGGATCAACAAAACCTTCTGGTTGCATCATATACAACTCTTCTTCTAGAAATCCATTCAAGAATGCAGTTTTTACATCCATTTGCCAAATTTCATAATCATAAAATGCGGCAATTGCTAACATGATTCGGACAGACTTAAGCATCGCTACGGGTGAGGTCTCATCGTAGTCAACCCCTTGAACTTGTCGAAAACCTTTCGCACCAAGTCGAGCTTTGTAGACATTTACATTACCATCAGCGTCAGTCTTCTTCTTAAAGATCCATTTATTCTCAATGGCTTGCCGATCATCGGGCAAGTCAACCAAAGTCCATACTTTGTTCTCATACATGGATCCCATCTCAGATTTCATGGCTTCCAGCCATTTTGCGGAATCTAGGCTCACCATCGCTTCTTCATAGTTTGTAGGTTCGCCATGGTCAAGTAACATGACTTCCAGAATAGGATTACCGTACCACTCTGGTGCGTATTTTACTCTGGTTGACCTACGAAGTTTAGTAGCAACTTGATCTGAAGTTTCATGATCAACATCATTAGTTTCCTCACTAATTGGTGTAGTTGTCACAGGAACCATTTCTTGTGGTGAACTACCTTCCAATAAGGGAGCAGATACAGTTATCTCATCAAGTTCTACTTTCCTCCCACTCACTTCTTTCGAGAGAAACTCCTTCTCTAGAAAGGATCCGAATTTAGCAACGAAAATCTTGCCTTCAGATCTGTGATAGAAGGTGTACCCAACAGTCTCCTTTGGGTATCCTATGAAGACACATTTCTCCGATTTGGGTTCGAGCTTATCTGGTTGAAGTTTCTTCACATAAGCATCGCAGCCCCAAACTTTAAGAAACGACAACTTTGGTTTCTTGCCAAACCACAGTTCATAAGGTGTCGTCTCAACGGACTTTGATGGTGCCCTATTCAACGTGAATGCGGCCGTCTCTAAAGCATATCCCCAAAATGATAGCAGTAAATTAGTAAGAGACATCATAGATCGCACCATATCAAGTAAAGTACGATTACGACGTTCAGACACACCATTTCTCTGTGGTGTTCCGGGTGGCGTGAGTTGCGAAACTATTCCGCATTGTTTCAAATGTAAACCAAACTCGTAACTCAAATATTCTCCTCCACGATCAGATCATAGAAATTTTATTTTCTTGTTACGATGATTTTCTACTTCACTCTGAAATTCTTTGAACTTTTCAAATGTTTCAGATTTGTGTTTCATTAAGTAGATATACCCATATCTGCTCAAATCATCTGTGAAGGTGAGAAAATAACGATACCACCGCGTGCCTCAACATTCATTGGACCACAAACATCGATGTATGATTTCCAACAAATCAGTTGCTCGCACCATAGTTCCGGAGAACGGCGTTTTAGTCATCTTGCCCATGAGGCACGGTTCGCAAGTACCAAGTGATTCATAATCAAGTGATTCCAAAAGTCCATCAAGATGGAGTTTCTTCATGCGTTTACACGGTATGACCCAAACGGCAAGGCCACAAATAAGTTGCATTATCATTATCAACTCTGCATCTTTTGGTTTCAACACTATGAATATGTGTATTACTACTATCGAGATTCAATAAAATAGACCACTCTTCAAGGGTGCATGATCATAAAAGATATTATTCATATAAATAGAACAACCATTATTCTCTGTCTTAAATGAATAACCGCCTCGCATCAAACAAGATCCAGATATAATGTTCATGCTTAACGCGGCACCAAATAACAATTATTTAGGTCTAAAACTAATCCCGATGGTAGATGTAGAGGTAGCGTGCCGACCGCGATCACATCGACTTTGGAACCATTTCCCACTCGCATCGTCACCTCGCCCTTAGCCAATCTTCGCTAATCCGTAGTTCCTGCTTCGAGTTGCAAATATTAGCAATGAACCAAGATCAAATCCCCAAGTACTCTGCGAGTATTAGTAAGGTACACATCAATAACATGTATATCACATATACCTTTGATCACCTTGCCATCCTTCTTATCCGCCAAATACTTGGGGCAGTTCCGCTTCGAGGTCCAGCTTGCTTGCAGAAAACACTCGCCAGTGCTTAGGTCCAGACTTGGGTTTCTTCTCTTGAGCAGCAACTTTCTTGATGTTCTTCTTGAAGTTCCCTTCTTCTTTCCTTTGCCCTTTTCTTGAAACTAGTGGTCTTGTTGACCATCAACACTTGATGCTCTTTCTTGATTTCTACCTCCGCTGCTTTTAGCATTGCGAAGACCTCGGAATTGTTTTGGTCATCCCTTGCATATTATAGTTCATCACGAAGCTCTTGTAGCTTGGTGGCGATGATTGGAGAATTCATCAATGACACTATCATCCGGAAGAGTAACTCCCAGTTGAATTAAGTGATTATTATACCCGACATTTTGAGTATATGTTCACCGACGTAACTATTCTCCTCCATCTTGCAGCTATAGAACTTATTGGAGACTTCATATCTCTCAATCCGGCATTTGCTTGAAATATTAACTTCAACTCCTGGAACATCTCATATGCTCCATGACGCTCAAAACGTCGTTGAAGACCCGGTTCTAAGCCGTAAAGCATGGCACACTGAACTATAGAGTAGTCATCGCTTTGCTCGCCAGACGCTCACAACTTCGGCGTTGTTCTCGCAAAGAGTTCGGCACCCAGCGGTGCTTCCAGGATGTAATTCTTACGTGCAGCAATGAGGATAATCCTCAAATTACGGACCCAGTCCGTAATTGCTACCATCATCTTTCAACTTAGCTTTCTCAAGAAACGCATTAAAATTCAACGGAACAACAAAGACGAGCCATCTATCTACAGAAAACATAGACAAGCAAAATACTATCGGTACTAAGTTCATGATAAATTTAAGTTTTAATTAATCATATTAAAACTCCCACTTAGACAGACATCTCTAGTCATCTAAGTGATTACGTGATCCAAATCAACTAAACCATGTCCGATCATCACGTGAGATGGAGTAGTTTCAATGGTGAACATCACTATGTTGATCATATCTACTATATGATTCACGCTCGACCTTCGGTCTCCGTGTTCCGAGGCCATATCTGTTATATGCTAGGCTCGTCAAGTTTAACCGAGTATTCGGCGTGCAAGAACTGTTTTGCACCCGCTGTATTTGAACGTAGAGCCTATCACACCCGATCATCACGTGGTGTCTCAAAGACGAAGAACTTTCGCAACGGTGCATACTCGGGAGAACACTTCTTGATAATTTTAGTGAGAGATCATCTTATAATGCTACCGCCAATCAAAGCAAGATAAGATGCATAAAGGATAAACATCACATGCAATCAATATAAGTGATATGATATGGTCATCATCATCTTGTGCTTGTGATCTCCATCGCCAAGCACCGCCATGATCACCATCGCCACCGGCGCGACACCTTGATCTCCATCATAGCATCGTTGTCGCCTCGCCAACTATTGCTTCTACGACTATCGCTATCGCTTAGTGATAAAGTAAAGCAATTACATGGCTTTTGCATTTCATACAATAAAGCGACAACCATATGGCTCCTGCCAGATTGCCGATAACTTGGTTACAAAACATGATCATCTCATACAATAAAATATAGCATCACGCCTTGACCACATCACATCACAACATGCCCTGCAAAAACAAGTTAGACGTCCTCTACTTTGTTGTTGCAAGTTTTACGTGGCTGCTACGGGCTGAGCAAGAACCGTTCTTACCTCGCATCAAAACCACAACGATAGTTTGTCAAGTTGGTGTTGTTTTAACCTTCACAAGGACCGGGCGAGCCACACTCGGTTCAACTAAAGTGAGAGAAACAGACACCCGCGGTCACCTTTAAGCAACTAGTGCTCAAGCGGTGAAACCAGTCTCGCGTAAGCGTCGCGTAATGTCGGTCCGGGCCGCTTCATCTCACAATACCGCCAACCAAAGTATGACATGCTGGTAAGCAATACGACTTATGTCGCCCACAACTCACTTGTGTTCTACTCGTGCATACGACATCAACGCATAAAACCAGGCTCGGATGCCATCGTTGGGGAACGAGTAATTTCAAAAAATCCTACGCACACGCAAGACCATGGTGATGGCATAGCAACGAGAGGGAAGAGTGTCCGTCCACGCACCCTCGTGAGACCGAAGCGAAGCGTTATAACAACGCTGTTGATGTAGTCGACGCCTTCACGATCCGACCGATCCAAGTACCGAACGTCACGGCACCTCCGTGTTCAGCACACGCTCAGCTCGATGACGATCCTCGGCTCCGATCCAAAGAAAGCGTCGGGGATGAGTTCCACAAGCGACGACGGCGTGGTGGCGATGATGATGCTCCACCGACGCAGGGCTTCGCCTAAGCTCCGCGACGATATGACTTCACCGGCGCAGGCTTCGCTAAGCTCCGCGACGATATGACCAAGTGGAATATGGTGGAGGGGGCACCGCACACGGCTAAGGATCGATCCGTAGATCAACTTGTGTGTCTGGGGTGCCCCTTGCCCCGTATATAAAGGAGCAAGGGGGTGCGGCCAGCCCTAGGGGCGCTGAGGAGTCCTACTCCCACCGAGTAGGACTCCCCCCTAGTTGGATTAGGATTGGGGAGGGAAGAGGGAGGGGCGCCGCCTCTCCTTGTCCTATTCGGACTAGAGGGGGAGGGGGGCGCGCGGCCTACCCTGGCCGGCCCTTCCTCTTCTCATTATGGCCCATCAAGGCCCATTGACCTCCCGGGGGGTTCCGGTAACCCCCCGGTGCTCCGGTAAAATCCTGTTTTCATCCGGAACCCTTCCGAAGTCCAAACATAGGCTTCCAATATATCAATCTTTATGTCTCGACCATTTCGAGACTCCTCGTCATGTCCGTGATCACATCCGGACTCAACAACCTTCGTACATCAAAACTTATAAACTCATAATAAATCACATCAAACGTTAAGCGTGCGGACCCTACGGGTTCGAGAACTATGTAGACATGACCTAGAACCATTCTCGGTCAATAACCAATAGCGGAACCTGGATGCCCATATTGGTTCCTACATATTCTCGAAGATCTTTATCGGTCAAACCGCATAACGACATACGTTGTTCCTTTGTCATCGGTATGTTACTTACCCGAGATTCGATCGTCGGTATCCAATACCTAGTTCAATCTCGCTACCAAGAAGTCTCTTTACTCGTTCAGTAATACATCATCTCACAACTAACTCATTAGTTGCAATGCTTGCAAGGCTTATGTGATGTGTATTACCGAGAAGGCCCGAGATAACTCTCCAACAATCGGAGTGACAAAACCTAATCTCAAATACGCCAACCCAACATGTACCTTTGGAGACACCTGTAGTACTCCTTTATAATCACCCGATTCGCTGTGACATTTGGTATACCCAAAGTGTTCCTCCGTAAACGGAGTTGCATAATCTCATAGTTACAGGAACATGTATAGGTCATGAAGAAAGCAATAGCAATATACTAAACGATCAAGTGCTAAGCTAACGGAATGGGTCATGTCAATCACATCATTCTCCTAATGATGTGATCCCATTAATCAAATGACAACACATGTCTATGGTTAGGAAACATAACCATCTTCGATTAATGAGCTAGTCTAGTAGAGGCATACTAGTGACTATCTGCTTGTCTATGTATTCACACATGTATTATGTTTCCGTTAATACAATTATAGCATGAATAATAAACATTTATCATGATATAAGGAAATAAATAATAACTTTATTATTGCCTCTAGGGCACATTTCCTTCAAATATAAGCATAACGTAGAAGTAACTCCCAAGGGTTTGATAGTAACAGGGCAATAGGTTCCTTCCTCATCATCTACTTCCCAACCCACAATTTAATGCCATCCTAATCATGCAATGTTTGAGGATTGAGCTAATGCATAAAAACTGGGTATGAAAAGATATGATCAAGTGTTACTTGCCTTGCTGACGATCCGTGAATCCTAGAGACTCGTAGTAACACGCTTCGCACTCCGGGAATTCTATCGCAAGCAAACAATACATACATAAGCAACAAACAAAGATGCGCAAACGAAACTTCAACTGAAAGAGGTTGATCGGAGAGTTCAACTTAAGAACACCGGTTTGCAAAAAGAATCAAACCAAACGAAACAACGAAACTCAAACGGCGAAAGAATTAGGGTCCGTTTACTAATCTGAACTAGAGTCAAATTTTACAATGATAAAAACTGGTTTAAGTTGATTATTCGGAAAGAGGGTTTCGAGATGAAACTCCAGGCGCTTAAATCGCCTGATTCCGATAAACGAGCGAAAAGATAAACAGGTTTGAAAATTGATCAAATCTCGATCGTAATAACCGCGAATAATTCGATAAAAGAAAAGCGACGAATCGCTAAACGAACGAACGTTCGTTAACAGTAACCTAAACAGTGAACGCGTTACGTTAAAACGAACAGACGAACGGACGCTCGCTAATTAAATAAACCGGCGAAAATAAACCGATATATATAATAAAAACGATCTAGGGTTTTAAAAAAACCAAGGGTTTAAAAAACCGGCGGCGGGTCGGGTACGTCCGGCGAGGCGCGTCCGCGGGGGCGGCTCGCGGTTCCGGATGGGGCGGGTCGGCGAGGGCGGCGGCGACTTGCGCGAGGGCGGCGACGGCGCTGGGCTCGGGCGGCTCGGGCTCCGGCTCCGGCGGTTCCGGCGGGGGGGTCGGGTGGTGGTGGTGCGGGCGGCATATATAGCGGGCGGGCGGCTCCGGCTTGGAAGGGCGCCTGGGTGGAGTCCGGCTCGGACTTCGCCCTCGACGTCTGTGCCTTCAGACGGGCGGCGCTGGGAAAGGCGGCGGCGGCTGGGGTGGGCCGCCTTTCGGCTGGGCCTTTGGCCCGGTCGGTATGGGTCCGTTTTTTTTAATTATTCCATCGAAAGAAAAATTCCTAGAAAAATAAATAAAATCTAAAATTCCAAAATAAGTTTCTCCGCCTAAATAAAATATTTAGAACTAGACGAACTTTTCTTGGCCCCTAAAATGCAACTTTTAAAGCGCAAATTTTTCTAGGGCAATTAAAATTTCAAATAAAATCAAATAAAAATCAAATAATGATTTTAACATTTTCCTCCGTCATTTCAATTATTTTGGAGAAGTCATATTATCTCCCTCATCATTTTTTATTTAAAATGAAATATTTTCCGAGAGAAAATAATTAAAATCCAATATCCTCGCTCTTCACTATTTGATAAAATCAAACATGAAAATTGAAAAAAAATCCCCAACTCTCTCCGAGGGTCCTTGAGTTGCTTAGGATTTTCGAGGATGGCAAACGAGAATGCAAATAAATATGGTATGCATGGATGACCTATGTATAACATGCCAAATTGAAAATTTGGGATGTTACAAACCTACCCCCCCCCCCTTAATATGAATCTCGCCCTCGAGATTCGGGTTGGCTAGGTGCGGGTGGTCCTTGCGAATATCATCTTCCCGCTCCCAGGTGGCTTCCTCCTCGGTATGGTGGCTCCACTGAACTTTACAAAACTTGATCACCTTGTTGCGAGTGACTCGGCTATCAAACTCGAGAATCTTTACTGGCTTCTCCTCATAAGTCAAGTTATTGTCCAATTGTATCGCCTCCAGGGTATCAGATCCTTTAGTGGTATGTCAGCCATCTCAGCGTGGCACTTCTTCGATTCATGATCGTGAAACACATCATGAACTCCTGACAGTCCTTCAGGTAACACAAACTTGTAGGCAACTTCTCCCATTCGTTCCAAAACACAATACGGTCCTACAAATCTTGGGGCTAACTTTCCCTTTACTCCAAAACATTTCACTCCCCTCAGGGGTGATACTCAGATATACTCATCTCCGATTCCATAGGTTACTTCCTTGCGCTTTTGAATCACAGTAACTCTTCCGCTTAGACCGAGCAATCTTTAGCCTGCCTCTCGATCAGTTTAACCTTCTCCTCTGAGTCTTTGATCAAATCTGGTCCAAACAACCGACGGTCTCCAACCTCATCCCACATCAATGGTGTTCTACATCTGCGCCCATACTGAGCTTTGAACGGTGCCATCTTCAAACCGGCTCGGTAGCTGTTGTCGTATGAGAATTCTGCATACGGCAAATTGTCATCCCAATCGGATCCATAGTCTAGCGCACGTGCTCTCAACATGTCCTCCAAAATCTGATTGACTCTCTCTGTCATCCATCCGTCTCAGGGTGGAACGCGTACTAAACTCCAACTGTACCCAAAGTCCGTGTAGTTGATGCCAAAACTTTGAAGTAAACTGTGTTCCTCTATCCGATACGATACTCCTCGGAACTCCATGCAAACATATGATCCTGGTCATATATATCTTGGCCAACTTGGCACTTGTATAAGTTGTTTTCACTGGGATAAAGTGAGCTACTTTGGTCAACCGATCCACTACTACCCATATTGAATCATATCCTGCTTTGGTTCTAGGTAATCCGGTGATAAAATCCATGCCAAGTTTGTCCCACTTCCATTCGGGTATTGGCATAGGCTGCAACAGTCCTGCTGGCTTCGATGCTCGCCTTTACTCTCGACATACATCACAAACTGCTACATACTCGCAATATCCTTCTTCATACCACCACCGTAAACGCTCCTTCAAGTCCAAATACATCTTGGTGTTTCCGGGTGAATCGAGTATGGTGAGTCATGAGCCTCTTCAAGTATTAACTTCCCGATCTCCCAATTGTTGGGCACATAACCGATCCTCAAACCACAAGGTATCGTGCTCATCCTTGCGAAAACCTTTGGCTTTTCCTTTGCCCATCTTTTCCTTTATCTCAGCAATCTCTTTATCCTCCTTTTGAGCGCCTTGAATCTTGTCTAACAAGGTCGATCGAACCTCCATTGTTGCAAGAAAACCTCTTGGAACAATCTCCAATCAAGTTCCATAATATCCTCTCGCTAACTCCTTGGCAGTCCTCTACCTTTAAGGATATTGGCATAACTCTTCCGACTTAAAGCGTCTGCTACAACGTTGGCTTTTCCTGGATGATAGTGTAGCTTCATGTCATAATCCTTTATAAGTTCCAACCATCTCCTTTGTCTGAGGTTTAACTCCTTCTGTGTGAAAATGTACTTCAAAATCTTATGATCTGTGTACACATCACAACGGTTTCCCATGAGGTAATGTCTCCAGGTCTTCAACGCATGTACCACAGCTGCTAACTCTAAATCATGCATGGCATAGTTCAACTCATGAGGCTTCAGTTGTCGTGAGGCATACGAAACAACTTTTCCTTCCTGCATAAGAACACATCCAAGTCCCAAGCGAGAGGCATCACAATACACTTGAAACTCCTTATGTATATCCGCAAGGTCAAGATCGGGCTGTAGTCAACCGCTTCTTCAACTCTTGGAAGCTTGTCTCACAATCCTCTGTCCATTTGAACTTGGTATCCTTCTTTAGTAACTCGTCATTGGTTTAGCAATCTTGGAAAAATTCTCAATGAATCTCCGATAATACCTCCCACCCAAGGAAATCGCGAATCTCACCGATCAAGTGGGTGCCAACCATTCAAAGGATCGATGAATTTTACCGATCTACTGCTATACCTCTCCCGATATAACATGCCCAAGAAATCCAACTTCCTTTAACCAAAACTCGCACTTGCTGAATTTGGCATATAACCGGTGTTCCCGAGTTTCTCAAGAACCAAACGTAGGTGTTCTCGTGCTCCTCTTCGCTCTTCGAGTAAACCATAATATCGCCGATAAACACCACAACAAACTTGTCCAAATACTCCATGAACACTTTGTTCATCATACTCATAAAATAGGCAGGGCGTTAGTCATCCAAACGACATGACCGTATACTCATATAATCCATATCGAGTGGTGAATGCTGTCTTTGGTATATCCTTCTCTCGGATCTTCAATCGATGGTATCCTGATCGAGATCAATCTTAGAAAACACCTTAGCTCCTTGCAACTGATCAAACAAATCATTAATCATCGGTAAGGGATACTTGTTCTTTATCGTTACTTCATTCAGAGCTCGGTAATCAACAACCATCCTCGGGGATTTATCCTTCTTCTCCACCAAAAGTACTGGTGCTCCCCAGGGTGATGAACTTCTATGAATGTAACCTTTCTCCAATAGCTCCTTGATCTGCTTCTTAATTTCCTCCAGATCATTTGCGGGCATCCGATAGGGTCTCTTGGATATTGGCCCTATACCTGGCATTAGCTCTATCAAGAACTCGATGTCTCGATCCAGTAGCATGCCCGGTAACTCTTCCAGAAAAACATCCGGATAATCCTTCACTATGTGTACTTCCTCTTGTACAACTCCGTGAGGGTATTCACTTGGCTCCTCCTAGGCACATGCCTAGATACATACTTAATCCTTTTTCCTCCGGGGTGGTAAGATAAATTGACTTGCTAGCATAGTCGATACTTCCTCCAAACTTCGACATCCAATCCATACCTAATATCACATCCAATCCTTGCGACTCCAAGATAATTAGGTCGACGGAAAAACATGCGTGCAATGATTAGGGTATCTGGGTGCACCATCCGCTAGCCATATACTCGCTCCAAAGTAGCTCACTAAAAGAGGGTCCTAAGGGTCCTGTTGGCAACTTAAACTTATCCACAAATCCCTTGATATGTATGAATGCGATGCACCAAGATCAAAAAGAACAATAGCGGTAAATGACTGAACCAAAAACTTACCTATTACCGCATCCGGCTGCTCTTCAACTTCCTCCACGTTAACGTGGTTCACTTGTCCTTTGTTGAATGGATTGGGCTTCTTCCCAGTGCTCCCATTTCCGTTTCCATTCTTTCCTTCAGGGCAGTCATTGGCATAGTGCCCTGTCTTCCCGCACTTAAAGCAAATAACTTGGCTCAAGTCTCTCTTAGCGGGTGTAGCCGGGTTAAAGCGATTCTGATTATTGTTGGCTGCATTTCCATTCCCATTCTTCGCACCATTTTGCGATCCTCCTCCAGTATGGTTATGTCCTCCATGGTTATGAACTAGTCCTCCCGAGTTCGGGTTAAGCGAGGTTTCTGCTGAGCTCCTGAGTTATACTTCCCTTGTCCATACTTCCTCTTACGACTCTCAATTTGCTGCTACTTCCCTTCAATCATTAGAGCCTTATCTACCAACTCCTGGTAGTTGTTGAAAGTTGCCACCATTAATTGCATACTCATCTCATCATTCAGCCCTTCCATGAACTGCTCTTGCTTCGCGGCATCCGTGGCCACATCATCGGGGCATAGCGTGATAACTTGCTAAACTCATCCACGACAATACAAAGATGCGGTTCCTTCGGGCGTAAGTTGCGGAACTCACGCTTTTTATCTGCATGGCTCCAGCTGAAACATGGGCCGCATGCGAAAAGCTTGTTGAACTGGTCCCAAGTGACATTGGCTATAGGAAAAGTAGCCGTAATTCTCCCACCATGCGGCTGCTGGTCCATCCAGTTGATGTGCGGCAAAGCGCACTCTTTCAACATCCATGCATCCTGCGGTGGTTAACTCCCTTCCAATACGGCGTAACCAGTCATCTGCAACTATTGGCTCGGTGCTACTGGAAAACACCGGCGGTTGTAACCTTAGAAAGCGGGCTAAATTGTCCACGGGCGGCGGGTTGTTGTTGTTTTTGTTGTTGTTGTTGGCATTGCCCTGGTTCTGAACTAGCAGTTGCATCAAAGTATTCTGCTGTTGGATCAACTGAGTGAGCTCCGGTGGGAAAGCAAAACCGGGGTCACGTCTTGGAGGCATCTGAGGGTTTAGAGGGGAGAGATTAGAAATAGAAAGAGGTCTAGTGAGAAAACACTACCCATATGCACATGAGGCAAAACACACATTCATTTAATCAAGCAAGCAAGGGCATACAAAACGGTCTAGGACTATCGCATAAGTGCTCAACTACTACTAGTTACATGGGGGAAAATACTACTAATATTTGGTAGTCATCTAGAAATTTTGATCGGTGGAAGACTCCATGATGTCCGCTCCACTTCGCCTTCATAGTCATCATCACTTGGATCTGAGTCGGTGTCGCCGATGATGATGTAGTTCTCTCGGACAAGCGGGTCTTCTTCCTCTTCTTGCTCCTCTTCCTTGGGTGCTGGTCCTCCCATGAAAACTCCAATCTTCTTGACTAGGTCGTTGTTCTTCTCCAGTAGTATCTTGATTTTTTCCTCATATCCATCGCGTGTAGACTTGAGTTCTTCCTCCAATTCGATGATCTTAGTTTTCGCCTTCTTCAAGTCCAGCATGTCTGCGCACATTTGGTTCTCATGACGTCGAATGTGCTGGTTTAATTCCTGGATGTAAGCTGCAATGGATCTATCCTTCTTGGTGCTAATTACTTCCCATTGCTCGTCTTGGCGCCCGCATATTTGGTATATGGTGTCTTTAAGCTCCTTGTTGTAGACTTATCCAATGCGTCCCATGGTAATGTGAGCTGCCATACTCTTTCCTAAACTCCATGTTGGTGCATTGAAAACACATACTATGGGCTCTGTGCTTGGTGCAAACGTCCTTCCGGAACTAGAGCTTGAATCTTCCAAAGATTCTTCTTCCGTAAGGTGGCATTGTACATCCCTGAAGCTTGGTATTCCAATATTCAGGTACCTAGTGACTTCCTTCAAGTGGCGTCCAAAGGTGTGTCTTCATCCGTTGGGCAAACTTGTACTTCATCTCCGCCATCCTAAAGAGTGGAAAAATGGAGAGAGGTCGAAATGAGTAGAGAGGAGGACCTATGGTTTTATCTTAGTGGTCGTGTCCTACACTCAGCAGGTGCTCGATACCATCTTGTAGCGACCCGACCTCGAGATGGTCAAGTCTCGTGCTTCGTGTCATCCTCGGATCGGTAATGCTTGACACACAAGATCAAGGATTTATAACAGAGTAGCAATCACACACTTATTACATCGAATGTCTCAAAAGAGAACTTATTACAATAATATGGCTTAAGGCCATCTAATGCGATAACAATGAAGGCTTGGAAGATAAAGTGAGTCCATCAACTCCAACGGCATAATCGAGCTGCACGGCAACGACCTACAATCCTTACTCCTCGTTCAAAAGTCTGCAACATAATACGTTGCAGCCCGAGAACGGTCAAGACATGGAATATGCCGCAATGTAACACATAGAGTAGTGAAAGAATAAGCTATACTACATGCATATATGGTGGTGGAAAGCTCTATGGTTATAGTTTTGCAAAAAGCCAATTTTTCCCTATATCAAAGGAATAAATTTTACTTTAACTATCATGGTGGTTGAAACATCACCGAGAAGGTGTAACCCCAACTCAATCCCAATTAAAGTGATTAACAACCCAGCAGTATTAATTTAGGGTGATGAGATACATGTGAATACTCAAGTACTAGATACTCGAATTGTCCATAACCGGGACACGGCTAACCATGATTAGATTGTACACTCTGCAGAGGTTTATGACTTTCCCCACAAGACTCTATCGCCTCCGCTGGTTTCTCGCCTTGCATGACGCTTGAGAGACGGATGACCGAGACACGCCTTTCGTAAACATTAACTCTCTACTCCTGGATAGATCATACCAAACCTATAAAACCCACTACCTGTGACCTACCTCTTCGAGAGCTTCACGTAACTTACTCAACTATGCTAGAGCCCATAATAGCTTGTGGCTGCACAAGGAAGTTTATAGCATGAATAATCTCAGTTCCCTTTGAGCCTGGTGGCGGTCCATAGGAAGATCACACGGGTACCCGGATTTCCAAAAATGACAACACTGGGTTCCCAGTGCCTCAATCCACCCAGATGTGTATTTAAGTTGCCACCTTAAAGTAAACCATTAATTAACAATCTCACATCTGTCGTGAATATCTCTCAAACCCAAACCACGACTACGAGCATAGCATGGCAATATAAGCATAACGTAGAAGTAACTCCCAAGGGTTTGATAGTAACAGGGCAATAGGTTCCTACCTCATCATCTACTTCCCAACCCACAATTTAATGCCATCCTAATCATGCAATGTTTGAGGATTGAGCTAATGCATAAAAACTGGGTATGAAAAGATATGATCAAGTGTTACTTGCCTTGCTGACGATCCGTGAATCCTAGAGACTCAGAGTAACACGCTTCGCACCGGGAATTCTATCGCAAGCAAACAATACATACATAAGCAACAAACAAAGATGCAAAACGAAACTTCAACTGAAAGAGGTTGATCGGAGAGTTCAACTTAAGAACTCCGGTTTGCAAAAAGAATCAAACCAAACGAAACAACGAAACTCAAACGGCGAAAGAATTAGGGTCCGTTTACTAATCTGAACTAGAGTCAAATTTTACAATGATAAAAACTGGTTTAAGTTGATTATTTGGAAAGAGGGTTTCGAGATGAAACTCCAGGCGCTTGAATCGCCTGATTCCGATAAACGAGCGAAAAGATAAACAGGTTTGAAAATTGGATCAGAAATCGCGATCGTAATAACCGCGAATAATTCGATAAAAGAAAAGCGACGAATCGCTAAACGAACGAACGCTCGTTAACAGAACCTAAACAGTGAACGCGTTACGTCAAACGAACGGACGAACGGACGTTCGCTAATTAAATAAACCGACGAAAATAAACCGATATATATAATAAAAAAATGATCTAGGGTTTTTAAAAACCGAAGGTTTTCTAAAAAACGGCGGCGGGTCGGGTACCTCCGTGGCGGCGTCCGTGGGCGGGCGGCTCGGCGGGTTCCGGTGGGGCGGGTCGGCGTCGGCGGCGGCGACTTCGGCGGGAGGCGGCGACGGCGCTGGGCGGCGGCGACGGCTCGGGGCTCGGGCTCCCGGGTTCCGGGCAGGCGGGGTCGGTGGTGGCGGGGTGGTGGTGGCGGCGGGCGGCATATATAGGGGGGGGGCGGGCTCGGCTTGGGAAGGGCGCCGGGGTGGAGTCCGCTCGATTCGCCCTCGGCGTCTGTGCCTCCGACGGCGGCGGCGCTGGGAAAAGCGCGGCGGCCATGGGTCGGCTTGCTCGGCTGGGCCTTTGGCCCATCGGTATGGGTCCGTTTTTTTTAATTATTCACTGAAAGGAAAATTCCTAGAAAAATAAATAAAATCTAAAATTCCAAAATAAGTTTCCTCCGCCTAAATAAAATATTTAGAACTAGATGAACTTTTCTTGGCCCCTAAAATGCAACTTTTAAAGCGTGCAAATTTTTCTAGGGCAATTAAAATTCCAAATAAAATCAAATAAAAACCAAATAATGATTTTAACATTTTTCCTCCTTATTTCAATTATTTTGGAGAAGTCATATTATCTCCCCTCATCATTTTTTTTATTTAAAATGAAATATTTTCCGGAGAGAAAAATAATTAAAATCCAACATCCTCGTCTTCACTATTTGATAAAATCAAATATGAAAATTGAAAAAAAATCCCCAACTCTCTCCGAGGGTCCTTGAGTTGCTTAGGATTTTCGAGGATGGCAAACGAGAATGCAAATAAATATGGTATGCATGGATGACCTATGTATAACATGCCAAATTGAAAATTTGGGATGTTACACATAATGATCGTTTAGTTTTATTGCTATTGCTTTCTTCATGACCTATACATATTCCTCTAACTATGAGATTATGCAACTCCCGAATACCGGAGGAACACTTTGTGTGCTATCAAACGTCACAACGTAATTGGTGACTATAAAGATGCTCTATAGGTGTCTCCGAAGGTGTTTGTTGAGTTGGCATAGATCGAGATTAGGATTTGTCACTCCGTGTATCGGAGAGGTATCTCTGGCCCTCTCGGTAATGCACATCACTATAAGCCTTGCAAGCAATGTGACTAATGAGTTAGTTACGGGATGATGCATTACGGAACGAGTAAAGAGACTTGTTGGTAATGAGATTGAACTAGGTATGAGGATACGACGATCGAATATTGGGAAAGTAGCATACCGATGACAAAGGGAATGACGTATGTTGTTATGCGGTTTGACCGATAAAGATCTTCGTAGAATATGTAGGAGCCAATATGAGCATCCAGGTTCCGCTATTGGTTATTGACCGGAGACGTGTCTCGGTCATGTCTACATAGTTCTTGAACCCGTAGGGTCCGCGCGCTTAACGTTTGATGATGATTTGTAATATGAGTTATGTGATTTGATGACCGAAGTTTGTTAGGAGTCCCGGATGAGATCACGGACATGACGAGGGGTCTCGTAATGGCCGAGAGGTAAAGATTCATATATTGTAAGGTTATATTCGGACATCGGAATGGTCCCGAGTGATCCGTGTATTTTTTCGGAGTACCGAGGGGTTACCGGAACCCCCCGGTGAAGTGTTGGGCCAACATGGGCCTAAGGGAGAGAGAGGGAAGCCCACGGGAGGTGGCCGCGCGCCCCCTCCTTGGGAGTCTGAATAGGACAAGGAGGAGGGGGCGGCGCCCCCCTTCCCTTTCCCTCTCCCTCTCCTTCATATTCCCTCCGGTGGAAGAAAGGAAAGGGGGGGGGCGAATCCTACTTGGACTAGGAGTCCAAGTAGGACTCCCCCAATGGCGCGCCCCTCCTGGCCGCCGGCCTCTCTCCCCCCTCCTTTATATACGTGGCCAGGGGCACCCCAAATCACAACAGACAATCTCTTAGCCGTGTGCGGTGCCGCCCTCCAGAGTTTAACACCTCGGTCATATTGTCGTAGTGCTTAGGCGAAGCCCTGCGCCGGTAACTTCATCATCACCGTCGCCACACCGTCGTGCTGATGGAAGTCTCCCTCGACCCTCTACTAGATCAAGAGCTCGAGGGACATCATCATGCTGAACATGTGCTGAACACGGAGGTGACGTACGTTCGGTACTTGGATCGGTTGGATCGTGAAGACGTTCGACTACATCAACCGTGTTACTAAGAGCTTCCGCTTTCGGTCTACGAGGGTACATGGACACACTCTCCCGTCTCGTTGCTATGCATCTCGTAGATAGATCTTGCGTGATCGTAGGAATTTTTTTGAATTACTACGTTCCCCAACAGTGGCATCCGAGCCAGGTCTATGTGTAGATGATATATGCACGAGTAGAACACAAAGAGTTGTGGGCGATAGTAGTTATACTGCTTACCACCAACGTCTTAATTTGATTCGGCGGTATTATTGGATTAAGCGGCCCGGACCGACATTACATGACCGCGTTCATGAGACTAGTTCTACCAACATGCTTCGCACACAGGTGGCTGGTGGGTGTCTATTTCTCCAACTTTAGTTGAATCGAGTTTGACTACGGCCGGTCCTTGTTGAAGGTTAAAACAGCACACTTGACGAAAAATTGTTGTGGTTTTTTATGCGTAGGTAAGAACGGTTCTTGCTAGAAGCCCGTAGCAGCCACGTAAAACTTGCAACAACAAAGTAGAGGACGTCTAACTTGTTTTTGCAGGGCATGTTGTGATGTGATATGGTCAAGACGTGATGAGATATAAATTGTTGTATGAGATGATCATGTTTTGTAAAAGTCATCGGCAATAGGCAGGAGCCTTATGGTTGTCGCTTTATTGTATGAAATACAATCGCCATGTAATTGCTTTACTTTATCACTAAGCGGTAGCGATAGTCGTAGAAGCAATAGTTGGCGAGACGACAACGATGCTACGATGGAGATCAAGGTATCAAGCCGGTGACGATGGAGATCATGACGGTGCTTTGGAGATGGAGATCAAAGGCACAAGATGATGATGGCCATATCATGTCAGATATTTTGATTGCATGTGATGTTTATCCTTTATGCATCTTATTTTGCTTAGTACGACGGTAGCATTATAAGATGATCCCTTACTAAAATTTCAAGGTATAAGTGTTCTTCCTGAGTATGCACCGTTGCGATAGTTCGTCATGCCGAGACACCACGTGATGATCGGGTGTGATAAGCTCTACGTTCAAATACAACGGGTGCAAAACAGTTTTGCACGTGCGGAATACTCAGGTTAAACTTGGCGAACCTAGCATGTACAGACATGGCCTCGAAACATTGGAGACCGAAAGGTCGAACGTGAATCATATAGTAGATATGATCAACATAGAGATGTTCACCATTGATGACTACTCCATCTCACGTGATGATCCGACATGGTTTAGGTGATTTGGATCACGTGATCATTTAGATGACTAGAGGGATGTCTATCTAAGTGGGAGTTCTTAAGTAATATGATTAATTGAACTTTAATTTATCATGAACTTAGTACCTGATAGTTTTTGCATGTCTATATTGTTGTAGATCAATGGCCCGTGGTACCGTTCCCTTGAATTTTAATGCGTTCCTAGAGAAAGCTAAGTTGAAAGATGATAGTAGCAATGATGCAGACTTGGTCCACGATCTGAGGATTTTCCTCATTGCTGCACAGAAGAATTATGTCCTTGATGCACCGCTAGGTGACAGACCTATTGCAGGAGCGAATGCAGACGTCATGAACGTTTGACAAAGCTCGGTATGATGATTACTTGATAGTTTAGTGGACCATGCTTTACGGCTTAGAACCGGGACTTCAAAAATGTTTTGAACGCCACGGAGCATATGAGATGTTCCAAAAGATGAAATTGGTATTTCAGTCTCATGCCCGTGTCCAGAGGTATACGACCTCTGACAAATACTTTGCCTACAAGATGGATGAGAATAGCTCAACCAGTGAGCATGTGCTCAGAATGTCTGGGTACCACAATCGCTTGAATCAAGTGGGAGTTAATCTTCGAGATAAGATAGTGATTGACAAAGTTCTCTAGTCACTATCACCGAGCTACTAGAACTTCGTGATGAACTATAATATGCAAGGGATAACAAAAGTTATTCCCGAGCTCTTCGCGATGCTGAAGTCGGCGAAGGTAGAAATCAAGAAAGAGCATCCAGTGTTGATGGTTAAACAAAACCACTAGTTTCAAGAAAAGGGCAAAGGAAAAGAAAGGGAACTTCAAGAAGAATGACAAGCAAGTTGTCACTCCCGTGAAGAAACCCAAAGCTAGACCTAAGCCTGAAACTGAGTGCTTCTACTACAAAGGGAATAATCACTGGAAGCGGAACTACCCCAAATAATTGGCGGATAAGAAGGATGGCAAAGTGAACAAAGGTATATTTGATATACATGTTATTGATGTGTACTTTACTAGTGTTCATAGTAACCCTGTGGTATTTGATACCGTTCGCCATAAGATTAGTAACTTGAAACAGGAGTTGCAAAATGAACATAGACTAGTTAAGGGCGAGGTGACGATGTGTGTTGGAAGTGATTCCAAGGTTTATAAGATCACCATCGCACACTCCCTTTACCTTCGGGATTAGTGTTGAACTTGAAATAAATTTTATTTGGTGTTTGCGTTGAGCATGAAAATGATTAGATCATGTTTATTGCAATACGATTATTCATTTAAGTCAAAGAATAATTGTTGTTCTATTTAAATGAATAAAACCTTCTATGGTCATGCACTCAATGGTTTATTGAATATCGATCGTAATGATACACATATTCATAATATTGATGCCAAAAGATGCAAAGTTGATAATGATAGTGCAACATATTTGTGGCACTGCAGTTTAGGTCATATTGGTGTAAAGCGCATGAAGAAACTCCATGCAGATGGACTTTTGGAATCACTTGATTATGAATCATTTGATGTTTGCGAACCATGCCTCATGGGCAAGATGACTAAAACTCCGTTCTTCGGAACAATGGAGCGAGCTACAGACTTATTGGAAATAATACATACCGATGTATGCGGTCCGATAAGGCTCACGGAGGGTATAGTTATTTTCTGACCTTCACACATGATTTGAGCAGATATGGGTATATCTACTTAATGAAACACAAGTCTGAAATATTTGAAAAGTTCAAAGAATTTCAAAGTGAAGTGGAGAATCATCGTAACAAGAAAATAAAGTTTCTACGATCTGATCACGGAGGCGAATATTTGAGTTAAGAGTTTGACCTTCATTTAAAACAATGTGGAATAGTTTCACAACTCACGCCACCTGGAACACCACAGCGTAATGGTGTGATCGAACGTCGTAACAGTACTTTATTAGATATATGGTGCGATCTATGATGTCTCTTACTTATTTACCGCTATCGTTTGGGGTTATGCATTAGAGACAGCTGCATTCACTTTAAATAGGGCACCATCTAAATCTGTTGAGACGACACCGTATGAACTATGGTTTGGCAAGAAACCTAAGTTGTCGTTTCTTAAAGTTTGAGGTTGCGATGCTTATGTGAAAAAGCTTCAGCCTGATAAGCTCGAACCCAAATCAGAGAAGTGCGTCTTCATAGGGTACCCAAAAAGAAACTGCTGGGTACACCTTCTAACATAGATCCGAAGGCAAGATATTTGTTGCTAAAAATGGATTCTTTCTAGAGAAGGAGTTTCTCTCGAAAGAAGTGAATGGGAGGAAAGTAGAACTTGATGAGGTAATCGTACCTTCTCTTGAATTGGAAATTAGTTCATCACAAAAATCAATTCCAGGGATGCCTACACCAATTAGTGAGGAAGCTAATGATGATGATCATGAAACTTCAGATCAAGTTACTACCGAACCTCGTAGGTCAACCAGAGTACGTTCTGCACTAGTGTGGTACACTAATCCTATTCTGGAAGTCATGTTGCTAGATCATGATGAACCTATGAACTATGAGGAAGCGATGATGAGCCCAGATTCCGCGACATGGCTTGAGGCCATGAAATCTGAGATGGGATCCATGTATGAGAACAAAGTATGGGCTTTGGTGGACTTGACCGATGATCGGCAAGCCATTGAGAAAAAATGGATCTTCAAGAGGAAGACGGACGCTGATGGTAGTGTTACTATCTACAAAGCTCGAATTATCGCAAAAGGTTTTCGGCAAGTTCAAGGTGTTGACTACGATGAGATTTTCTCACTCGTATCGATGCTTAAGTCTGTCTGAATCATGTTAGAAATTGCTGCATTTTATGAAATCTAGCAAATGAATGTCAAAAAGTGCATTCCTTAATGGATTTATTAAAGAAGAGTTGTATATGATGCAACCAGAAGGTTTTGTCGATCCTAAAGGTGCTAACAAAGTGTGCAAACTCCAGCGATCCATCTATGGACTGGTGCAAGCATCTCGGAGTTAGAATATACGATTTTGATGAGTTGATCAAAGCATATGGTTTTATACAGACTTTTGGAGAAGCCTGTATTTACAAGAAAGTGAGTGGGAGCTCTGTAGCATTTCTAATATTATATGTGAAGGAAATATGACCTAGAGGCAATAATAAAGTTGTTATTTATATTTCCTTATATCATGATAAATGTTTATTATTCATGCTAGAATTGTATTGACAGGAAACTTAGTACATGTGTGAATACATAGACAAACAGAGTGTCCCTAGTATGCCTCTACTTGACTAGCTCGTTAATCAAAGATGGTTAAGTTTCCTAGCCATAGACATGTGTTGTTATTTGATGAACGGGATCACATCATTAGAGAATGATGTGATGGACAAGACCCATCCGTTAGCTTAGCATTATGATCGTTTAGTTTTATTGTTATTGATTTCTTCATGACTTATACATGTTCCTCTAACTATGAGATTATGCAACTCCCGAATACCGGAGGAACACCTTGTGTGCTATCAAACGTCACAACGTAACTGGGTGATTATAAAGATGCTCTACAGGTGACTCCAAAGGTGTTTGTTGAGTTGGCATAGATCAAGATTAGGATTTGTCACTCTGTGTATTGGAGAGGTATCTCTGGGCCCTCTCGGTAATGCACATCACTATAAGCCTTGCAAGCAATGTGACTAATGAGTTAGTTGCGGGATGATGCATCACAGAACGAGTAAAGAGATTTGCCGGTAATGAGAATGAACTAGGTATGATGATACGGACGATCGAATCTCGGGCAAGTAACATACCGATGACAAAGGGAACAACGTATGATGTTATGCGGTTTGACCGATAAAGATCTTCGTAGAATATGTAGGAGCCAATATGAGCATCCAGGTTCTGCTATTGCTTATTGACCGGAGATGTGTCTCGGTCATGTCTACATAGTTCTCGAACCCTTAGGGTTCGCACTGTTGGGGAACGTAGTAATTTCAAAAAAATTCTACGCACACGCAAGACCATGGTGATGGCATAGCAACGAGAGGGAAGAGTGTCTATCCACGTACCCTCGTAGACCGTAAGCGGAAGCGTTACAACAACGCGGTTGATGTAGTCGTACGTCTTCACGATCAGACCGATCCAAGTACCGAACGTACGGCACCTCCGTGTTCAGCACACGTTCAGCTTGATGACGATCCCGGGCTCCGATCCAAAGAAAGCGTCGGGGATGAGTTCCACAAGACGACGGCGTGGTGACGATGATGATGCTCCACCGATGCAGGGCTTCGCCTAAGCTTCACGACGATATGACTTCACCGGCGCAGGGCTTCGCCTAAGCTCCGCGACGATATGACCGAAGTGGAATATGGTGGAGGGGGGCACCGCACACGGCTAAGGATCGATCCGTAGATCAACTTGTGTGTCTGGGGTGCCCCCGCCTCAGATATAAAGGAGCAAGGGGGTGCGGCCAGCCCTAGGGGCGCGCTGAGGAGTCCTACTCCCACCGAGTAGGACTCCCCCCTAGTTGGATTAGGATTGGGGAGGGGAAGAGGGGGGCGCCGCCCCTTCTCCTTGTCCTATTCGGACTAGAGGGGGGGGCGCGCGCCTGCCCCGGCCGCCCTTCCTCTTCTCCCTATGGCCCATCAAGGCCCATTGACCCCGGGGTTCCGTAACCCCGGTGTTCCTAAAATCCTGTTTTCATCCGGAACCCTTCCAAGTCCAAACATAGGCTTCCAATATATCAATCTTTATGTCTCGACCATTTCGAGATTCCTCGTCATGTCCGTGATCACATCCGGACTCGAACAACCTTCGTACATCAAAACTTATAAACTCATAATAAACTATCATCGAAGCGTTAAGCGTCACGGACCCTACGGGTTCGAGAACTATGTAGACATGACCTAGAACCATTCTCGGTCAATAACCAATAGCGGAACCTGGATGCCCATATTGGTTCCTACATATTCTGCGAAGATCTTTATCGGTCAAACCGCATAACGACATACGTTGTTCCCTTTGTCATCGGTATGTTACTTACCCGAGATTCGATCGTCGGTATCCAATACCTAGTTCAATCTCGTTACCGGTAAGTCTCTTTACTCGTTCCGTAATACATCATCTCACAACTAACTCATTAGTTGCAATGCTTGCAAGGCTTATGTGATGTGTATTACCGAGAAGGCCCAGAGATACCTCTCCGACAATCGGAGTGACAAAACCTAATCTCGAAATACGCCAACCCAACATGTACCTTTGGAGACACCTGTAGTACTCCTTTATAATCACCCGATTCGTTGTGACGCTTTGGTAGTACCAAAGTGTTCCTCCGTAAACGGAGTTGCATAATCTCATAGTTACAGAACATGTATAGGTCATGAAGAAAGCAATAGCAATATACTAAATGATCAAGTGCTAAGCTAACGGAATGGGTCATGTCAATCACATCATTCTCCTAATGATGTGATCCCATTAATCAAATGACAACACATGTCTATGGTTAGGAAACATAACCATCTTCGATTAATGAGCTAGTCTAGTAGAGGCATACTAGTGACTATCTGTTTGTCTATGTATTCACACATGTATTATGTTTCCGGTTAATACAATTCTAGCATGAATAATAAACATTTATCATGATATAAGGACATAAATAATAACTTTATTATTGCCTCTAGGGCACATTTCCTTCACGCACGCTTAACGTTCGATGGCGATTTGTATTGTGAGTTATGTGATTTGATGACTGAAGTTTGTTCGGAGTCTCGGATGAGATCACGGACATGACGAGGAGTCTCGAAATGGTCGAGAGGTAAAGATCGATATATTGGAAGGTTATATTCAGACACCAGAATGGTTCCGAAGTGTTTCGGATATTTTCCGGAGTAGTGGGAGGTTACCGGAACCCCCCGGGAGAGTAATGGGCCTTAATGGGTTTAGGGGAAAGGAGAGAAGGGCCTCAATGGGTGGCTGCGCGCCCCCCATGGGCGCCCCCTCCTTCCTTCTCCCCTCTTCCTCCTTCCCTCCTTCTCCAAGTTGGAATAGGAAGGGGGGCGAATCCTACTTGGGCTGGGATTCCAAGTAGGACTCCCCCCCTTGGCGCGCCCCCTCTAGGGCCGGCCTCCTCTCCCCCCTCCTTTATATACGTGGGAGGGGGCACCCCAAAGGCACACCAAGCCTTCTCTTAGCTGTGTGCGGTGCCCCCTCCACAATCACACACCTCGGTCATATCATCGTAGTGCTTAGGCGAAGCCCTGCGCCGGTAACTTCATCATCACCGTCGCCATGCCGTCGTGCTGACGGAACTCTCCCTTGTCCTCAACTGGATCAAGATCTCGAGGGACGTCATCATGCTGAACGTGTGCTGAGCACGGAGGTGCCGTACGTTCGGTGCTAGGATCGGTTGAATCGCGAAGACGTTCGACTACATCAACCGCGTTACTAAACGCTTCCGCTTTCGGTCTACGAGGGTACGTGGACACACTCTCCCCTCTCGTTGCTATGCATCACCTAGATAGATCTTGCGTGACCGTAGGATTTTTTTTGAAATACTGCGTTCCCCAACAATATGTGGATGACATATTGTTGATTGGAAATAATGCAGAATTTCTAGATAGCATAAAAGGATACTTGAATAAGAATTTTTCAATGAAAGACCTCGGTGAAGCCGCTTATATATTGGGCATCAAGATCTTTAGAGATATATCAAGACGCTTAATTGGACTTTCACAAAGCACATACCTTGATAAAGTTTTGAAGAAGTTCAAAATGGATCAGCCAAAGAAAGGGTTCTTGCCTGTGTTACAAGGTGTGAAGTTGAGTCAGACTCAATGCCCGACCACTGTAGAAGATAGAGAGAAAATGTAAGTCATTCCCTATGCCTCAGCCATAGGTTCTATCATGTATGCAATGCTGTGTACCAGACCTGATGTATGCCTTGCTATTATTTTAGCAGGGAGGTACCAAAGTAATCCAGGAGTGGATCACTGGACAGTGGTCAACAACATCCTGAAATACCTGAAAAGGACTAAGGATATGTTTCTCGTTTATGGAGTTGACAAAGAGCTCATTGTAAATGGTTACGTCGATGCAAGCTTTGACACTGATCCGGATGACTCTAAGTCACAAACCGGATACGTATTTATATTGAATGGTGGAGCTGTCAGTTGGTGCAGTTCCAAGCAGAGCGTCATGGCAGGGTCTACGTGTGAAGCGGAGTACATAGCTGCTTCGGAAGCAGCAAGTGAAGGAGTCTGGATGAAGGAGTTCATATCCGATCTAGGTGTACTACCTAGTGCATCGGGTCCAATGAAAATCTTTTGTGACAATACTGGAGCAATAGCCTTGGCGAAGGAATCCAGATTTCACATGAGAACCAAACACATCAAGAGACGCTTCAATTTCATCCGCGATCAAGTCAAGGAGGGAGACATAGAGATTTGCACATCCGGATCTGAATGTTGCAGACCCGTTGACTAAGCCTCTTCCACGAGCAAAACATGATCAGCATCAAGACTCCATGGGTGTTAGAATCATTACTATGTAATCTAGATTATGGACTCTAGTGCAAGTGGGAGACGGAAGGAAATATGCCCTAGAGGCAATAATAAAGTTGTTATTTATATTTCCTTATATCATGATAAATGTTTATTACTCATGCTAGAATTTTATTAATCGGAAACTTAGTACATGTGTGAATACATAGACAAACAGAGTGTCCCTAGTATGCCTCTACTTGAATAGCTCGTTAATCAAAGATGGTTAAGTTTCCTAACCATAGACATGTGTTGTTATTTGATGAACGGGATCACATCATTAGAGAATGATCACTACTGCAGGGTGGTCCAAACGCGACACTACGATCAGAGACCCTTCGACAAAACTGTGTGTGATGCCATAATCACAAACGGTGGTGTAAAAACCGTCAAAAAGGTGTAAAACGTTTGCGATTACAGATGCATCAAACACAGTTCAGAATTTAGTTGCGTGTGCGATGCAGGGCATACGATTCATCTCAATGAACTGTTTGTGATGAGGAGGCACAAAAGAAACGGGCAACCAGATGAAGGCGTGTGCGATATACAGCATACGGTTCACTGGGATGAACTGTGTGTGATTAGGCAACACAATGGAAATGGTTCAACTGAACAAGATGTGTGTGATACGTGGCAAACAGGTCCGTAATCTGAAATGTGTGCGAAGACCAATAATAACACAGACGATTGCTGCTAATAAGCCATGTGAATTGCTCTGTCTACAGTAGAATAACATGTGCGTGTGTGTGTGTGTGTATATATATATATAACTGAAATAAACATCCAATTACATGAGTGACTATATAGATCATTCGCACACACCTCAATAAACAATTGCATGCATTCTAAAGTAGGAGAAACGATCATCTAGTCATCTACTTCTTGTGACGCTCCCGCCACTGCTATGTGGCTCGATCCCTTGTCTGAGTCAGGAAGAAGACAGTTCCTCATGTCAATGATCCGCCTGTACATCTTGTAGCTTGTGTACGCGTCCATGGCCGCGTACTTGACATGTTGTTCATTCGGTCTCTTATGCCACAAACATTGTGCCAGGTGTTCTTGTCCTTATTGCTCTCTTGCTTCATCTTAGCGTAGTAGGGGTCGATGATGGCCGAGGCGAGGTCAACCAGGGAGTTCAGTTTGCTTTTGTCGGTGACCCAGACCTTGTAGTGGTGCTGGATGTTGACAAGATTCGGGCATTTCAAGTCCGAAACCTTGAGCGCTTTTAGATCGTTGGTGGTGTCCACCGTAGCGAAACAGTATTCGGACCTCCTGATAAACCTGAAGAAACGCTCTCAAGGCCTTGTGGCAAGGTGGAAGTGGTAGACGAGGACGTCATGTTGCACGCACAACTGGGCGATGGCAACCTTCTGATCGTGCCCGGCACGACCGATGGTGTACTCGAGGTCGAAGCCGACCACTCGGTACTTGTCCTCGGCAAGGAACTGCTCCATAATTTGGATGGAGCTCTCCACCGAGACCGGATCGTTCATGTACACCACCGAGAGGGCCTTCCCCCTCACGTGGGTGTCCACTACGTGATGCATGGTGAACTGCCCGCCGTTGTCGTAAATGGGTCACCGGGCGCCATTGGAGCCATGGGGAGCACCATTGGAACAGCTGGATGTCCTCTCTGTATGTGTCCTCGTGGGTGTGCTTATTGTGACATGTGAGACGAGAGATGAAGGTAAATGGCCACATGAATAAAAGGGGGCCGGGCAGCGTGGATTCTCGGCACGTCCGCATGGCAGTTTTTGCAGCGGGTAACTGCATTGTCGCGCCACGCCCGGCGCAACCGCTTGCACACGAACGTGCGTGATCGTGCACCAGCCCAAAACACTGGCAACGCGCGTGGAGGGACGAGGGCAGAGCACCCGGAGGGACGCGAGAGCGATGCTGCGCGCGGGGACACGGCAGAAGTCGCGCCGTCGCCTGAACCGCAAGCAACCACACGCATGGAGCAGTTGAACACGCATCAAACCTGCCCCAAATGGGACAAAATTTGTACCACGACATGTTGATGCCGCTCCATGATAGCATGCCAAGTTTCATGAATTTCTCCAATAAGCGCTACTGCTAAGTTTACTACAAAAATTTAGTCCCACCTCGCTAAGTGACGAGAGTCTCTACCACCTTAAATATGTTACTTCTCAAGCTTTGACAAGCACTTGATCTTCATTGAACTCTATGTGTAGAATTTGTGGTTGCAATATGAGTCTTCACCAGTTCCTAAATCGGTGAGGACTCATATTGACAAATCAGATTGTACACAAAAAGATCGTTGATGATCAATGTATTTTTGATACATTGAACTAAGTCTTTTTTTACATGCTGACACATAGCAGTAGCGCTTCTTTGTGAAAGGCGCTGCTGCTAGGTAGTTTAGCACTAGCGTCTTTCTCTATAACGCGCTATTGCTAAGCCATTCCATCTCCCACCCCCTCTCCTCTATCCGATCCACTCACAGTCACAGTCACTCACTGGATACCCTCTCAATCCCCCGCACCGGTCCTCCCCCGTCGCCCCTCCTCCTTCTGCGCCGTTGTCACCTCCTCCTCCCTCTGCGCCGACGTCACCTCCTCCTCCTTGCTGGACTCGGTACTGGCCTCCTCCTCCGTCCTCCCTCCACTCGCCGCTGGCCGGTGTTGGAAATATGCCCTAGAGGCAATAATAAATTAGTTATTATTATATTTCCTTGTTCATGATAATCGTTTATTATCCATGCTATAATTGTATTGATAGGAAACTCAGATACATGTGTGGGTACATAGACAACACCATGTCCCTAGTAAGCCTCTAGTTGACTAGCTCGTTGATCAACAGATGGTTACGGTTTCACGACCATGGACATTGGATGTCATTGATAACGGGATCACATCATTAGGAGAATGATGTGATGGACAAGACAATCCTAAGCATAGCACAAAGATCGTAGTTCGTATGCTAAAGCTTTTCTAATGTCAAGTATCATTTCCTTAGACCATGAGATTGTGCAACTCCGGATACCGTAGGAATGCTTTGGGTGTACCAAATGTCACAACGAATCGGGTGACTATAAAGGTGCACTACGGTATCTCCGAAAGTGTCATTGGGTTGGCACGAATCGAGATCGGATTTGTCACTCCGTGTAACGGAGAGGTATCTCTGGGCCCACTCGGTAGGACATCATCATAATGTGCACAATGTGACCAAGGGGTTGATCACGGGATGATGTGTTACGGAACGAGTAAAGAGACTTGCGAAGCGAGATTGAACAAGGTATCGGGATACCGACGATCGAATCTCGGGCAAGTACAATACCGCTAGACAAAGGGAATTGTATACGGGATCGATTGAGTCCTTGACATCGTGGTTCATCCGATGAGATCATCGTGGAACATGTAGGAGCCAACATGGGTATCGAGATCCGCTGTTGGTTATTGACGGAGAACGTCTCGGTCATGTCGCATGGTTCCCGAACCCGTAGGGTCTACACATAAGGTTCGATGGCGCTAGGGTTATAAAGGAAGTTTGTATGTGGTTACGAATGTTGTTGGAGTCCCGGATGAGATCCTGGACATCGCGAGGAGTTCGGAATGGTCCGGAGGTAAAGATTTATATATGGGAAGTCCTGTTTTGGTCACCGGAAAAGTTTGAGGCGATATCGGTAATGTCTGGGACCACCGGGAGGGTCCCGGGTCCACCAAGTGGGGCCACCTGCCCGAAAGGTTGCGTGGGCCAAGTGTGGGAGGGACCAGCCCCTAGGAGGGCTGGTGCGCCCCACAAGGGGCCCAAGGCGCAAGGGGAGTGGGAGGGCAAACCCTAGTTGAGATGGGCCTTAAGGCCCACCTAGTGGCGCCTCCTCTCCCCCTCTTGGCCCCCCAAAACCCATCTAGGGCTGGCCGCCACCCCTAGGGGTGGAAACCCTAGAGGCGCAGCCCTCCCTTCCCCTATATATATGAGGCCTATGGGGCTGCCCATAACACACGAGAGCCTCCCTCTCCAAGCGCAGCCCTGCCTCTCTTCCTCCTCCTCTCCCTTGGTCCTTGGCGAAGCCCTGCGGGATTGCCACGCTCCTCCATCACCACCATGCCGTTGTGCTGATGCTGGATGGAGTCTTCTTCAACCTCTCCCTCTCTCCTTGCTGGATCAAGGCGTGGGAGGCGTCACCGGCTGTCGTGTGTTAAGCGCGGAGGTGCCGTCCGTTCGCACTAGGATCTCCGTGATTTGGATCACGATGAGTCGACTCCTTCAACCCCGTTCTCATGAGCGCTTCCGCTTAGCGATCTACAAGGGTATGTAGATGCACTCTCCTTCCCTCGTTGCTAGTTTCTCCATAGATAGATCTTGGTGACACGTGGGAAAATTTTGAATTTCTTTCGTTCCCCAACAAAGGCATCATGAGCTAGGTCTATTATAGATTCTTTGCACGAGTAGAACACAAAGTAGTTGTGGGCGTTGATTTTGTTCAATATGCTTGCCGTTACTAGTCCAATCTTGTTTCGACGGTATTGTGGGATGAAGCGGCCGGACCGACCTTACGTACTCTTCGTGAGACAGTTCCACCAACCGACTTGCACTTGGTGCATAAGGTGGCTAGCGGGTGCCGTCTCGCCACTTTAGTCGGACGGATTCGATGAAAAGGGTCCTTATGAAGGGTAAATAGCAATTGGCATATCACGTTGTGGTTTTGCGTAGGTAAGAAACGTTCTTGCTAGAAACCTATAACAGCCACGTAAAACATGCAAACAACAATTAGAGGACGTCTAACTTGTTTTTGCGGGGTATGCTATGTGATGTGATATGGCCAAGAAGAATGTGATGAATGATATGTGATGTATGAGATTGATCATGTTCTTGTAATAGGATTCACGACTTGCATGTCGATGAGTATGACAACCGCGAGAGCCATAGGAGTTGTCTTTATTTATTGTATGACCTGCGTGTCATTAAACAACGCCATGTAATTACTTTACTTTATTGCTAACCGGTAGCCATAGTAGTAGAAGTAATAGTTGGCGAGACAACTTCATGAAGACACGATGATGGAGATCATGATGATGGAGATTATGGTGTCATGCGGTGGCGATGATGATCATGGAGTCGAAGATGGAGATCAATGGAGCTATATGATATTGGCCATATCATGTCACTACTATATAATTGCATGTGATGTTTATTATGTTTATGCATCTTGTTTACTTAGAACGACGGTAGTAAATAAGATGATCCTTACAACAATTTCAAGAAGTGTTCTCCCCTAGCGTGCACCGTTGCCAAAAGTTCGTCGCTTCTAAGCACCACGTGATGATCGGGTGTGATGGATTCTTACGTTCACATACAGCGGGTGTTGACGAGCCTAGCATGTATAGACATGGCCTCGGAACACACGCAATACACTTAGGGTTAACTTGACGAGCCTAGCATGTACGCAGACATGGCCTCGGAACACGAGACCGAAAGGTCGAGCATGAGTCGTATGGTAGATCGATCAACATGAAGATGTTCACCGATGATGACTAGTCCATCTCACGTGATGATCGGACACGGCCTAGTTGACTCGGATCATGTAATCACTTAGATGACCAGAGGGATGTCTATTTGAGTGGGAGTTCATAAGATGAACTTAATTATCTTGAACATAGTCAAAAGACCTTTTGCAAATTATGTCGTAAGCTCGCGCTTTAGTTCCACTGTTTAGATATGTTCCTAGAAAATATAGTTGAAAGTTGAAAGTAGCAATTATGCGGACGAGAGATAGCTTATGTCCTTAATGCACCGCTCGATGTGCTGAACCCCAAACGTCGTCTGTGGATGTTGCGAACATCGGACATACACATTTTGATAACTACGTGATAGTTCAGTTAAGCGGTTTAGAGTTGAGGCACCAAAGGCGTTTTGAACGTTGCGGAACATATGAGATGTTTGAGGGCTGAAATTGGGATTTCAGGCTCGTGCTCACGTCAAGAGGTATGAGACCTCCGACGATTTTCTTAGCCTACAAACTAAGGGAGAAAAGCTCAATCGTTGAGCTTGTGCTCGATTGTCCGAGTACAACAATCACTTGAATCGAGTGGGAGTTGATCTTCCAGATGAGATAGTGATGTTTCTCCAAAGTCATTGCCACCAAGCTGCTAGAGCTTCGTGATGAACTATAACATATCAAGGATAGAGATGATGATCCTTGAGGTATTCGCTTTGTTTGACATCGCGAAAGTAGAAAACAAGAAGGAGCATCAATTGTTGATGGTTGGTGAAACCACTAGTTTCAAGAAGGGCAAGGGCAAGAAGGGGTAGTTCATGAAACGGCAAATCAGCTGCTGCTCTAGTGAAGAAACCCAAGGTTGAACCCAAACCCGAGACTAAGTGCTTCTATAATAAGGGAACAACCACTGGAGCAGAATTACCCTAGATACTTGGTAGATGAGAAGGCTGGCAAGGTCGATAGAAGTATATTGGATATACATTATGTTAATGTGTACTTTACTAGTACTCCTAGTAGCACCAGGGTATTAAGATACCGGTTCGGTTGCTAAGTGTTAGTAACTCGAAATAAAAGAGCTACAGAATAAACGGAGACTAGCTAAAGGTGAGCTGACGATATGTGTTGGAAGTGTTTCCAAGGTTGATGTGATCAAGCATCGCACGCTCCCTCTACCACCGAGATTGGTGTTTGCGTTGAGCATAGACATGATTGGATTATGTCTATCGTAGTACGGTTATTCATTTAAGGAGAATAATGGTTACTCTATTTATTTGAATAATACCTTCAATGGTCTTGCACCTAAAGAAATGGTTTATTGAATCTCGATCATAGTGATACACATTTTCATGCCAAAAGATATAAGATAGTAATGATAGTACCACTTACTTGTGGCACTGCCATGTAAGTCATATTGGTATAAAAGCATGAAGAAGCTCCATGTTGATGGATCTTTGGACTCACTCGTTTTGAAAAGTTTGAGACATGCGAACCATGTCTATTGGTGTATATGCATGAAGAAACTCCATGCAAATGGACCGTTTGGACTCACTTGATTTTGAATCACTTGAGACATGCAAATCATACCACATGGGCAAGATGACCTGAAAGCCTCGTTTTTGAAGAAATGGAACAAGAAAGCAACTTGTTGAAGTAATACATTTTGATGTGTGCAGTCCAATGAATCTTTGAGGCACGCAGTGGATATCGTTATGTTCTTACTTCACGAGATGATTTGAGTAGATCTTGAGTATATTTACTTGATGAAACACAAGTCTGAATTATTGAATGGTTCAAGTAATTTTGGAGTGAAGTTAAAGATCATCGTGACAAGAGGATAAAATGTCCATGATATGATCATAGAGATGAGTATCTGAGTTACGAGCTTTGGCACGCTATTAAGACATAGTGGAAATTGTTTCACAATTAATACCGCCTGGAACACCATAGTGTGATGGTGTGTCCGAACATCATAGTTGCACCCTATTAGATATGGTGCGTACCATGATGTCTCTTATCGAATTACCACTATCGTTCATGGGTTAGGCATTAGAGACAACCGCACTCACTTTAATAGGGCACCACGTAATTCCGTTGAGGCGACCTGTTTGAACTATGGTTTGGAGAAACCTAAGTTGTCGTTTCTTAAAAGTTTGGGGTTGCGGCGCTTATGTGAAAAAGTTTTAGGTTGATAAGCTCGAACCCAAAGCGGATAAAATGCATCTTCATAAGACACCCAAAACAGTTGGGTATACCTCCTAATTCAGATCCGAAAGCAATAGGGATTGTTTCTTGAATCGGTCCTTTCTCGAGGAAAAGTTTGTCTCGAAAAGTTGAGTGGGAGGATGGTGGAGACTTGATATGGTTATTGAACCGTCACTACAACTAGTGTGTAGCAGGGCACGGGAAGTTGTTCTGTGGCACCTACACCAATTGAAGTAGAAGCTTATGATAGTGATCATGAAACTTGGATCAAGTCACTACTGCACCTCGTGGGGTGACAAGGATGCGTCTTGCTTGAGTGGTACAGTAATCCTGTCTTGAAGGTCATGTTGCTAGACAACAATGAACCTACGAGCTATGGAGAAGCGATGGTGGGCCCATATTCCGACAAATGGTTAGAGGCCATGAAATCCGAGATAGGATCCATGTATCAGAACAAAGCATGGACTTTGGTGGACTTGCCCGATGATCGGCAAGCTATTGAGATAAATGGATTTTTAAGAAGAAGACGGACGTGGACGGTAAGATCACCGTCTATGAAGCTCGACTTGTGGCGAAGAGTTTTTCACAAGTTCAAGGAGTTGACTACGATGAGATTTTCTCATCCGTAGCGATGCTTAAGTCCGTCGGAATCATGTTAGCATAAGCTGCATTTATGAAATCTGGCGATGGATGTCAAAATGAGTTTCCTTACCGGTTTTCGTAAGGAAAGGTTGTATGTGATACAATCGAGAAAGTTTTGTCGATCCTAAGGATGCTAAAAGGTATGCTGGCTCCAGCGATCCTTTCTAAGGACCGGAGTAAGCATCTCGGAGTTGGAATGTGCGCTTTGATGAGATGATCAAAGATTTTGGGTTTATACAAAGTTTATGAGAAACTTGTATTTCCAAAGAAGTGAGTGGGAGCACTATGGAATTTCGATAACAATATGTTGTTGACATATTGATGATCGAAATGATGTAGAATTTCTAGAAAGCATATAGGGATGTTTGAAAAGTGTTTTCAATGGAAAACCTGGATTAAGCTACTTGAACATTGAGCATCAAGATCTATGAGGATAGATCAAAAGCGCTTAATGGTACTTTCAAATGAGCATATACCTTGACATGATCTTGAAGGTGTTCAAGATGGATCGATCAAAGAAGGAGTTCTTGCGACATGTAAGGTATGAAGTTAAGACTTAAAGCTCGACCACGGCGAGAAAAGAGAGAAAGGATGAAGGTCGTCCCCTATGCTTCGGACATAGGCTCTATAGTATCTTTGTGTTGTGTACCGCACCGAAGTGTGCCTTGCCATGAGTCGATCAAGGGTACAAGAATGATCCAGAATAGATCATTGGACAGCGGTCAAAATTGTCCTTGGAATAAATAAGGACATGTTTCTCGATTATGGAGGTGATAAAGAGTTCGGCGTAAAGGGTTACGTCGATGCAAGCTTTAACACCTATCCGAGTGACTCTGAGTAGCAAACCGGAAACGTATAGTGGAGCAACCATTTGGAATAGATCCAAGCGGAGCGTGGAAGCAACATTTACAATATGACATAGAGAAATTTGCAAAGCACACACGGATCTGAAAGGTTCAGACCCGTTGACTAAAACCCGTTGACTAAAACCTCTCTCACAAGCAAAACATGATCAAACCTCAGAACTCATTGAGTCTAAATCACATAATGATGTGAACTAGTTTACAGACACTAGTAAACTCTTTGGATGTTGGTCACATGGCGGTGTGACCTATCAGTGTTAATCACATGACGATGTGAACTAGATTATTGACTCTAGTGCAAGTGGGAGACTGTTGGAAATATGCCCTAGAGGCAATAATAAATTAGTTATTATTATATTTCCTTGTTCATGATAATCGTTTATTATCCATGCTATAATTGTATTGATAGGAAACTCAGATACATGTGTGGGTACATAGACAACACCATGTCCCTAGTAAGCCTCTAGTTGACTAGCTCGTTGATCAACAGATGGTTACGGTTTCCGACCATGGACATTGGATGTCATTGATAACGGATCACATCATTAGGAGAATGATGTGATGGACAAGACCCAATCCTAAGCATAGCACAAAGATCGTAGTTCGTATGCTAAAGCTTTTCTAATGTCAAGTATCATTTCCTTAGACCATGAGATTGTGCAACTCCCGGATACCGTAGGAATGCTTTGGGTGTACCAAACGTCACAACATAACTGGGTGACTATAAAGGTGCACTACTGGTATCTCCGAAAGTGTCATTGGGTTGGCACGAATCGAGGCTGGATTTGTCACTCCGTAAACGGAGAGGTATCTCTGGGCCCACTCGGTAGGACATCATCATAATGTGCACAATGTGACCAAGGGGTTGATCACGGGATGATGTGTTACGGAACGAGTAAAGAGACTTGCCGGAAGCGAGATTGAACAAGGTATCGGGATACCGACGATCGAATCTCGGGCAAGTACAATACCGCTAGACAAAGGGAATTGTATACGGGATCGATTGAGTCCTTGACATCGTGGTTCATCCGATGAGATCATCGTGGAACATGTAGGAGCCAACATGGGTATCCAGATCCGCTGTTGGTTATTGACCGGAGAACGTCTCGGTCATGTGCGCATGGTTCCCGAACCCGTAGGGTCTACACACTAAGGTTCGATGGCGCTAGGGTTATAAAGGAAGTTTGTATGTGGTTACCGAATGTTGTTGAGTCCGGATGAGATCCTGGGCGTCACGAGGAGTTCGGAATGGTCCGGAGGTAAAGATTTATATATGGGAAGTCCTGTTTTGGTCACCGGAAAAGTTTGGGCGATATCGGTAATGTCTGGGACCACCGGAGGTCCCGGGTCCACCAAGTGGGGCCACCTGCCCCGAAGGTTGCGTGGGCCAAGTGTGGGAGGGACCAGCCCCTAGGAGGGCTGGTGCGCCCCAAAGGGCCCAAGGCGCAAGGGGAGTGGGAGGGCAAACCCTAGTTCGAGATGGGCCTTAAGGCCCACCTAGTGGGTGCCTCCCTCTTCCCCTCTTGGTCGCCCCAAAACCCATCTAGGGCTGGCCGCCACCCCTAGGGGTGGAAACCCTAGAGGGGCGCAGCCCTCCTTCCCTATATATATGAGGCATATGGGGCTGCCCATAACACACGAGAGCCTCCTCTCCGCGCAGCCCTGCCTCTCTTCCTCCTCCTCTCCCTTGGTGCTTGGCGAAGCCTGCGGGATGCCACGCTCCTCCATCACCACCATGCCGTTGTGCTGCTGTTGGATGGAGTCTTCTTCAACCTCTCCTCTCTCCTTGCTGGATCAAGGCATGGGAGGCGTCACCGGGCTGTCGTGTGTTGAGCGCGGAGGTGCCGTCCGTTCGGCACTAGGATCTCCGGTGATTTGGATCACGACAGTCGACTCCTTCAACCCGTTCTCATGAACGCTTCCGCTTAGCGATCTACAAGGGTATGTAGATGCACTCTCCTTCCCCTCGTTGCTAGTTTCTCCATAGATAGATCTTGGTGACACGTAGGAAAATTTTGAATTTCTGCTACGTTCCCCAACAGCCGGCCCCTCCTCGGTCCTCCCTCCACTGGCCGCCGGCCAGCCCCTCCTTGCTCCGCCTTCCTCCTCCGTCCTACTCTCTTCTCTCTCCTCGAGTCGCCCCTCCTTCTCCCTCCTGCCTGCTACATTTTGATTTAGTAGGCTAGTTCTATGCAACATTTTGATTTAGTTGATATGATTTAGTTGATTTAGTAGGCTAGTTGATTTAGAACATTTTGATTTAGTTGATTTAGTAGGCTAGTTCATTTAGTTGATTTAGTATGCACCATTTTATTATTATTTTTTCTGTACATGGATAGGTACGTAGTTGCTTTTGTTTTTTTTAATAAGTTACTTTTTGGCAAAATGTAGGTGGTACCTTGTCATCTAATATGTTACTAGATCTTAGGATTATAATTGTCCATCAAATTGCTTCTCGCGGAAGAACCAAAAATATCACACTACTGTTTTTCTTTCCTGTGAAGTGGATCGTTAATCCTTTGCTCATATTGCTTTAGGAAAAATGGCGCCACCACCACCACCACCACTATGTCTATTGTGCAAGTCAAGGTCTTGACAACCTTGCAACCGACAAGCTGTTAAGCATCTACTTCTAGCCGAGTTTTAAGTCATCTTGTAAGAAATTAGATGAAATGTAATAACTATTTTATTTTTAGTGTTGGCATTCTGCATTGTGTCATTTTGCTTATTTTACAGATCGTCCCATGCAATGTGAGGTTGAAATTCAACAAGTCGACAGGAGACACTGTGACATTTGAGGCTCTTGGGGGGCCGTACACTATGGAGGTCGAGAAAGGACACACTATGTCGCAGATTGGAGGAGATGGATGGGCCCGTTTCGTAGCTCGCATGTGTCTTACTGGTTGTGAGTTGATCAGCTTCTCCTTCAGAGCAGAAAGACCCAAGCTGGTTGTTATTTATCTCAACCTGATGGAAGATGATGAAGATGACGAAGATGAGGAAGATGATGCAGATAATGAGGACCCACTCGATGAAGATGATGAGGACCCACTTCATGAAGCCATCGTAGCTCAAAGAACAAGGCTGAGCGAGGAGGAGGTGTCCAACCTGTGGGACATAATTCCGCCACGTGCTGACTTTATCGGGGTGCCATTCGTGACCTGCCTGACAAATACCATGGTTGATCGACGTGATATGGTATGTTATACTTACAAATGCAAATTATCCGATGAAATACTTAGTGTACAGTCCAATGATATGGTATGTTGTGTGGAATCTAGTCGATGATATGTTTTAGTGTAGAGTTTGATCACATGCTTATTAGTGTAGAATCTAAAGAAACTATTAATAGTGTAGATAATCCATATGTACTTATTTGCGAGGCTATTTATTAATTGATATGTTTTTCTTATTCAGAAATTGGCAAAGAGCATATCTGTGAGTTATGGTATCGAGCACGATGAAGAAGGCTCACCGGACTACGCCTATCGCAAGGGCTCCATCACAACTCAGTACTTACCGCGTGGACACGGACGGTCGCACACACTTAAACTTCGGTTGGGTGGAAGAAATTCCTCGATGGCAAGAATCTTCGTGTTGGACGAGCCATCCTAATTACTATCGGAACACCAACCGCCCGAGGCTTGAGGATGATGATTGTCTTGATATCATCTAGAACTACATATGTGTAATTTGGAACTACATATGATGGTTATCTAGTATGATGATGATTGTCTTCGATATCATCTAGAACTACATATGTGTAATTTGGAACTACATATGATGGTTATCTACATATGATGGTTATCTAGTACTCCCTTCGTTCCAAATTATTCGTCGTGGTTTGAACTAAAACCACGACGAGTAATTTGGAACGAAGGGAGTACTACCGATAATGGTTTATGAATTTGATATCTAGTAGCGATTACCTAGTATCTAGTATTTGAAAGGAAACCGAAAGGGAAAGGTGCGGGGAAAATGATGAAAGATATAGCAATAGCGAGGAACTGCGAAATCGCTACAACTAAGTAATAGTAGCGCATTTGGAAAAAGCGTTGTCGATATAAATCAACGATAATAGCGCGAATGCGGACCGCGCTACTACTATAAGTTAGTTATGGCGCCTTATTAGTAGCGCGGCCACCCGCGCTGCTGCTAGCATCAAAACCCGCGCTACTACTAGGGTTTTCCACCCTAGTAGTGGGTGCCCCCCTCCACAGTTTAACACCTCGGTCATATCGTCGTAGTGCTTAGGCGAAGCCCTGTGCCGGTAACTTCGTCATCACCATCGCCACGCTGTCGTGCTGACGGAACTCTCCCTCGACCCTCTACTGGATCAAGAGCTCGAGGGCGTCATCGTCTTTGAGCGTGTCTTTGAACACGGAGGTGCCGTATGTTCGGTACTTGGATCGGTTGGATCGTGAAGACGTTCGACTACATCAACCGTGTTACTAAACGCTTCCGCTTTCGGTCTACGAGGGTACGTGGACACACTCTCCCGTCTCGTTGGTATGCATCTCCTAGATAGATCTTGCGTGATCGTAGATTTTTTTTTGAATTACCACGCTCCCCAACAAAATCGCCGTGAAGTTTCAGGTCATTTGGAGCTCCGTAGAACAACTATATCTATTGTAGCTCTTTTAGGTTCAGAATCCCAGTTGTCGGTAATTTCCCTCTCCATGCTTGCAAATTAAGAGAGAAAAGACATTAGAATTGCATCATAAAATGGAATGATGACCAAAATCATTATAAATAATAGTATGAAAACATGCTGCAAAATGGACGTACAGGGAGACGTCACCCAGCCGTATGTGTGCATATATCGGAGGTGTCATTCGTGTGGTGCTGGATCAGATTGGATCGCGAAGAAAGTACGACTACGCCAACCACGTTCATTAGAACATTTCTGCTTTCGGTCTACAAGGGTATGTAGACACTCTCACACTCGTTACTAGCTTCTAGTAGATTGGATCTTGGGTGAATTCATAGATATTTTTTTTGTTTTCCAGGCAATGATTCCCATCAACTCATCCTCTAACGTTGACTAACTTCCCACCAAAGAAGTAAACATTGGGATACATCTTTGTCTCCAAAGTCTTTGGATATCCCTAACCCTACCATTTTACTTGTGGTTTACTTTGGTCACTTGAACTTGCATTCAATATAAATGATTGTTTATCTCACTTTAGCAATTGTTTAGGCACACCTTTATATTCCAATAGTCCAAACTTTCTAATAAACAATGAAAATTTTGTTGTTGTTGATGGTACAGAAAAGCGCCAGTGCCATCGGTAGGGTGGAGAGTGTAGACGAAAGTACCAAAGGGGAGTTTGCACAGGTTTTTTTAACCAGGTTCGGCCCCTCATGGTAGAGGTAATACCCCACTCTTGTTTTCTTTTAAATTGGTGTGAAAGTACCTCGTGCAAGGGGGTTACAAGTGGAGGATGATGATGACTACCGAAGTCATCATCAAATATCAATAAGGCAAAAGGATTAGGGTTTGAGGTAGGAGAAGGGGGCTTTTTATAGTGTTTAACCTCAAGTAGTTGTTTTCAGTCGTTTGACACCGTGCGCAAGGGCCAAGTTGGCACCGTGCGCATGGGGTGTCTAGAGACGAAAATACTATCCCGTGCGCACGGGGTGTCTAGAGGCATATGTAGTCCCCCGTGGGCACGAGATGTCCAGAGAGTAGGGAACTAGCCCGACAACCCGTGCTAGGTAAGCGCACAGGGTGTCCAGATCCTCCGGGGTGCGCACGGGGTGTCCCATATACTTTGGGCATTTCCTATCGGCACAATGAGTATATGGAAATGATGGCAAAGATGCTCCCTTTCCGGTGGTAGGTGTAGGAAGGCAAGTATATAATTTTAGGGTGTTCCCACACCGTTATTCTTCCACCTTGACCGTTGTTGATAGTGCGGTTTCTCTATACAACACAAATAAAACCAAAATAGAACCTTCGAGTCACCAGAAAACCACGCCTTTTATCTTTTTTGGGGGGGAGGGGGTCAATCCTCTCCATAATAAGCATCCTAGGCAAAAGATGAACTGAGATAAATCTGGACTGTTGTCATTAGTTCCACTAATAATTATATTGCCATCACACCAAAAAAATCATTTAGAGCTAAATGCACTTTCACACGGGATTGTGACGCCATGCGTCGACCCTTATCCAGAGGGTATTACCCACACATCACAATCGAATATCACTAGTGCGAAAAAGCAGTATGGTTCAACGCTGGAGAAGAGATGCTCCACCTCAGACACGACCCCTCATAGAAACATCGTGGCCCCTAAGAAAGGCGGCGCCGCAGCTTCGAGACGACGCCCCTGAGAAACAAAGCGAAGGCGCGCGACGCGGCGTGAGTCTTAGCGAAAGGAACCGCAGCCCGGTCTCCTCAAAAACAAAACACGCCACCGGTTAAACCCGGCCTTCGCCACCACCTTAGAGGGAGCCAAGAGACGAGTCGTAAAACAGTCGACTGCGTTCGGACGAGGCGGGTGGAAAAGCCGACGACCTTTTTCTTGAGCCATAAGGCTCGTTTCCTTTATTTGTAAAACTAATCCATTCCTTTTTTCTTTCCTATTATTATTATCATTATTATTATCAGCTTGGAGCTGAGCGAGAACATAGTGGGAGCTAGTCTGTCACTGTTACTAGTAGTTGTTTTTTTTTTGGGAAGGAAAAAGGAAAAGTGTGGGGAAGAAGAAGAAGAAGAAGAAAGAAGAAGGGGAAAAAATATCGCCGCGGCGGGGAAGCAAGGAAACCCTAGCCAGAGCAGCCAGAGCCAGAAACACCAAAAGCGCCGGCCGCCGAATCGCCGGACGCAGAGAGACTCCCGCCGCCGCCGTGTGCCGCCGGCCTCCCCCGTCGCGTGACCGACCGACCGACCGACCGGCCATCGCCATCGCCATCGCCGCCGCCAAGGCACAGGCCCTCCCTCCCTCCCTCCCTCCATCCCTAGAGGCTACAGCAAGCAAGCAAGCAAGAAAGCAGGCAAGGAGGGGGGGATGGCGGACAGCGGCGGGGTCAGCGCCAACAACGCCGCCGCCGGCAACGACGACGAGGAGGGCAACACCGCCCCGTTCCCCGAGACGGTACCCCCCCTCCCTTCCCCTCCCTCCAGCTCAACCAAGAGGCCGTTTCTCGGCAGATCTGGCCAATCCCAATCAATTTTGTTTGATTCACTTTGGTTCCCAGCTTCACCTTCACCTCACCAAAGAAACGACTTTTTTCTACTTCCATGCCGATGCCGCCCACTAGCTAGCTAGGCCTTATCTTGATTTGTGATTACAAAATGAAATCATGCCTTAGATTAGATGCGCGACCGATGAATGCCGATTAACTCGTTTGCCCTTATCATCAATCAGGTCCAGATAGGAGGATCTCCCGAGTACAGGGTCGAGAGGAAGCTCGGCAAAGGCGGCTTTGGCCACGTCTTTGTCGGCCGCCGCCTGACCGGTGGCAGCGGCCGCGGCGCCGGTGCTCAGGAGGTGCTAATCTCTCTCTGTCTCTCTCTCTGTTTGTTTGTTTGTTTGTTTGTTTGTTTCTGCTTTTTTCTCATTCATTCATTCATTCATGTTCTGCAAAAACAAAAACAAAAAAATTTATTTGTATTTGTAGGTTGCAATCAAATTTGAGCACAACACCAGCAAGGGCTGCAACTACGGCCCTCCATACGAGTGGCATGTCTATTCGTAAGTCTCTATTCTGTCAGCGTCCCTTGTCACAACATGCTTCGCGTCATGACTTTTTTTTTCTACTGTATATATATATATACCAGTGCTCTTGGAGGTACTCATGGTGTGCCCAAGGTGCATTATAAAGGCCGGCAGGGTGACTACTATGTCATGGTATGAATTATTCTCCTTTCCCGACCGTTTTGCTGGATGACGTTACCCTCTTGCGTGGACCAGAACATTTCGTTTTATCCCTCTTGTGAAACTGCAGATCATGGATATGCTGGGGCCTAGCTTGTGGGATTCCTGGAATTCAGCAGGGCAGACGTGCGTTTCTTTCTTCTCTTACTAGTCTTCCTAACGGCTTAGGCCGACTTCCTTTTATTTTTATCTGCTTCTACCTAATCGAGGAAGCTGTTTAGTAGCTGCTTCTCTTGGAAGTCGCTCTTTCTCGACATACAACCGCACTGTTATGAGTATCTCTACTTGCTTCATATACCATACATTTTCTGATTATAAATATAACAGTTGTTTGTGCTGTATTCCTGTATCTAACATGTTTGAAGCAGAAATTATCGTTTTTCCTGCACCCATTACATTTGTTCTCACACTAACAAGCTCTTTTGTTGCATGTGAAGAAAAAATTTGGCTAGAATTTACATATCTACTCCCTCCGTTCCAAAATAATTGTCTTTCTAGCCATCTCAAATGGACTACAACATACGGATGTATGTAGACATGTTTTAGAGTGTAGATTCACTCATTTTGCTCCGTATGTAGTCACTTGTTGAAATCTCTAGAAAGACAACTATTTAGGAACGGAGGGAGTACGTGAGAACGGTGTAGTTGAAGGGCTGAGTCTTGACTATTTTATTTTTCACGCTCGATGATTTTTTTTTTTTCATCCTGCACCTATTCTTAAATTTTGCAGTGTAGTTTGTTACTTCCTGGTTTTCTAACTTGTGTCGAAAACTTTCAGCATGTCATCAGAAATGGTAGCTTGTATTGCTGCAGAGGCCATTTCTATCCTTGAAAGCATGCATTCTAAAGGGTAAGCAGGCATCCGAAGGTTAGCTATGTTTGATCCATTAGCCATTCTCCCTCTTTTCTCATGATGCTTCCATATATTTCTTTCAGATATGTACATGGAGATGTCAAACCTGAGAATTTTCTTCTCGGTCAGCCTGGAACTCCTCAAGAAAAGAAACTTTTTCTTGTAGATCTTGGATTAGGTAAACAAACCTCTTCATCCACCATATTCTTGCTACTTGTTAGTTTACACTGCAGCGGTGAAAGTTCCGAGTGTTCTGGTAGAATACTGTTGCTAGTGTACTGGTAGTTTAGATGACTCAAACTTGATAATCTTGACTGCTTTAGACCTTCAGTGTTCCATGTTGCTTTGTGTCTGGAAATTTGGATCATCTAAGATTTATTTTTTTCATTTGGCAGCAACAAAGTGGAAAGATCCTGCTACTCAACAGCATGTTGATTATGATCAACGTCCGGATGCCTTCAGGTCTGCCATGCCTTAAATTTGTTAGTTCCATACAATCTTATATATCTGCAGATGTTCTAAACCCTGCCTTCCTGATGTAGAGGAACAGTCAGGTATGCTAGTGCCCATGCGCATTTAGGAAGAACTGCAAGCAGGAGAGATGACTTGGAATCACTGGCTTATACACTAGTATTTCTCCATCGAGGCAGGTTGCCATGGCAAGGATACCAGGTACCGTATTGTCTAATCTATTTAGTTTTCTTGCCCGTTCACCATCATTTTGTAGCACCTCTGTTTGAGAATCTCATATAGATATTGTGTGTGTTTGCAGGGTGATAATAAATCATTTCTGGTGTGCAAGAGAAAGATGAGTACCTCACCTGATATCCTTTGCGGCCTCTGTCCTCAACCTTTTAAGCTATTTCTTGAGACTGTAGTCAACATGAAGTTTGATGAGGAACCAAACTACTCCAAGTTGATTTCTTTGTTCGATGTTCTAATTGGACCAAACCCTTCCATCAGACCAATCAATACCGATGGAGCCCAAAAGGTTCGTGTTAGGGCATTGCACATGATTTGAAGTTATCAGGTGAACCTGAAAACACTGCATGTGTTACTAAATTCTTTCATTCCCTGCAGGTAGGGCAGAAGCGTTCTAGGCTGATTAATGACGACGACGATAGCAATGCAAGAAAGAAGATTCGCCTGGGTGTTCCAGCAACACAGTGGATTTCAGTGTATAATTCTAGATCACCCATGAAACAGAGGTGCAGTTCTGATTCTCAAGCTAACTCTTCTCCTCTATTCTTGAACTGAAAAAGGCCCATGATTTCCTTCTGTACTCTTTGTTGCATGATGCGCGGAGTTCATAGTGTTTGCTTTGCTGCTTTGTTTTAGTGAAACCCACAGGATCATATTAGGATTTCTATTGACAGTTATCTACTGGTTCAAGTTCAGCTTTGAGGGTTTACCCTAATTATTTGAATTATAAAGCAACTTACAGACTTACTTTAGATGTATTCATGGAACCTGCGTACCGCATACTTTCCAGCACATTGTGTGCTTACATCTTAGGCTCATACTGGCTTCTGTATACACATGTTGTTGTTAGCCACGGTCAGTTATGCACAGTCCATCGTGTTGGCAAAAAATGCCTCACATAAGACTTTTCTTGTATGATCCAACTATGATAAGACAGGCAATTTGCCTGTCGTGTAGGCCTGGGGTGTGATGATCCTTCCCTGATATGATGTATTGTAATGCCCTCTTATGCGTAGCAATACGGTAAAAAGTTACCTTTCCACTGAGACCCGTGAAGCTCATGCGCCACATCCCTTATATTTCCATTTGCAGGGTTGCCTGTAGTTTATAATCTGTTAGGAGAAATCAAGTATAGTATAAATGAAGGAAACTTTACAATCTTTGCTGGGAACCAAAATACGCCGACAATCTACAGGATTCTCCTTCATTGTTTGCATCGATTGTTGCACCATCATCATCTTTTTATGTACTAGTTTATTTGTATACCGGCTGATTATCTTTTACCCTTGATAGGTACCACTATAATGTGGCTGACAATAGGTTAGCGCCACACGTGGAGAAAGGAAATGAGGATGGTCTGCTGATAAGCTCAATATCATCATGTGTTGATCTTTGGGCAATCATCATGGATGCTGGAACTGGCTTCACGGATCAAGTCTATGAGCTGTCTCCACATTTCCTTCACAAGGTCCCATCTGTCCCTCGTGTAACTTAATTCTCCTCATTTGCACTCATTTTAACCAAAAAAAGAAAAAAAAAAACAGGACTGGATTATGGAACAATGGGAGAAAAATTTCTACATCAGTTCTGTTGCTGGCGCCAATATCGGAAGCTCTCTTGTAGTGATGTCCAAAGGTATGCATATCTTTTGTGTTACATATAGTCTTTAATTTCCATATCTGTCACAAATGTTGCGGTATAGATAGTAAGCAAAGCATGTCTCTAGTAAGCAAAGCATGTCTCTGGTGGTGAATCAGCCAGTAAGAAGTAAACCTGGAGAGGAGAGCGAAGTCGCTGCTCCAAATCCGCTGGTATTCCATTTCCAACAGCGGATCAGTCATCTGAAATACCAGGAACAGGCACCTTCCGTCAAAGTGTCCTGCATAGGCATCTGTCATCTAAGTGTCCTGCTTACCAGATTGTAGTTGCCATCTTTTGATGGGAGCCCCTGTTCATGATTCTTTTGTTGCTTTTTATTTATTTACTATTATATATGTAATTGCTTAGGTGGTGCTGTAATATGTCTGATGATTGGCAGGCACACCATACACGCAGCAGTCCTACAAGGTGAGCGATTCCTTCCCGTTTAAATGGATAAACAAGAAGTGGAAGGAAGGCTTCTACGTGACGTCGATGGCGACATCAGGCAGCCGATGGGCCATAGTCATGTCGCGCAACGCTGGGTTCACCGACCAGGTGAGATTGTGGTTTCGTCATTCTTTCTGAAGCATTTTTTCGCTCGATATTTCCTTTCACACGCCGCCACTGTTGGCAAAGGTTTCTACAAATCATGGTTCCCCGAGTTGGCGTGTCTTGTTGGTGGTCTTGGGAGTTGACTTTGTAAAACGTTGTAACTGGTGTGGTGGCAGGTGGTGGAGCTGGACTTTCTGTACCCGAGCGAGGGCGTCCACCGGCGGTGGGACAACGGGTACCGGATCACGGCGATGGCGGCGACCGTGGACCAGTCGGCCCTGATCCTGAGCATGCCGAGGCGCCGGCCTCGGGACGAGACGCAGGAGACCCTGCGCACGTCGCAGTTCCCCAGCGCGCATGTCAAGGCATGCATGCTTGAACCCTCCCTCCCTCCCTCCCTCCCTCCCTAGTAAAGCAGCAAGTTGTTATGGATTGGAGAGGTTTTGCTGACTTGAGTTTGCGTGGCAATGTTGCAGGATAAGTGGGCCAAGAACCTCTACCTCGCCGGGATCTGCTACGGGCGAACGGTGGCGTAGCGGTAGCATTCCAGCCATGGCCGGCGCCGGCGGGCTTGCGGCATGGCCGGAGCAAGCTGGATGCAATGCATCCTTGGCAGTAGGTGACAGGCTCTTTGAGTGAGTCCTATTTATCCAGACCTGATTCCTGTTGCTGACACCCAACCCCAACCCCATCCCCATTCATGTGTATATTTTCATCATTCTGAAGCATTGGTGGTCAGCAGCAGGCAGGAGCATCTGCTTGCTTAATTCTAATTTTAATTTTAATTTTAATTTTAATTACCGCAGCATCGGTTGTAGTTTGTTTGTTTGGATGTATGGTGAATGAATGAATGAATGAATGAATGAGTTTCCTCATCATCTTATCTGACTCACTGCTAGTCATGATGATGATTATGTTGCTGGTCTCTTGTACCATGCATGTTTTTCATCAAAATCTACTACTATCTTGTTTTTTTATTTATAAAAAAAAAACTACTCCCTCTGTCCGTCCGGAAACACTTGTCATTAAAATGGATAAAAAAAAATGAGTTTCCTCATCATGGAATGTATATCTAGCACTAAATTGCTTCCAGAGAGCACTAAATCGCTTCTCATCGAGAAATAAGAGATCGAGTGAACCTCCCGGCTCCTCAGTCGTTTTGAGTTCCTGGCCGTTGGATCTGGTTGCTTGATGCGAATCTGGCCGTCCGATCTAGAGGTGAAAGGAGCTGGGCCGTCGGATCGAAGCCGCGGTACTGTAGCAATGAACAGTTTCACCCCCGCTGTAAAGATCTCGTGCCATCGCCGATATTCTGGTGCCCCCACGAGGTTATTTTCGTCATTTCACGTCTTAAGCCACCACGTGCCCTTCTCTGATTCGCTGCCTCCTCCCCAATCGGTGCTAGGGTTCGACCCGCATCCAGCCAGCCGCCCCATTCCCCCGTCCTCCCGCATCCTCGTCCTCCCACCCACGTCGCCGCCGCCGCCGCCCCCCGGACCTCGACGCCGCGGCTCTCGTGGAGATAACCTAGCCTCGCCTCCTTCCGCACTCCCGCACTCGCGCGCACGGCTCCTCCTCTATGCTGCCGCCTGCTCCCACCCCACTGCCATCTCCTTCACCTAGGTCGCCGGATCCCCGCTGTCGTCCTCGCGTCCACACAGGTGGTGCTCCGCCTCTTTCTCCCGTCCGGCCAGAACCATGGCGCCTGACCTCCCGCTCGCTTCGTGGCCCTTGGGCGTGGCTAGGGTTTGGGCTGTGCATCACCTTCATCGCCGCGTGGCTCCGGTGGACTCGGCGACTCATCTTCGTCTCCTCCTTGCCCTCACAGTGCGTCACTTGCCCACCCTTTTTTTTTTCTAAGATTTTGGTTGAGCTTGATTTGATCGTGGGTGACCTCTTTCTCTTTGGGTTTGGGCTGCAGGCGAGGATTGTGCTCGGGGAGGACCCACACAACGCGCCGCTCCCAACGGCGACGAGCTCGTGTGTGTCACGTCCAAGGGGTGTAGGTGTGTGCATGACTCTGCTTCTCTCTGCCTACTCTGTCTGTGCCCTGCTCCATTTGTTTGAATAGTGTTGAATCGAGCTCATCTGACGGTGTTTGTTGTGATGACTGATGAGGGAAGATTTGGTTGATGCTGGCTGCTGGGTTGCGTCATTTTTTTGGGAGTATTGTGGCGAATTACATATTTAGATTATGGTGTGGTCATGGAAACCTAGATAAGGAAACTGGTTTGGTGCTCTAGAGCCAGGTGTGTGCCCAAACAACTGAAAAGCGAATAGAACCACTATAAATTGAGGGACAGCAGTCTTCATTGCCTAATTCCCTTTGTATTTAAATTATAAATAATTAAATATATCTATCATCTCCTAACCATCGGCTCACGGGGACAGGACATGATCCAGGAGATGTTCGTAGTGTCGAGCCTCCTAACCATCGGCAGCTAGAGTTCCTCGATGGTTCGTATGGCCTTAACCGCAGCTAGGCTACCTGCGCCCATTCCTCAATTCTTCTGCCTCCTCTCAGGTATATTTTGTGTTTTTTTTCCTTATTTATTTCTCTTCCCGGGTACTTTCGATGGCTGTTGATATGTGTGTCCATATTTTCCCGGATGTCATGTTTGCAGTATATGAGGTAGCTTTCCTGTTAAAGTGACATTGCATGTCATGTTTGCTTTAAGGAAATCTTCCTATTTTTATTTTTCTACAATGTAGGGCACAGTTTAGACATGTTTCCTTTCTTAACTTGACCTGTTCCTGGAACTTTTATATTGATATGGTCTTGGTGGTCTCTGGTTTTGGTAATTAATTTGAAGGTCCATTTATCAAAAAAATATATTTAATTTGAAGGTCTACCTTTCTGGTTTTCATTACTTATATGTGTGTATAGATGCCCAACTTTTCACAACGTCTTGTTCTTGCAGGCATGATGTTACATCAGTGAAAATCTTGCAAGGAAAAATGACCGACCTGAATGGGTCAGACAGACATATACTGCATCAATGGAAACAAGGAATGTTTTGTCAATCTGACCTTAGCTCTACATATCTCAGAGTTCTACGACGACACAGACCAGCAACAGCCAGTGGGTGGAGCCACGTAGTCCGCCGATTAGGACTAAGATAGGCCCATGTTTCCTCCAAAGGATTCTCCTCTAGATGGCGATGCGGGGTCTTCTGTAACAGGTGTGTTATTTGTTTGAACGGCGGTCGCCTTTGTGCAGTGGTCGACCACTATCGCCATCTTCATCACTCCCATGTACTGGTACTTCACGTCAGTCATACAACCTTGAGCACCCGTTTGATATCTTGGAGGCGTTACCTTTGGCACTCTTCATGATTGTTGCGGTCCGTTCCCATAAAATCAGATTTGTTCATCCTTTTAGTACAATTTATTTCCTGTCAACAATCTGCTATGCATGCAGTCTTATGAGCAATTTTTTATTCAGGCCATGTTTTTCATAGTATTATTCAGGCACTACTTTTTGGTCTTTGGATATCATTGAACAAATGCTCAATCACCAGTTCTGCTTTCCACGCGATGTTGTTTTACCATTTTACCAGAGTAACTAATTAGTTTTCTTTATGATTTTCCCCTTCTGCCATGGTTATCATGCATGTACTATAATTTTCATTTGGATTAATTATAAATGTGGAGCTTATGATTTGGTTTCTATGTGTCCCCTCTTTTGGAGTAAGCCATCACTACGGCCTCATGATTATTGTTTGTATATATACAGCAAATGTATTTTTGTTTTATATTGATAAATCACGCTTTTAGTCATACTGGTCGAGAATAATGCTTATAGTTTACTGCCAACTACTTCTACTGATGGCTTGTATATTTTTATACAGATTGCCACCATATTTGTGAGCCTTTTGGTACGTCACTCATAGAATAAATATAATGGACTTGAGTGGTGGATTGAGTAACTTCCGAAATGGACCTTATTATCTTGGTTTCTCCTTTCACGACATGATCGTGTTGGATGTGGCATGACTTTGTGTAAGGCACTGATGGTCTCTGAGGTGAGCTCTTTATGTGATTCTAACTGCACTCTGTCTCCCTGCGCAAGTAGAACTGCAATTTAGTTGTTCTGAATTTTGTGTGTTGTAGACTCGAAGTCAAGGTTCTGGTCGATTTATATGTCTCTGAATATACTTATACTTCAAAATGCCGACCACTTTATTTAGATATTGTGTCTTTATCATTATTCTTCAGTATTTCCTCTATTTAGCTCTACATGACATTCTCTTCGCTGCTGCTTCTCTTACAGTCATCTAGCTACCACGTGACTTGGTTTACTGTACTACTGCTTCTATACTGCCTACGGATGAAGAAGAAAACAGATGCAGTTTGTGTTGTTTCTCTAATAATCCTAAGGAATTTTTAGGTTTCCCTTACTAATGTTATCATGCCATTGCCGACATTTGATCCGTTGCTCTCCGCAACAGTTATGTGGTTATCCATTTGATCTCTGTCATTGCAGCCCTTTATTTGATAGGGAACTACAAATTTCATATTTGCCATTTGGTGATAGTATTCACTTAAATTACATGCGCCGTCTAGGGTTTGAAGAGGAGATAGAGATAGAGATAGATAGAGAGGGGGGGGGGGGAGAGGGAGGGAGAGGGAGAGAGAGAGACCCTCACATGGCACAAGTAGATAAAAGTAAAAGCTCTAGACCAAGACAACCTAGATACAAAGCACACGTTTTGAATCACTCGTGTGTGTCGGTGTTTGCCAAAAACCTGGTATTTTGCTCAGTCGTGAAGTTTGCCATGACAGGTGCCTTCACAGCAGTAGCCTTCAAGTAAGGAATTAGCAATGCATGAGTTATTTCTATATGGTTTAACAGCAAAATCTCGGAAAGAATGCACCAAGCATATTCAATCAAATAAATGTCTCGCACATAGATAAAGCTATTTAAATGTTTCTCGTGAATGAACTGGTGACACAAAATATTTTTCACTATAGAACTGCAGGTTAGAATACCAGCTATTTATTTTCTTTTTTGAGTTGAAAATACCATGCTATTTTTTGGGCTCCGGTCTTCGGTTCTCTATTTTTCTGCCCACCCCTATCCAGAAAAGGTATCAAGGTTCAGTATATCCCTTAGCTTTCTCATTGATAAAATAACCGAATATATCAAAATGATAATGGCATTGGATTAAATTTAGAGGAATATGACAGAAAGTTTAACCTTCAATATTGTAGGTTTTCCTGATTGTCTGGCACCTTATTAGGAGACGACGACCGCTACCATGAATAGGTTTAAATGCCACATTGCTTTCATTGGACAAATCATGATAGAAAACTAATGTGCCTAAACTTATAACATAAACTACTGCTGCTTTGTTGTTTTTATTGAGGAAGGTTTAATTGTACCTGCCTAACTACTGTTGGAAATATGCCCTAGAGGCAATAATAAAATCATTATTATTATATTTCCTTGTTCATGATAATTGTCTTTTATTCATGCTATAATTGTATTATCCGGAAATCGTAATACACGTGTGAATACATAGACTACAATACGTCCCTAGTAAGCCTCTAGTTGACTAGCTCGTTGGTCAACAGATAGTCATGGTTTCCTGACTATGGACATCAGATGTCATTGACAACGGGATCACGTCATTAGGAGAATGATGTGATGGACAAGACCCAATCCTAAGCATAGCACAAGATCGTGTAGTTCGTTTTGCTAGAGCTTTTCCAATGTCAAGTATCTTTTCCTTAGACCATGAGATCGTGTAACTCCCGGATACTGTAGGAGTGCTTTGGGTGTACCAAACATCACAACGTAACTGGGCGACTATAAAGGTGCACTACAGGTATCTCCGAAAGTGTCAGTTGGGTTGACACGGATCGAGACTGGGATTTGTCACTCCGTATGACGGAGAGGTATCTCTGGGCCCACTCGGTAATGCATCATCATAATGAGCTCAAAGTGACCAAGTGCTTGGTCACGGGATCATGTATTATGGTACGAGTAAAGTGACTTGCCGGTAACGAGACTGAACAAGGTATTGGGATACCGACGATCGAGTCTCGGGCAAGTAAGATACCGTCGACAAAGGGAATAGTATCGGGTTGCTTGAATCCTTGACATCGTGGTTCATCCGATGACATCATCGAGGAGCATGTGGGAGCCAACATGGGTATCCAGATCCGCTGTTGGTTATTGACCGAGAGCCGTCTCGGTCATATGCGCATGTCTCCGAACCCGTAGGGTCTACACATAAGGTTCGGTGGCGCTAGGGTTATTAGGAAGACTTGTATGTGATTACGAATGTTGTCCGAGTCCGGATGAGATCCGGACGTCACGAGGAGTTCGGAATAGTCCGGAGGTAAAGATTTATATATGGGAAGTTGTCAAGCGGACACCGGAAAGTTTGGGGCATATCGGTATTGTACGGAGCCACCGAAGGGTTCGAGGGTCCACGGAGGCCACCCCTCGGGGGCCACATGGGCTGCGTGGGGCAGGAGCCAGCCCCTGGTGGGCTGGGCGCACCCCTCCCTTGGGCCCTTGCGCCTAGGGTTGGGGGAACCCTAGAGGCGCCCCCTTGCTTGGGGGCAAGTCCCCTCCCTTGCCGCCGCCCCTCTAGATGCCATCTAGAGGGGCCGCCCCCTTCTCCTTCCCTATAAATAGAGGGGTGAGGGAAGGGCTGAACACCTAAGCCAAGGCGTAGGCCCTCCCCACCCCAACACCTCTCCTCCTCCGTACGTGCTTGGCGAAGCCTGCCGAGATCTTCTGCACCAACAACACCACGCCGTCGTGCTGCCGTTGGAGCTGTCTTCTTCAACCTCTCCTTCCTCCTTGCTGGATCAAGACGGAGGAGACGTCGTCCGTACTGTACATGTGTTGAACGCGGAGGTGCTGTCCGTTCAGCACTTGGTCATCGGTGATCCAAACACGGCGAATCGACTCCATCATCACCATCCCTTGAGCGCTTCCGCTTTCGATCTACAAGTGGTATGTAGATGCAAACTCACTCCCTTGACTCGTTGCTTAGATGAACTCATAGATGGATCTTGGTGAAACCGTAGGAAAATTTTAATTTTACGCAATGTTCCCCAACAGTGGCATCATGAGCTAGGTCTATCGTAGTTCTCTATTGCACGAGTAGAACACAATTTGGTTGTGGGCGTAGATCTTGTCAACTTGCTTGCCGCTACTAGTCTTATCTTGCTTCAGCGGTATTGTGGGATGAAGCGGCCGGACCAACCTTACATGTGCGCTTCGTGAGACCGGTTCCACCGATGACATGCACTAGTTGCATAAGGTGGCTGGCGGGTGTCTGTCTCCCACTTTAGTTGGAGCGGATTCGATGAAAAGGGTCCTTATGAAGGGTAAATAGAAGTTGACAAAATCACGTTGTGGTTATTCGTAGGTAAGAAAACGTTCTTGCTAGAACCCAATTGCAGCCACGTAAAAGATGCAACAACAATTAGAGGGCGTCTAACTTGTTTTTGCAGCAATTGTCATGTGAGTGATATGGCCAAGTTGTGATGAATGATGAATGACATATTGTGATGTATGAGATCATGTTCTTGTAATAGGGATCACGACTTGCATGTCGATGAGTATGACAACCGGCAGGAACCATATGAGTTGTCTTTATTTTTGTATGACCTGCGTGTCATTGAAGAACGCCATGTAAATTACTTTACTTTATTGCTAAACACGTTAGCCATAGAAGTAGAAGTAGTCGTTGGCGTGACAACTTCATGAAGACACGATGATGGAGATCATGATAATGGAGATCATGGTGTCATGCGGTGACAAGATGATCATGGAGCCCGAAGATGGAGATCAATGGAGTTTTATGATATTGGCCATATCATGTCACTATTATATAATTGCATGTGATGTTTATTATGTTTATGCATCTTGTTTACTTAGAACGACGGTAGTAAATAAGATGATCCTTACAAAAATTTCAAGAAGTGTTCTCCCTAACTGTGCACCGTTGCTAAAGTTAAATGCTTTGAAGCACCACATGATGATCGGGTGTGATAGATCCTTACATTCACATACAACGGGTGTAAGACAGTTTTACACATGCAAAACACTTAGGGTTAACTTGACGAGCCTAGCATGTACATACATGGCCTCGGAACACGGAGACCGAAAGGTCGAACACGAGTCGTATGGAAGATACGATCAACATGAGAATGTTCACCGACGATGACTAGTCCGTCTCACGTGATGATCGGACACGGCCTAGTCGACTCGGATCGTGTAACACTTAGATGACTAGAGGGATGTCTAATCTGAGTGGGAGTTCATTTAAATAATTTGATTAGATGAACTTAATTATCATGAACTTAGTCTAAAAACTTTTGCATAATATGTCTTGTAGATCAAATGGCCAGCGCTCATGTCAACTTGAACTTCAACGCGTTCCTAGAAAACCAAGCTGAAAGATGACGGCAGCAACTATACGGACTGGGTCCGAACACGAGATCATCCTCATAGCTGCCAGAAACAATATGTCCTAGAAGGACCGCTAGGTGGCGCTCCGTCCCCAGAACCAAGAAATTATGAATGCTTGGCAGTCTCGTCTTGATGATTACTCCCTCGTTCAAGTCGGCATGCTTTACAGCTTAGAACCGGGGCTCCAAAAGCGTTTTGAGCAACACGGAGCATATGAGATGTTCGAGAGCTGAAACTAGTTTTCCAAACTCATGCCCGGTCGATAGATATGAAGTCTCCGACAAGTTCTATAGTTGTAAGATGGAGGAAAACAGTTACATCGGTGAGCACATACTCAAAATGTCCAGGTTGCACAACCGCCTGTCCCAGTGGACATAAACCTCCCGGACGAGGCGGTCATTGACAGAATCCTTGATCGCTCCCACCAAGCTACAAGAGCTTTGTGATGAACTACAATATGCAGGGGATGGTGAAGACCATTCCGAAGTATTCTCAATGCTGAAGTCAGCAGAGGTTGAAATCAAGAAAGAACATCAAGTGTTGATGGTCAATAAGACCACTAAGTTCAAGAAGGGCAAGGTAAGAAGAACTTCAAGAAGGACGGCAAAGATGTTGCCGCGCCCGGTAAGCCATTGCGGGAAGAAGTCAAAGAATGGACCCAAGCCCGAGGTGAGTGCTTTTATTGCAAGGGAAGGGTCCTTTGAAGCGGAACTGCCCCAAATACTTAGCGAATAAGAAGGCCGGCAACACCAAAGGTATATTTGATATACATGTAATTGATGTGTACCTTACCAATACTCGTAGTAACTCCTGGGTATTTGATACGGTGCCGTTGCTCATATTTTTAACTCACAGCAGGAGCTGCGGAATAAGCGGAGGCTGGCGAAGGGCGAGGTGACGATCGCGTCGGGAATGGTTCAGTCGATGTGATCGCCGTCGACACGCTACCTCTACATTTACCTACGGGATTAGTTTTGAACCTTAATAATTGTTATTTGGTGCCAAGTTTGAGCATGAACATTGTATCTAGATCTCGTTTGATACGAGATGGCTACTCATTTAAATCCGAGAATAATGGTTGTTCTATTTATATGAGAGATATGTTTTATGGTCATGCTCCGATGGTCAATGGTTTATTCTTAATGAATCTCGAGCGTAATATTACACATATTCATAGCGTGAATACCAAAAGATGTAAAGTTGATAACGATAGTCCCACATACTTGTGGCACTGCCGCCTTGGTCACATTGGTGTCAAGCGCATGAAGAAGCTCCATGCCGATGGACATTTAGAGTCTCTCGATTATGAATCATTTGACACATGCGAACCATGCCTCATGGGCAAAATGACCAAGACTCCGTTCTCCGGAACAATGGAGCGAGCAACCAACTTGTTGGAAATCATACATACCGATGTGTGCGGTCCAATGAGTGTTGAGGCTCGCGGAGGATATCGTTATGTTCTCACTCTCACAGATGACTTGAGTAGATATGGGTATGTCTACTTGATGAAACACAAGTCTGAGACCTTTGAAAAGTTCAAGGAATTTCATAATGAAGTAGAGAATCAACGTGACCGAAAGATAAAATTCTTCGATCGGATCGTGGAGGAGAATATTTAAGTCACGAATTTGGTACACACTTAAGAAAATGTGGAATCGTTTCACAACTCACGCCGCTGGAACACCTCAAGCGTAACGGTGTGTCGAGCGTCATGTCGCACTCTATTGGATATGGTGCGATCCATGATGTCTCTTACCGATTTACCTCTATCATTTTGGGGATACGCTCTAGAGACAACTACATTCACTTTAAATAGGGCACCGTCTAAATCCGTTGAGACGACACCGTATGAATTATGGTTTGGGAAGAAACCTAAGCTGTCGTTTCTAAAAGTTTGGGGATGTGATGCTTATGTCAAGAAACTTCAACCTAAAAAGCTCGAACCCAAGTCGGAAAAATGCGTCTTCATAGGATACCCTAAAGAAACCATTGGGTATACCTTCTACTTAAGATCCGTGGGCAAGATCTTTGTTGCCAAGAACAGATCCTTTCTCGAAAAAGAGTTTCTCTCGAAAGAAGTAAGTGGGAGGAAAGTAGAACTCAATGAAGTACTACCTCTTGAACGGGAAAGTAGTGCAGCTCAGGAAAATGTTCCTGTGATGCCTACACCAACTAAAGAGGAAAATAATGATGATGATCAAGGTACTTCGGATCAAGTTGCTACCGAACTTCGTAGGTCCACAAGGACACGTTCCGCACCAGAGTGGTACGGCAACCCTGTCCTGGAAATCATGTTGTTAGACAACGGTGAACCTTCGAACTATGAAGAAGCGATGGCGGGCCCAGATTCCAACAAATGGCTTGAAGCCATGCAATCCGAGATAGGATCCATGTATGAAAACAAAGTATGGACTTTGACAGACTTGCCCGATGATCGGCGAGCGATAGAAAATAAATGGATCTTTAAGAAGAAGACGGACGCGGATGGTAATGTCACCATCTATAAAGCTCGACTTGTCGCTAAGGGTTATCGGCAAGTTCAAGGGATTGACTACGATGAGACTTTCTCTCCCGTAGCGAAGCCTAAGTCCGTTCGAATCATGTTAGCAATTGCCGCATACTATGATTATGAGATATGGCAGATGGACGTCAAAACAGCGTTCCTTAACGGTTATCTTAAGGAAGAGCTGTATATGATGCAGCCGGAAGGTTTTGTCGATCCTAAGAATGCTAACAAAGTATGCAGGCTCCAGCGATCCATTTATGGGCTGGTGCAAGCATCTCGGAGTTGGAACATTCGCTTTGATGAGATGATCAAAGCGTTTGGGTTTATGCAGACTTATGGAGAAGCCTGCGTTTACAAGAAAGTGAGTGGGAGCTCTGTAGCATTTCTCATATTATATGTAGATGACATACTTTTGATGGGAAATGATATAGAACTCTTGGACAACATTAAGGCCTACTTGAATAAAAGTTTTTCAATGAAGGACCTTGGAGAAGCTGCTTATATATTAGGCATCAAGATCTATAGAGATAGATCGAGACGCCTCATAGGTCTTTCACAAAGCACATACCTTGATAAGATTTTGAAGAAGTTCAAAATGGATCAGTCCAAGAAAGGGTTCTTGCCTGTACTGCAAGGTGTGAGATTGAGCTCAGCTCAATGCCCGACCACGGAAAAAGATAAAGAAGAGATGAGCGTCATCCCCTATGCCTCAGCCATAGGATCTATTATGTATGCCATGCTGTGTACCAGACCTGATGTAAACCTTGCCGTAAGTTTGGTAGGAAGGTACCAAAGTAATCCCGGCAAGGAACACTGGACAGCGGTCAAGAATATCCTAAAGTACCTGAAAAGGACGAAGGACATGTTTCGTTTTATGGAGGTGACGAAGAGCTCGTCGTAAAGGATTACGTCGACGCTAAGCCCGACACGATCTGATGACTCTAAGTCACAAACCGGATACGTGTATATGTTGAATGGTGGAGCGATGGCTGGTGCAGCTGCAAGCGAGAGCGTCGTGAAGGGATCTACATGTGAAGCGGAGTATATGGCAGCCTCGGAGGCAGCGCATGAAGCAATTTGGGTGAAGGAGTTCATCACCGACCTAGGAGTCATCTTGTTGGGGAACGTAGTAATTTCAAAAAATTTCCTACGATCACGCAAGACCATGGTGATGGCATAGCAACGAGAGGGAGAGTGTCCGTCCACGTACCCTCGTGAGACCGAAAGCGAAGCGTTATAACAACGCTGTTGATGTAGTCGTGCGTCTTCACGATCCGACCGATCCAAGCACCGAACGTCGGCACCTCCGAGTTCTCGCACACGTTCAGCTCGATGGCGATCCCGGACTCGATCCAGCAAAGTGTCGGGATGAGTTCCGTCGACCTGACGGCGTGGTGGCGATGTTGATGCTCCACCGACGCGAGGGCTTCGCTAAGCTCCGCGACGATATGACTTCTCCGCGCAGGGCTTCGCTAAGCTCATGACGATATGACCAAGTGGAATATGGTGGAAGGGGCACCGCACGGCTAAGGAAAGATCCGTAGATCAACTTGTGTGTCATGGGGTGCCCCTGCCCCGAGATATAAAGGAGCCAAGGGGTGCGGCCAGCCTTGGGAGGCGCTGCTGGAGGAGTCCTACTCCCACCGGGAGTAGGACTCCCCCTCTCCTAGTTGGATTAGGATTGGAGGAGGGAAGAGGGAAGGCGCCCCCCTCTCCTGTCCTATTCGGACTAGAGGGGAGGGGGCGCAGCCCACCTGGCCGCCCTTCCTCTTCTCTCTTATGGCCCATTAAGGCCCATAGACCTCCGGGGTTCCGGTAACCTCCGGTACACCGTAAATTCGATTTAATTCGGAACACTTCCGATGTCCAAATGTAGGCTTCAATATATCAATCTTTATGTCTCGACCATTTGAGACTCCTCGTCATGTCCGTGATCACATCCGGGACTCGAACAACCTTGGTGCATCAATACTTATAAACTCATAATGAACTCGTCATCGAAGCGTTAAGCGTGCGGACCCTACGGGTTCGAGAACTATGTAGACATGACCTAGAACCATTCTCGGTCAATAACCAATAGCGGAACCTGGATGCCCATATTGGTTCCTACATATTCTACGAAGATCTTTATCGGTCAAACCGCATAACGACATACGTTGTTCCCTTTGTCATCGGTATGTTACTTACCCGAGATTCGATCGTCGGTATCCAATACCTAGTTCAATCTCGTTACGGTAAGTCTCTTTACTCGTTCGTAATACATCATCTCACAACTAACTCATTAGTTGTAATGCTTGCAAGGCTTATGTGATGTGTATTACCGAGAAGGCCTAGAGATACCTCTCCGACAATCGGAGTGACAAAACCTAATCTCGAAATCGCCAACCCAACAAGTACCTTTGGAGACACCTGTAGTACTCCTTTATAATCACCCGATTCGTTGTGACGTTTGGTAGTACCAAAGTGTTCCTCCGGTAACGGAGTTGCATAATCTCATAGTTATAGGAACATGTATGGGTCATGAAGAAAGCATTAACATACTAAGCGATCAAGTGTTAAGCTAACGGAATGGGTCATGTCAATCAGATCATTCAACTAATGATGTGACCTTGTTAATCAAATAACAACTCCTTGTTCATGGTTAGGAAACATAACCATCTTTGATTAACAAGCTAGTCAAGTAGAGGCATACTAGTGACATCTTGTTTGTCTATATATTCACACATGTATTATGTTTCCGGTTAATACAATTCTAGCATGAATAATAAACATTTATCATGGTATAAGGAAATAAACAATAACTTTATTATTGCCTCTAGGGCATATTTCCTTCAGCCTCCCACTTGCACTAGAGTCAATAATCTAGATTACAAAGTAATGATCCTAACACCCATGGAGTCTTGGTGCTGATCATGTTTTGCTCGTGGAAGAGGCTTAGTCAGCGGGTCGCAACATTCAGATCCGTATGTATTTTGCAAATCTCTATGTCTCCCACTTGGACTTGGTCCCGAATGGAATTGAAGCGTCTCTTGATATGCTTGGTCCTCTTATGAAATCTGGATTCCTTTGCCAAGGCAATTGCACCATATTGTCACGGAAGATCTTCATCGGTCCCGATGCACTAGGTATGACACCTAGATCTGAAATGAACTCTTTCATCCGACTCCTTCATTTGCTGCTTCAAGCAGCTATGTACTCTGCTTCACATGTAGATCCCGCCACGGCGCTTTGTTTAGAGCCGCACCAACCGACAGCTCCACCGTTTAATAAAAACACGATCCGGTTTGCGATTTAGAATCGTCCGGATCGATGTCAAAGCTTACATCGGCGTAACCATTTACGACTAGCTCTTTGTCACCTCCATATCGAGAAACATATCCTTAGTCCTTTTCGTATTTCAGGATGTTCTTGACCGCTGTCCATGATCCACTCTGGATTACTTTGGTACCTTCCTGCCAAGCTTACAGCTAAGCATCGTCGTGTCTGGTACACAGCATTGCATACATGATAGAGCCTATGGCTGAAGCATAGGAACATCTTTCATTTTCTCTATCTTCTCTCGTGGTCGGGCATTGAGTCCGACTCAATCTTACACCTTGTAATACTGGTAAAAACCTTTCTTTGCTCGATCCATTTTGAACTTTTCAAAACTTTATCAAGGTATGTGCTTTGTGAAAGTCCAATTAAGCGTCTTGATCTATCTCTATAGATCTTGATGCCCAATATGTAAGCAGCTTCACGAGGTCTTTCATTGAAAACTTTTATTCAAGTATCCTTTTATGCTATCCAGAAATTCTATATCATTTCCAATCAATAATATGTCGTCCACATATAATATTAGAAATGCCAGAGCTCCCACTCACTTTCTTGTAAATACAGGCTTCTCCAAAAGTCAGATAAACCCATATGCTTTGATCACACTATCAAAGCGTTTATTCCAACTCCGAGAGGCTTGCACCAGACCATAAATTGATCGCTGGAGCTTGCACACTTTGTTAGTACCCTTTGGATCGACAAAACCTTCTGGTTGCATCATATACAACTCTTCTTCTAGAAATCCATTCAAGAATGCAGTTTTTACATCCATTTGCCAAATTTCATAATCATAAAATCGGCAATTGCTAACATGATTCGGACAGACTTAAGCATCGCTTCTGGTGAGAAAGTCTCATCGTAGTCAACCCTTGAACTTGTCGAAAACCTTTCGCAACAAGTCGAGCTTTGTAGACAGTTACATTACCATCAGCGTCAGTCTTCTTCTTAAAGATCCATTTATTTTCAATGGCTTGCCGATCATCGGGCAAGTCAACCAAAGTCCATACTTTGTTCTCATACATGGATCCCATCTCGGATTTCATGGCTTCCAGCCATTTTGCGAATCTGGGCTCACCATCGCTTCTTCATAGTTTGTAGGTTCGCCATGGTCAAGTAACATGACTTCCGTAATAGGATTACCGTACCACTCGTGCGTATTTACTCTGGTTGACCTCGAGGTTCAAGAGCAACTTGATCTCAAGCTTCATGATCATCATCATTAGTTTCCTCACTAATTGGTGTAGTTGTCACAGGAACCATTTCTTGTGATGAACTACTTTCCAATAAGGGAGTAGATACTGATTATCTCATCAAGTTCTACTTTCCTCCCACTCACTTCTTTCGAGAGAAACTCCTTCTCTAGAAAGGATCCGAATTTAGCAACGAAAATCTTGCCTTCAGATCTGTGATAGAAGGTGTACCCAACAGTCTCCTTTGGGTATCCTATGAAGACACATTTTCCGATTTGGGTTCGAGCTTATCTGGTTGAAGTTTCTTTACATAAGCATCGCAGCCCCAAACTTTAAGAAACGGAACTTTGGTTTTTGCCAAACCACAGTTCATAAGGCGTCGTCTCAATGGATTTTGACGGTGTCCTATTTAACGTGAATGCGGCCGTCTCTAAAGCATAACCCCAAAGCGATAGCGGTAAATCGAAATAGACATCATAGATCGCACCATATCTAGTAAAGTACGATTCGACGTTCGGACACACCATTTCTCCGTGGTGTTCGGGTGGCGTGAGTTGCTAAACTATTCCACATTGTTTCAAATGTAAACCAAACTCGTAACTCAAATATTCTCCTCCACGATCAGATCGTAGAAACTTTATTTTCTTGTTACGATGATTTTCCACTTCACTCTGAAATTCTTTGAACTTTTCAAATGTTTCAGATTTGTGTTTCATTAAGTAGATATATCCATATCTGCTCAAATCATCTGTGAAGGTGAGAAAATAACGATACCGCCAAGTGCCTCAACATTCATTGGACCACAAACATCGGTATGTATGATTTCCAACAAATCAGTTGCTCGCTCCATAGTTCCGGAGAACGGCGTTTTGGTCATCTTGCCCATGAGGCACGGTTCGCAAGTACCAAGTGATTCATAATCAAGTGATTCTAGAAGCCCATCAGTATGGAGTTTCTTCATGCGTTTTACACCGATATGACCTAAACGGCAGTGCCACAAATAAGTTGCACTATCATTATCAACTCTGCATCTTTTGGCTTCAACATTATGAATATGTGTATCACTACTGTCGAGATTCAACAAGAATAGACCATTCTTCAAGGGTGCATGACCATAAAAGATATTACTCATATAAATAGAACAACCATTATTCTCTGATTTAAATGAATAACCGTCTCGCATTAAACAAGATCCAGATATAATGTTCATGCTCAACGCCGCACCAAATAACAATTATTTAGGTCTAAAACTAATCCCGAAGGTAGATGTAGAGGTAGCGTGCCGATCGCGATCACATTGACTTTGGAACCATTTCCCACGCGCATCGTCACCTTGTCCTTTGCGGTGCTCGTCTATTCCGTAGTCCCTGTTTGAGTTGCAAATATTAGCAATGAACCGAGATCAAATACCAGTGCTACTACGAGCTCTAGTAAGGTACACATCAATAACATGTATATCACATATACCTTTGTTCACCTTGCCATCCTTTTTATCCGCCAAATACTTGGGGCAGTTCCGCTTCAAAGGTCCATCGCTTGCAAGAAAAACACTCGATTTCAGCTTAGGTCCAGACTTGGGTTTCTTCTCTTGATCAGCAACTTTCTTGCTGTTCTTTTGAAGTTTCCTTCTTCTTCCCTTTGCCCTTTTCTTGAAACTAGTGGTCTTGTTGACCATCAACACTTGATGCTCTTTCTTGATTTCTACTTCCATGCTTTTAGCATCGCCAAGAGCTCAGAATTGTCTTAGTCATCCCTTGCATATTATAGTTCATCACAAAGCTCTTGTAGCTTGGTGGCGTGATTGGAGAATTCATCAATGACACTATCATCCGGAAGATTAACTCCCAGCTGAATCAAGTGATTGTTATACCTGGACATTTTGAGTATGTGTTCACCGACGTAACTATTCTCCTCCATCTTGCAGCTATAGAACTTATTGGAGACTTCATATCTCTCAATCCGGGCATTTGCTTGAAATATTAACTTCAACTCTGGAACATCTCATATGCTCCATGACGCTCAAAACGTCGTTGAAGACCCGTTCTAAGCCGTAAAGCATGGCACACTGAACTATTGAGTAGTCATCAGCTTTGCTTTGCGAGACGCTCACAACTTCGGCTCAAGATCTGCAGCAGGCCTGTCACCCAGCGGTGCTTCCAGGCGTAATTTTTCGTGCAGCAATGAGGATAATCCTCAAATTACGGACCCAGTCCGTGTAATTGCTACCATCATCTTTCAACTTTGCTTTCTCAAGGAACGCATTAAAATTCAACGGAACAACAAAGACGAGCCATCTATCTACAGAAAACATAGACAAGCAAAATACTATCGGTACTAAGTTCATGATAAATTTAAGTTTAATTAATCATATTAAAAACTCCCACTTAGACAGACATCTCTCTAGTCATCTAAGTGATCACGTGATCCAAATCAACTAAACCATGTCCGATCATCACGTGAGACGGAGTAGTTTCAATGGTGAACATCACTATGTTGATCATATCTACTATATGATTCACGCCGACCTTTCGGTCTCCGTGTTCCGAGGCCATATCTGTTATATGCAAGGCTCGTCAAGTTTAACTTGAGTATTCATGCGTGCAACTGTTTTGCACCGTTGTAGATGGACGTAGAACTTATCACACCGATCATCACGTGGTGTCCGGGTACTACTGAACTTTGGCAACGGTGCATACTCGGAGAACACTTCTTGATAATTTTAGTGAGAGATCATCTTATAATGCTACCGTCAAACAAAGCAAGATAAGATGCATAAAGGATAAACATCACATGCAATCATTATAAGTGATATGATATGGTCATCATCATCTTGTGCTTGTGATCTCCATCGCCAAGCACCGCCATGATCACCATCGTCACCGGTAGCGACACCTTGATCTCCATCGTAGCATCGTTGTCGTCTCGCCAACTATTGCTTCTACGACTATCGCTACTCCTTAGTGATAAAGTAAAGCAATTACATGGCGTTGCATTTCATACAATAAGCGACAACCATATGGCTCCTGCCAGTTGCCGATAACTCGGTTACAAAACATGATCATCTCATACAATAAAATATAGCATCATGTCTTGACCATATCACATCACAACATGCCCTGCAAAAACAAGTTAGACGTCCTCTACTTTGTTGTTGCAAGTTTTACGTGGCTGCTACGGGCTGAGCAAGAACCGTTCTTACCTACGCATCAAAACCACAACGATAGTTTGTCAAATAGACTCCGTTTTAACCTTCTCAAGGACCGGGCGTAGTCATACTCGGTTCAACTAAAGTGAGAGAGACAGACACCGCCGGTCACCTTTAAGCAACGAGTGCTCGGGCGGTGAAACCAGTCTCGCGTAAGCGTCTGGCGTAATGTCGGTCCGGCCGCTTCATCTCACAATACCGCTGAACCAAAGTATGACATGCTGGTAGGCAGTATGACTTGTATCGTCCACAACTCACTTGTGTTCTACTCGTGCACATGACATCAACGCATAAAACCAGGCTCGAAGCCCTCGTTGGGGAACGTAGTAATTTCAAAAAAATTCCTACGATCACGCAAGACCATGGTGATGGCATAGCAACGAGAGGGGAGAGTGTCCGTCCACGTACCCTCGTAGACCGAAAGCGGAAGCGTTATAACAACGCGGTTGATGTAGTCGTGCGTCTTCACGATCCGACCGATCCAAGCACCGAACGACGGCACCTCCGAGTTCGCACACGCTCAGCTCGATGACGATCCCGGACTCCGATCCAGCAAAGTGTCGGGATGAGTTCCACAAGACGACGGCGCAGTGATGATGTTGATGCTCCACCGACGCAGGCTTCGCCTAAGCTCATGACGATATGACTTCTCCGGCGCAGGCTTCGCCTAAGCTCATGACGATATGACCAAGTGGAATATGGTGGAAGGGGCACCACACGGCTAAGGAAAGATCCGTAGATCAACTTGTGTGTCATGGGTGCCCCCTGCCCAGATATAAAGGAGCCAAGGGGTGCGGCCAGCCTTGGGAGGCGCGCTGGAGGAGTCCTACTCCCACCGAGTAGGACTCCCCCTCCTAGTTGGATTAGGATTGGAGGAGGGAAGAGGGAAGGCGCCGCCCCTCTCCTGTCCTATTCAGACTAGAGGGGAGGGGGCGCAGCCCACCTGGCCGGCCCTTCCTCTTCTCTCTTATGGCCCATTAAGGCCCATAGACCTCCGGGGGTTCCGGTAACCTCCGGTACTCCGAGAATTCGATTTCACTCGGAACACTTCCGATGTCCAAATGTAGGCTTCAATATATCAATCTTTATGTCTCGACCATTTCGAGACTCCTCGTCATGTCCGTGATCACATCCGGGACTCGAACAACCTTCGTGCATCAATACTTATAAACTCATAATGAACTGTCATCGAAGCGTTAAGCGTGCGGACCCTACGGGTTCGAGAACTATGTAGACATGACCTAGAACCATTCTCGGTCAATAACCAATAGCGAACCTGGATGCCCATATTGGTTCCTACATATTCTACGAAGATCTTTATCGGTCAAACCGCATAACGACATCGTTGTTCCTTTGTCATCGGTATGTTACTTACCCGAGATTCGATCGTCGGTATCCAATACCTAGTTCAATCTCGTTACGGTAAGTCTCTTTACTCGTTCCGTAATACATCATCTCACAACTAACTCATTAGTTGTAATGCTTGCAAGGCTTATGTGATGTGTATTACCGAGAAGGCCTAGAGATACCTCTCCGACAATCGGAGTGACAAAACCTAATCTCAAATACGCCAACCCAACAAGTACCTTTGGAGACACCTGTAGTACTCCTTTATAATCACCCGATTCGTTGTGACGTTTGGTAGTACCAAAGTGTTCCTCCGTAAACGGAGTTGCATAATCTCATAGTTATAGGAACATGTATGGGTCATGAAGAAAGCATTAACATACTAAGCGATCAAGTGTTAAGCTAACGGAATGGGTCATGTCAATCAGATCATTCAACTAATGATGTGACCTTGTTAATCAAATAACAACTCCTTGTTCATGGTTAGGAAACATAACCATCTTTGATTAACAAGCTAGTCAAGTAGAGGCATACTAGTGACATACTGTTTGTCTATATATTCACACATGTATTATGTTTCCGGTTAATACAATTCTAGCATGAATAATAAACATTTATCATGGTATAAGGAAATAAATAATAACTTTATTATTGCCTCTAGGGCATATTTCCTTCACATACCCAATGCGTCGGGGCCGATCAAACTCTTCTGTGACAACACTGGAGCTATTGCACTTGCCAAGGAGCCCAGGTTTCACAAGAAGACCAGGCACATCAAGCGTCGCTTCAACTCCATCCGTGAAAATGTTCAAGATGGAGACATAGAAATTTGCAAAGTGCATACGGATCTGAATGTCGCAGATCCGTTGACTAAACCTCTTCCATGGGCAAAACATGATCAACACCGTAACTCTATGGGTGTTCGATTCATCACAATGTAACTAGATTATTGACTCTAGTGCAAGTGGGAGACTGTTGGAAATATGCCCTAGAGGCAATAATAAAAGCATTATTATTATATTTCCTTGTTCATGATAATTGTCTTTTATTCATGCTATAATTGTATTATCCGGAAATCGTAATACACGTGTGAATACATAGACTACAATCGTCCTAGTAAGCCTCTAGTTGACTAGCTCGTTGGTCAACAGATAATCATGGTTTCGACTATGGACATCGGATGTCATTGATAACGGGATCACATCATTAGGAGAATGACGTGATGGACAAGACCCAATCCTAAGCATAGCACAAGATCGTGTAGTTCGTTTTGCTAGAGCTTTTTAATGTCAAGTATCTCTTCCTTAGACCATGAGATCGTAACTCCGGATACCGTAGTAGTGCTTTGGGTGTACCAAACGTCACAACGTAATCGGGTGACTATAAAGGTGCACTACAGGTATCTCCGAAAGTGTCATTGGGTTGACACGGATCGAGACTGGGATTTGTCACTCCGTGTGACGGAGAGGTATCTCTGGGCCCACTCGGTAATGCATCATCATAATGAGCTCAAAGTGACCAAGTGCTTGGTCACGGGATCATGCATTACTGATGCAGTAAAGTGACTTGCCGTAACGAGACTGAACAAGGTATTGGGATCTTGACGATCGAGTCTCGGGCAAGTAACATACCGTCGACAAAGGGAATAGTATACGGGTTGCTTGAATCCTTGACATCGTGGTTCATCGATGACATCATCGAGGAGCATGTGGGAGCTAACATGGGTATCCAGATCCCGCTGTTGGTTATTGACACGAGAGCCGTCTCGGTCATGTTCTCGCATGTCTCCCGAACCCGTAGGGTCTACACATAAGGTTCGGTGGCGCTAGGGTTATTAGGAAAACTTGTATGTGATTACCGAATGTTGTTCTGAGTCCGGATGAGATCCCGGACGTCACGAGGAGTTCGGAATAGTCCGGAGGTAAAGATTTATATATGGGAAGTTGCCAAACGGACACCGGAAAGTTTCGGGGGCATAGACCGGAGCCACCGGAAGGGTTCCGGGGGTCCACCGGGAGGGGCCACCCCTCCGGGGGCCACATGGGCTGCGTGGGGCAGGAGCCAGCCCTGGTGGGCTGGGCGCACCCCCCAGGCCCTTGCGCCTAGGGTTGGGGGGCCCTAGAGGCGCCCCTTGCTTGGGGGGCAAGTCCCCCCTCCCCTTGGCCGCCGCCCCCCCTCTAGATGCCATCTAGAGGGGCCGGGCCCCCTTCTCCCTTCCCCTATAAATAGAGGGGTGAGGGGAGGGCTGAACACCTAAGCCAAGGCGCAGCCCCTCCCCACCCCAACACCTCTCCTCCTCCGTACATGCTTGGCGAAGCCCTGTCGGAGTACTGCTGCACCAACAACACCACGCCGTCGTGCTGCCGTTGGAGCTGTCTTCTTCAACCTCTCCTTCCTCCTTGCTGGATCAAGACGGAGGAGACGTCGTCCGTACCATACGTGTGTTAAACGCGGAGGTGCTGTCCGTTCAGCACTTGGTCATCGGTGATCCGAATCACGGCGAGTACGACTCCATCATCACCATCCCCTTGAACGCTTCCGCACTCGATCTACAAGTGGTATGTAGATGCAAAATCACTCCCTTGACTCGTTGCTTAGATGAACTCATAGATGGATCTTGGTGAAACCGTAGGAAAATTTTAATTTTCTGCAACGTTCCCCAACAACTACTTCCCCTTACTTATTAATACAAATATATGGTAATTATTTGTCAAATAATACATGGCCTTTGTTCATCTTATGCGCCAGCGGCGCAATGGGTGGAGTGAATGATAATGTACTCGCCTCTGACACAGTGCTGTGCTTTGGTTCACCATGGAGTCCGCCGGCGAGCAAGCAGCTTCCTCTGCATAGTTTCGTCGTCAGGGAGGACGTCGTATAGTAGCGTCATCCTCGAGGTACGTCCTGGCGAAGTCGACTTGGCTCTCTCCTGCACCTTCTCCTTCCCCGTTTCTCTTACCGCTGCTGTGCTCTTGACACTGTTGTTCCCAACTTAAGCTTCTGCCACTTGGTTCTCAGCAGGAGAGGCACAACCTCCGCCACACCAAAGAGAAGGACGATGGCTTCCATGAAGAGATTTGTCGAAGTGACTATTGATGACCTACATGTCTCAATCTTCATTTCCTTGTAGACTAAAAGCTGAGATGCCATGTCTTTGTGAGACGCCAATGCGATGATAATTTGATGCATGTAGCAGTTTTTTATTTTCATTGAAATGATTTTATAGATTATGTAGTACCAATTTTCCTTGATTCTATAGTACCAATTTTCCTAGATAGAGTGTTTTCTGTATTGTTTCAGAAACCCGTCCAGGACAAAGCATCTGATCATTTTTATCAATTCTTTGATTTTTAGCATTTCATTATACATATTTCAGCTTATAGGTTCCCCCTTCTCCCTCTTTTTTGCATGAGTCTGTTGTATTCATTATAATGTCCTGCTCTAATTTATTCACAAATATATTGAAAATGCTAATATGAAGGCAGAACCTTAGTTAAGCTTGAACTTGTTTGCTGAGTATATTGTAAATCTTCATCAGACATTCTGGAAATGAATGGTTCCATGCAGCTTCTGGGCGCTCTCGGGTTTGGGGACATCTATGGTGAAATTAGATGGCTATGAAGCTTCTGGCAAATGACAAGTCATGCTTGCTACTGCAGTTCATCGCAGCCTGGCACTAACTCATAAAGGTCTTCGAGTCGGAAGATAGGATGATGCCCATCGACAACAAGTCCATTAAGCTCCATATCTGGAAATGGTATTTACTCTGGTCTGATCTACTATAACAATTACTACCAGCTGCATATTGAATGATGTGGCGCTTGAAATTACTTCGTGGAATGTGAATTTTGAGTCATATAAGGTTTGTCTTGTGATAGACCGTAGTGTCGCATTCAATATTTCTTTATTTCCTATGAAAAAAGTTACATCATAAATGTAACCAAGTATAACAATAAGGAGAAAAATGGGGGCTCTGCTGCCATGTCTTAGAAGTCAGTATCCTCTTCAAAGGTTGTGCTATTAGATGGCGCCTCTTCAAATTCACAGCTGATCTTATGCCTATCAAGTTGATTTCGTCTTGCCGTACATATATTGCACTTTCAAGATGCTTGGGTGGAAAACTCAGTATGCTCTATGTATCTCCCAATTTGTTTGTATCAAGTTCGTGTGAGGCGGTCACTGTGAAGTAAATCGACAAGGCAGATGAATAACGCCACCTCTTAGTATGCTTAGCGATTATGGCTTCGTAGTTGATTCTTCTTATGTGTTCTCGCTTTTAGTACCGAACTGCGTGTTCAATGCCCGTCTTTTGTGGTCGGATGAACGCACCGAGCTTGACCCTGTCTTCTAATCTGATGTTGATCTTGAGATCCATTGTGTTTTACTTCTGTCGCAATTGAATGCTTCTTTACTTAATTATTATCATATATAAGTACAAATGCTATACTTAGGTTCCTACTTATATGTTGTTACATGCTTGGGTAAAACGTTGAGACCGGTACCCTCACGCCAGGGCGCGAACCCGATCTAGTTATAGTACATTCCATGAAAGCTAAGCTAGCAAAGGAAAAAACAGGCCAAGAATAAGTAAGGAATGAAAGAAAAGAAAAAGAAGCGATTTTTGGAGAGAAAGCCGAGCCGAGCCGTTGGAGGGAGGCGGAGGCGTACAAGTGGCCTTTGCTACACCAACCAATCCAGAGAGCAGCCATGGCCATGGCCATGCCCGGCCTCCTCCTCAAGCTCCTCCCTCCCTCCATCGCCTCCCAACGACGGTGGCCACCTCACCGTCGGCCACGGCCAGCCCACCGCGCCACCACCAGAATCACAAGCAGCAGCATCACCACACCCGCGACAAGGACCTCGACCACGTCTCCGGCGGCGGTGAAGCTCACCTACCTCGAGTTCAACGGCTGGCTGTGGGAGCTGCCCGGCGGCTTCCGCGTCCTCGTCGACCCCATCCTCGTCGGCAACCTCGACTTCGGCATCCCATGGCTCTTCGACGCCGCCAAGAAGACCCTCCCCAACTCCCAGCCAGCCGCCGCCCTGCAAGAGCTCCTCGCCGGCGTCGGCGTCGACCTGCTGCTCATCACCCAGAGCCTCGACGACCACTGCCACCTCCGCACCCTCACCCAGCTCGCCGCCGTCCGCCCGGGCCTCCCCGTCGTCGCCACGCCCAACGCGCGCCCCATCCTCTCCGCCCTCCCCTTCACCCACGTCACCTACCTCGAGCCCGGCCAGTCCACCGCCGCCGCCGCCGCCGCCGTCACCGTGCTCGCCACCGCCGGCCCTGTGCTCGGCCCGCCGTGGCAGCGCCCCGAGAACGGCTACATCGTCACCGCCGCCGCCGCCGCCGGGGGCAAAAGCACCAGCGTCTACTACGAGCCGCACTGCGTGTACGACGCCGGGTTCCTGCGGGGCAGGGCGGCGCGCGCCGACGTGCTCATCACGCCCGTCGTCAAGCAGCTCCTCCCGGCCGACTTCACCCTCGTCTCCGGGCAGGAGGACGCCGTGGAGCTCGCCAGGCTGCTCCGCCCCGGCTACGTCGTGCCCATGAGCAACGGCGAGTTCGACGCCAAGGGGCTGCTCGCCGCCCTCGTCTCCACCCGGGGCACCATCCAGGCCTTCAGGGCCATGCTCGCCGACGCGCTCCCCGACGCAAAGGTCGTCGAGCCCACCCCCGGCGTGCCGCTCCACCTCCGCTTCGACGACGACGACGACAACAACAATTCATCAACAACAACATCATCATCATCATCATCGTAGATTAGTTCCATTCTCCATTCATATTGCAACAACATAAGGCAGAGAAAGAGAGAGCAAAGATTAGTTCTTAGAAGAACAGCATCTATAGACATGCTCTAGTACAATGTATGTAGTAGTTCAAAAATTTCTTAATATCACCATATATGTAAGTATAATACAATCTACGTATTTCTTTTTTATTTCAAGGACAAGTATAATACAATCTCAGTCTACAACCATTCCATCATCATCATCGTCATCCTCATCCTCGTCCTCATCCGGCAAGGGCGAAGGCGGCGCGGCGTGGCCGAGATGAACCCAAAAGGACTGCAGCAGGGTCTTGGAGCCCAGGAATTGCCCGCCGGAGTCCGACTCCATGTCGTAGCACCAGGGGCCGCCGTGATCCCCACCGCCCGACGCCGTAACCGGTCCCTGTTGCTCCTGCTCTGCCGCCTTGGCGACGAAGAAGAGGCGGCCGTCGGAGGCGGCGAGCTCCGCCTGGATCACCTGCGGCCGGCCATAGAGCCTGGGAAGGTACACCTTGCCGGCCATGGATTCGACGACCGGCTTTGCCAGCGACACCGACGACGTCGTTCCGGTGAAAAGGGAGCCGCCGTCCAATGACTTGACCCTCTTCCATGCCATCTTGGCCTCGTCGAGCCTCAGCACGTAGATGGGCGGGGCTCCGTTGCTGCCCGTCAGCACGGCGAGCAGCTCCGAGCGCGAGCCGACGAGGTGGCAATTCTTGTAGGCGAGCTCCGGGGCGAAGCCGGCGGGCTTTGGGAGCGCGCTCCACGTCGCCTCGCCGGGATCGTAGACCCCTAGAGCGCCCTCCTGTCCAAGGCAGTAGAGCATCCCCTTGTGCATCACCGGGCTGCAGCAGCAGGACATTCTGAAGGAGCTCTGCTCCTCCACGCTCTTCCAGCCGCCGCCGCCCCAGCTCTCGACCCTGATGGTGCCCAAGAAGGCGCGGACGGCGAACACGTCGAAGCAGCAGCCATTGTTGTTGTTGTTGTTGTTGTTGTTGTTGTTGCGGCCATTGTCGTGGCCGTGGTGGCGCGGCGCGGAGCACATGAACCCCTGGTCGCCGCCCTCCCGGTTGGGCGTCTCGTGCACGGACCCGTCCAGGAGGTTGGCGAGCACGACGGTCGTGCTGGGCGTGCTGAGCATGACCCACCCGCCGGCGCCCGCGGAGAAGAGCCTGCCGCCTTGGGGCAGGGGAGGCGCGGCGAGGAGGAAGGTCCTGTGCAGGTGGGGGCTGTAGCAGCGGACGGCGCCGGCGGCGGTGAGCGTGGCGCTGAGCAGCACGGGCGCGGCGTCGGCCGGGTACACCGGGAACGCGCACGACCGCCAGCTCCTGCAGACGGCGCCGAACCGGGGCACGTCGGCGAGAGGGAGCCGGCCGCAGACGAGGCCCAGCAGCTCCGGCAGGAAGCCCGCCCAGTCCGGCCCTTCCTGCTCCTCCTGCTCCTCCATGTCTTCCGTCGTCTCGCAGCTGATCTCCAGTCCTGCAGCAGCAGATGCAGAGCCATGGGGTGGTGCCGCGGCGACTGATCGGGATCGGATCGGGGTTTCGTGGTGGGTAGTACCTCGCATCCGGGCGTCGAGGTCATGGTGGTGGTCGTAACGGGGCCGCTTGCCGAGGGGGGCGTGGTCGTGGTCGTGGTCGTGGGCGGCCGGGGAGCGGCGCTTGGCGACGGAGAGCGAGGAGAGGAGGGAGGAGATCTCCGGCACGCCGCCGCCGCCGCTTGGGTCGCGGTGGCAGCAGGGCTTCTTGGCGCTCCTCTCGGCGGCTGCCGGCGGCGGCGCCCTCTTGGCCCGATCCAGCATCCCGGTCCCGATCTGCTTCCCCTCCCCTGCCCCTGCTCGGTATGTATCCGCCATTGATCAACTCCAGAGCAGAGCAGAGACTCCAATCGGGCACGGGACCAAGAACGGATTTTTATCTCACCACCAGATTTAAGGCCAGGGAAGACTTGATCCGTCGGTCCAAACAAAACCTGGACCGACTCGGATCTGACGTTTTTTTATTTATTATAACTAAAATTGCCATAAATAAAAAAGAAAAGCGTTCTTTTGGTAGTGCCATGACGTTAGAGGGTGTTTCGTCCTTGCAGATTCGATTATCGAAAACACTAACGCCCACACGCGTGGATCCGTGTTCGTTTATGGGTGCACGAATCTTGGCATGTTTGTGGTGCCACGTAGGACTGGGCAGGTGTGTGGGCCCCATACGCCGAAAGGGTCGAAGCACGGATCTTTACCAATGACATGTACCTAAAAAGCACCAAGTTAACATTAGAAGCGAAACAACAACTGCAATATGATGTAGTACAACACTCCCACCGTCACATTATATCAGTGTAGCATCCAATATATTCACAGCTTGGATGAATAAACATCTTATATTATGAATGGGCCGGAGGGAGTTTATTACATTTGTACAAATATCAACCAATTGGCTACAATTAACTGTTGCTGTGTTGTTGGTGTTCTTGCTACTCTTCTATGTATATCTAGACATCATGAGAACATTAAAGTAACACCCTTGGTTTGAGACTACGTTTGCCAAAGGTTAGCACACTTAAGGTTAGGTGTGTGTTTGGTTCAAGCCACATCTTAGGCAAGCCACACTATGGTCCCACATCACATACACTCAAAAAGTGTGGCAAGATTCTCTTTGGCGTGCCAACTTGTGGCTCTCGTTTTAAAGAACTAACCTTTTGGCAAGTTTGGTAACATTGTATGGCAAAATGTGGCACTCCTAGGCCTAGAACCAAACAACACTTCCTTGTTGCCGTGTGGCCTAGGATTGCATGTTTATTCATTCAGTACAATGCATCTTGCTATGCAGCCTCATATATGTTAGATATGGCCCTAGTTAACCTACCGATAAATGGGTTACAGATATATTCAGTTAAATGTCCGATTCAACGATTAATCCCTTATCAGCCCCCGACCTATATGGTACCAGCTACCGATATCCTGAACAGTGAGTATATATAAGCCATGGATGAAACTAACCTCGATGGTAAACAACAGATGTTCCCAATATTGTCCTGTATAAGTACATCTAAAGGCATGTTAAGCACAACAGGCTAAACATCAACCAAATATATCCATGGTAGAGAACATAATATCCGAATGATAGATTCACGATGAAGGTTTAAGCACACTAGTTAAGAAAAACAAGAAGTGGAAAGGTGTGTTATTAACTGCAACAGGCCTAATATTTAGAAACAAGCAAACATGGTCATTCAAACTTGTATTGTGCAGGTCTAAGTACACTAGTTATTGTTAAATCAAATGGACAGGCGTGTTAAATACTCCCTCCGGTCCTTTTTACTCTGCATATAAGAATTGTCTGAAGTCAAACATCACAAAGTCTGACCATAATTATATGAAAAAAATATCAACATCTACCATGCTAACACTACTAGGAAAATGCTTATACATAGAAGTTTAGTAGTAGCGCCTGTTTGGGACCCCATGCTACTCGTATATACCAGTAGCGCCTGCTAAAACACGCGCTACTGCTACTGTATAGCAGCAGCGTTGGTTGGTATGGGTCGCGCTGCTGTTACGTGGGTCGCAGGGCCAAAATGCTAGCCCACTTAGTTGTAACGTGGGCTGCGCACTGGCGCTACAGCTAGTGGGCTTAGCAGAAGCGCTGGGCCATTACCCACGCTGCTGCTAAGCCCACTTCTTCCCCGCACGCCGGCCTGCGCGCGCCCCCCTCTCACACTCGATCTCATTCACTCACACTCACTCTCCCTCCCTCAATCCCCTCGCTCCGGCCGCCTCCCCCGCGCCGGCCGCCCTCGCCTGCGTCGGCCCTCCTCCCGTGGGCCGCCTCCCTGTGGCCCTCCTCCCCACCGGCCGCCCTCCCGCTGGCCCTCCTCCCCCGCCGGCCGCCCCCCGCGCCGGTCGTCCTCCATCGGGAGGTACTCCTCCTCCCTAGTTTATTTTGAACCCTAGCTAGTTGAAAAATGTAGGTTAAATCTTAGAATAATGTGGTAGGTTATGATCTTAGGTGTTTAATCTTAGAATAATGTAGTATGAACCCTAGCTAGTTATGATCGAACCATGTTCAAAATGTAGGTTTTAGTTTAGGTGTAGTTAATATAATTTAGGTATTTTAGGTGTTTAATCTTAGAATAATGTAGTATGAACCCTAGTTATGCTCGAACCATGTTCAAAATGTAGGTTTTTAATTAGGTGTAGTTAATAGAATTTAGGTGTTTTGGGTGTATTTAACAGAATTCTAGGTTGATTCGTTTTGAAGTGGACATGTCATATTTTGAACATGTCACATTTGTTGTTATTTTTTTAGTTAAAGCAATTATTCCTGTTATACGCAATTTTTCCGAGTGGCCTATGTTATGCCAGAATGTTGATTCGTTCACGTTCCGGCAAATTTCAACCGCTCGATATGTCCTGCTTTTAGCAAAGGTCATGCCGAATTTTGCCAAGTGTTTATTAATTTTGTTTTCATAGTTAAGCATTTTGTTCTCGACGTCGACGATGCCTATCCCGCATCCTCGTCGTCGACTCGGCGGAGGAGGCCTGCTTGATCAGAGGGGCCATGTCCGGGACTGGGCTCTGCCGGGCTGGTACTGGGAGGTGCTACCCACCGGGGGGCGCAGCTTGGTGAGGAGCCAGCCCGTCATTGACCCGAACCTTCTTTGGTGGCGGTCGCGTGGGCCACTGATGATGCGGAGGCTTTCGTCCCCCGCGGAGGTGGTACGTCACCGTGTCAGCGAGGAGGACGAGCACGTCCGTCGCTACATGGTTGCGTTGGAGGGCAGGTTCGACAATACCTAGCCGGTTCTTCAAGGATCTCACTGGAGCTATGATCCTGTGATGGTTCCTTCTCTTTGGGTGTCCACCGCCCATGCTGATACACCCGTCGTTCACTAGGGTTCTGGCTGTATTAGTGATGTTATATGTATGATACTATTCGAGATTTATTAGTGATAATATTCGACGATGAATGGACGCAAGAGATGATTTAGTTTTGCTTATTGAATGCATGCTATTTTAAATACTAATTTATTTTATGATTTAGTTTTGCTTATTGAATGCATGTCTGTTTCAACTATGAACATAGGAAATGTCTGACGACGAAATTAAGGGAATTCGTTATGTGCGAGTACTGTGAAGACGAGCGCGGTCTGTGCGACAGGCCTCACCTGGTAGGTGTAGGCGCTTCAGCATCAAGTTGGATGAGACCTTTGAAGTGGGCGCTTCAGCATCAAGTTGGATGAGACCTTTGAAGTGGATACAGTAAGTCACAATGACACAAGTCTTTTTTCGTATTTAAGCATGACTTCTGCTTCTTTTGCTTTAACTTATAATTTTATTTTTTTACAATTCTACTAGCGTATCCCCTGCCATGCAAGAATGTATGTCTTGGATAAGATTTGCTTCTCAGATATGTGCAGTATGGAGGTGAAGAGAGTTCATTTGAGGACCGAGCACGGCTATGCTTTTTCCGTAAAATTATACAATGCAAAGAACTACTCCTATTTTGAATGCTCAAATTGGAGAGCACTATGCAAGGCGTATGCATTTGAGTCGGGTATGCTTATCACCTTCGATATTTGTCTCGAAGATGAAATTGAAGGTCATATCGACATCTGGGTCGATGTGTAGACGCCTCCAGTTCTACCTCTATGTGAGTTTCTCAACCATATTTATTAAGTAATTTATACTGTTTATTTAAAAATAGTTGACAACTAGTTAACATCACATATGCATCTATGTCTATATATGCATCTTTGACCGAGCATTTGCATTCATAACTGCTGAAAACTGTTAAAACTTGCAATCTTGTCTTGATGGTTGCCACCAAATCTAGAGCTCATATACATTTGTTCCAATGGAGTAATTTGGAGCTTGCCATGTCTACTACATGCCCATGCCATTTGCATAAATGTCAAAATTGCTCTACTTGCTGTTGTGTGCCACCCAAAGTAGCAACGTGTTTCTATTGACAACTTATTTCCATTCAAGCAAACATGTACGGGACTTGGTGGACATAACCTACTACTGTCCTGGGGCTGAACTAAACTGCGAGGAGATAAGTCATTATGTTTCATGGCTTGAGGATCTTGATATTGTCATGAAAGGTTATTTTCCTGGACTTCGAAATATTAGTACTTGATACGTGCAGCTGATACGTCTCCAACGTATCTATACTTTTTGATTGTTCCATGTTATTATTACCTGTTTTGGATGTTTTATATGCATTAATATGCTATTTTATATGATTTTTGGGACTAACCTATTAACCTAGAGCCCAGTGCCAGTTTCTGTTTTTTCCTTGTTTTAGAGTTTCGCAGAAAAGGAATACCAAATGGAGTCCAAACGGAATAAAACTTTCGTGATGATTTTTCTTGGACCAGAAGACACCCAGGAGACTTGGAGTGCAAGTCAGAAGAGCCTCGAGGCGGCCACAAGGGTGGAGGGCGCGCCCAGGGGGTAGGGCGCGCCCCCGACCTTGTGGCCCCCTCAAGGATCCCCTGACCTAGATCTTCCTCCTCTATATACTCTTATACCCCAAAAACATCCAGGGGAGCAACAGAACCACTTTTCCACCGCCGCAACCTTCTGTACCCGTGAGATCCCATCTAGGGGCCTTTTCCGGCGTCCTGCCAGAGGGGGATTCGATCACGGAGGGCTTCTACATCAACACCATTGCCTCTCCGATGAAGCGTGAGTAGTTTACCACAGACCTACGGGTCCATAGCTAGTAGCTAGATGGCTTCTTCTCTCTCTTTGATTCTCAATACAAAGTTCCCCTCGATGTTCTTGGAGACCTATTCGATGTAATACTCTTTTGCGGTGTGTTTTCCAAGATCCGATGAATTGTGGGTTTATGATCAGCTTATCTATGAATATTATTTGAATCTTCTATGCATTCTTATATGCATGATTTTGATATCTTTGCAAGTCTCTTCAGACTATCGATTTGTTTGGCCAACTAGATTGGTTTTTCTTGCAATGGGAGAAGTGCTTAGTTTTGGGTTCAATCTTGCGGTGTCCTTTCCCAGTGACAGTAGGGGTAGCAAGGCACGTATTGTATTGTTGCCATTGAGGATAAAAAGATGGGGTTTTCATCATATTGTTTGAGTTAATTCCTCTACATCATGTCATCTTGCTTAATGCGTTACTCCGTTCTTTATGAACTTAATAATCTAGATGCATGCTGGATAGTGGTCGATGTGTGGAGTAATAGTAGTAGATGCAGAATCGTTTCGGTCTACTTGACACGGACATGATGCCTATATTCATGATCATTGCCTTAGATATCGTCATAACTTTGCGCTTTTCTATCAATTGCTCGGCAGTAATTTGTTCACCCACCGTAATATTTTCTATCTTGAGAGACGCCTCTAGTGAAACCTATGCCCCCCTCCGGGTCTATTTTCCATCATATAATCTTCTATTTTCCATCTTACAAGTTTTCGATCTACAATCTCTGTTTCCTATTTACTTCGTTTGCAATCATTTACTTTCCTTTCTATAACCTTAAAATACCAAAAATATTACTTTACCGTTTATCATCTCTATCAGATCTCACTTTGCAAATAACCGTGAAGGGATTGACAACCCCTTATTGCGTTGGGTGCAAGTTGGTGTTTGTTTGTGCAGGTATACGGTGACTTGAGCGTTTTCTCCTACTGGACTGATACCTTTGTTCTCAAAAGCTGAGGGAAATACTTACTCTACTTTGCTGCATCACCCTTTCGTCTTCAAGGGAAAAACCAACGCAAGCTCAAGAAGTAGCAGCGACCACTAGTGTGCGTACTGAACTACGGTCACATCTATTTAGGAAAGATGGTAAGATTTTTACTATTTGTCCTTAGTGCATCTTTTGCATACATTATTTTTCAAGCTAAACTTCATTACTAAGTATGTTACTACGATGTTCTTCAATAGGGACTCCCGATGAATGTTGTGCCTCGTTGGATCGAGCCTAAAGTTCGTATGACAATGATTAGCTTATGGCCAAGACACCCTACATTGCACATGAGTGCGTTCATGATTTCTCAAAGCGAGCAAGTCTTAATAGTCAAAGACTGGAGCAAAATTGTGAAGGATCGTAGCTGGACTAGGGGGCAGCAATCAGAAGCGTAGCCCAAAATTAGGAGACAGGTTCATCTGCATTCTCCAATATGATGAAGCAGGAGTGCTACACATGTTTTATGCTATTTTACCTTAGCTAGTGATGATGATGTGCTACACTATGATTATGATGATTAGATAGTGTTGGTGGTAATGACTATGATGATTATTAGCTAGTGTTGGTGGTAATGACTATGACTGATGATTAGATTGTGTTGGTGGTAATGACTATGATGATTATTAGCTAGTGTTGGCTTGGTGATGACTATGATGCAAGAGTTTTTTATTAATATGATGATGATGTTGATCATGATGATTTGTTTGGTGGTGGTGACTAGTGGTAATGAATATGTTGTTTAAACAGACTAGTTCATGATGAGTTGTTATTATGTTCATGATGAGTTGTTATTATATAAAAGATATATCTGTTTAAACATGTACATGGCCAAAATGCAGAAAAAACATAAATTGTAGCAGTGGCGAGGGCTAAAAGATTACCAGCATTGATACTAGTATCTGAAGATACCAGTAGCGCTGGGTTAAACAAGCGCTACAACTAACAAATAGTTGTAGCGGCGTAGCAGTAGCGCGGGCACCAGCGCTACTGGTAGCTAAAAACCAACGCTACTGGTAGGGTTTTCCCTGGTAGTGTAAAGTTATACAATATGAATATTTAAGTTATGACACATCTACTGATATTGATTTCATATTGTGAATGTTGGTATTTTTTCCTATAAATTTGGTCAAACTTTACGTAAGCTTTGAAAGATCGTGGATGTCGCCTAGAGGGGGGGGGGTGAATAGGCGCTTTTAAAATAATTACGGTTTAGGCTTGAACAAATGCGGAATAAACCTAGCGGTTAATTTGTCAAGCACAAAACCTACAACAACTAGGCTCACCTATGTGCACCAACAACTTATGCTAAGCAAGATAAACAACTAAGTGATAGCAAGATAAATGACAAGAAACAATATGGCTATCACAAAGTAAAGTGCATAAGTGAAGGGCTCGGGTAAGAGATAACCGAGGTACGCGGAGACGATGATGTATCCCGAAGTTCACACCCTTGCGGATGCTAATCTCCGTTTGGAGCGGTGTGGAGGCACAATGCTCCCCAGAAGCCACTAGGGCCACCAGAATCTCCTCACGCCCTCGCACAATGCAAGATGCCGTGATTCCACTAAGGGACCCTTGAGGGCGGTCACCAACCCGCACAAATGGCAACCCTTGGGGCGGTCACGAACCCGTACACTTTGGCAACCCTTGGGGGCGGTCACCGGTACCCGTCAAATTGCTCGGGGCGATCTCCACAACCTAATTGGAGACCCCGACGCTTGTCCGGAGCTTTACACCACAATGATTGAGCTCCGAACACCACCAACCGTCTAGGGCGCCCAAGCACCTAAGAGGAACAAGCTCAAGGGCACCAAGAACCCAAGAGTAAGAAGCTTCTCAACTTGTAACTTCCACGTATCATCGTGGAGAACTCAAACCGATGCACCAAATGCAATGGCAAGGGCACACGGAGTGCCCAAGTCCTTCTCTCCCAAATCCCACCAAAGCAACTAATGCTAGGGAGGAAAATGAGAGGAAGAACGAAAGAGGAACACGAAGAACTCCAAGATCTAGATCCAAGGGGTTCCCCTCACTTAGAGGAGAAAGTGATTGGTGGAAACGTGGATCTAGATCTCCTCTCTCTTTTCCCTCAAGAACTAGCAAGAATCATTGGAGGGATCGAGAGTTAGCAAGCTCAAGAAGGTCAACAATGGGGAAGAACACGAGCTCAAAGATTCGATCTCAAGGGGAAGAAGACCCCTTTATAGGTGGGGAGAAAACAAACCGTTATCCCTCACTCAGCCCGCCTGACGCGGTACTACCGACGGAGCTGCGGTACTACATGATCGGCAGCGGTACTACCGCTGCAGGTTGCGGTACTACCGCAAGTGCAGCACTCGCCGATGAAGGCTGTTGCACGAGCAACGAACGGTAGAACCGGCGAGCGGTACTACTGCTACGCTACTTCTGGTACTACCGTAAGGCAGGCAGCACTAGCCGCAGAGAAAGCACGGAAGTAAAAAATTACTTCCGTACCTACTTCCGCCGAGGGAGGACCTGCGCAAAAATCCGGCATGGTACTACCGCACACGAAGAGCGGTACTACCGCGTAGGGCGCGGATGTAAAAATTACATCCGCCCCTACTTCCGCTCATGCTGCTAAGCCTGGCCAGAGCCCACGGTACTACCGCACCAAGGGCGGCAGTACTACAGCGTGGGCACGGATGTAAAAAAATTACATCCGCCCCTACTACCGCTTGAGTAGCTGCGCCTGGCCTGAGGCCACGGTACTACCGCTCCCACAGAGCGGTACTACCGTGAGCATCTGCAGTAATACCGGGGTGGACTGCGGTACTACCGCAAGGGCCTGCGGTACTACCGCTCCGGAGAGCAGTACTACCGCATGCCCCAGATTAGCAACACTAGGAGTCCTTCATTTTGTAGAGAAGACAACAGAGGGAAACAATAAAACCAGAACTGCCATAACTTCTACAAATGAGCTCCGAATTGAGCAAACGCAAGCTTGTTGGAAACAAGACAACGAGTAGCATCGAAACAGCTTGTTGGATATAGTTAGAAGAGGCAGAGGAGGTATGCCTAACAAACAAAGGAGTGAAACCTCCAACAGAGAAGAAACGACATATCCTCCAACATCGAAAACATCATAGAAGATGCAAGAGAACTCCGTTTTCGATGAGCTCGAGCTTGTCATAAAAATGACCATAAGCTCCAAATCTCACAAGGAGAAGAACCAAACAAGAACCAAAATAGATGATGCAAGGATGCAATGGTTTGAGCTCTCTACGAATGATACGATCAAGCTACTCATCGAGAGCCCCCCTTGATAGTACGGCAATCGATCCTATAACCCGGTCTCCCAACTACCATCATGAGACCGGTAAAATAGAAAACCTATCAAGGGCAAACCTTTGCCTTGCACATGGTCCACTTGAGCTAGACGATGACGATCTTGACTCCCTCAAGTTGGACCACCTTTCTTGATTGCGTTGGCTCGATGAAGACTAGTTGATTGCTCCCCCATACTCCACTATGGGTGAGCCACTCTTCCGCTTATCTTCACAAGTCCATTGTTACCACAATGGACGGCAAGCTTCAAGCACTTGATCTCTTAGTGATGCATCACTTGAACTTGCACACCGCAACCTAACCCCACAAAGAACTCTCACGAAGACCATGGGTTAGTACACAAAGCGTAATGGACAATGCTTACCATACCATGGGATCACTTGATCCCTCTCAGACATCTTGTATGCGCTTTGTGTGTTGATCAACTTGATTCACTCTTGACTTAGTCTTGATCAACCTTGATTCTTCCCAACTCTCTTCATTTGGATGATGTCTTGAAGGTAAACATGAATGATCACACAATCTTCTTCTTCAAGACATGCTTGCAATAAGCTCAACACTCACATGACCAATCTTTGGATAATTCCTTAATAGCACCTTGGTCAACACATAAACTCCTCGGTTAACACATAAACTCCTTGAAACCAACACATGGACTTCAAGAAATGCCTATGGACAAATCCTTCAAATATAACTCAATGCAACCATTAGTCCATAGAGATAGTCATCAATTACCAAAACCAAACATGGGGGCACCGCATGTTCTTTCAGGCTTGACTTTAGACAAATCTTATTATGCGAACTAAAAAGGACTGGAGGGAGTACAACATTCTTAATAGCAACCAAATATAGTCATTCATAGAGCTATTGTTAAAATAGGTATTGATGAAATTGAACTGCACAGTTCATACTAGCACATATAGAAAATCACATTGTGAATAACTGAAATAAACAAGTGAAAGTGCTAGTTATCGACTAGAGGGGGGTGAATAGGCGATTTTTATGTAAGTCTTCAAAACATGGAGGCTTTGAAGACAAACAGTAGTAATGAACCTATTGATATGCAACGGAAGGTAGACTACACTAGGCAAGCCATAGTCAGGTAAGCAATGAAGTGAAAGCACGAAGACTATCAGCCTCTAGGTAGTATGGATCGGGATGGAAGATGGTATGAAGCCAAACAACAAACAGTCTTCACACAATGAAGACAATCAGATCATGCAAGCAGACAATGACTTCATGAAGACAAACTGTAAAGTAAAGGGAAGTGAAGGATAGAACCAGTTGCTTGGTGAAGCCAAGGATTTGGTAGACCAGTTTCAGTTGCTGTGACAACTATACGTCTGGTTAGGGAGGCAGAGATTTAACTCAAAAGACCGCATCTTCACCTTATTCCCCTTGAGCTAAGAACACACAGTCCTTGCCCAATCACTCTGGTAAGTCTTCAAGGTAGACTTCCAAACCTTCACAGACTTTGTTCACTGGCAATCCACAATGGCTCTTGGATGCTCAGAACGCGACGCCTAACCGGCTGGAGGATTCACAGTCCTCAAGTGTAACAAGTCTTCAGATCATGCGGACAGAAAGACTTCAGTGATGCCTAACACTCTTTGGCTCTGGGTGTTTTGGGCTTTGTCCTCGCAAGGATCTCTCTCTCAAATGCTTCGGAGGTGGGTTGCTCTCAAACGACAAAAGCCGTGCATTAACTCTGAGCAGCCACCAATTTATGGTGTAGGGGTGGGCTATTTATAGCCAGGAGGCAACCCGACCTAATTTGTCCAAAATGACCCTGGGTCACTAAGGAACTGACACGTGTCCAACGATCAGATTTCAAACACACGCGGCAGCTTGACTTGGGCTACAACATACAAGTAAAGCTGACTCATCCAGCTCTGGATAAGATTTGCTCTCATTGTCTTTGCTCGAAGACATAGGATCTGGTTGAGCATCACATCAGTCACTCTGACTTTGTTCACCTGGACCCCACTTAACAGTATAGTGGTTCCTATGACTCAACAAATAAGAAAAGGAAACTACGAAACAACTATGTCTTCGCATTCCATAGTCTTCATATGAATGCCTTCTCATGTCATAATCTTCACTGTGAATATCTTCACAGACCACCCTTATCTTCAATGTCTTCATACATTTTTAGGGGTCATCTCTGGTAGGTAAACCGAATCAATAAGGGACTACTACCTGTGTTATTCTGCAATTCTCACAAACACATTAGTTCCTCAACCAAGTTTGTCGTCAATACTCCAAAACCAACAAGAGGTGGCACTAGATGCACTTACAACAAGGCATACTACGAACAAACAAAGATGACAATTGAAACTGGACATATGCTAACTACAAACAACCGAACAATCAAAAACCGTAGAAATAAACAAGGCGTAATGCAAACAACCAAATATAGCAATAAATACAAGTTTTACCTCCATCAAGAGGGCCCGAACCTGGGTAAACATCATCTCCATTGTTCCTGTTACCATCTGTCAGAGATCCACATCTCGGGACCCCTACACCAAGGTCTGTCGGTTTTTACACCGAAAATTAGCATCGGGGGATTGCCAATGCTGATGGGCTCACTGTTCGTTGGAACAGGCGATGATACCACATTTTGGGTGATCTGAGGAAGGATTTCATCATCATTTCTTACATTGTCATCATGACCAATGTCTTCAGCTACGATGGTGTCAGTAGCTGGAATATCTTCAGTGACATGAGCCTTTGTGGGAGCAGGTTCATGCACGACAACTCTTCTCTCTATGCTGTGGAGGAAGGAGGAGCAACTGAGATTGGCATTACAAGCAACAGCTCTTGAGGAGCGGATGAGGCAGTGGTGCTTGTGCCCTTCATGAAGCCTTTGAAGACTTTGTCTTTTGCCGCTTTTGAGTGGGAGAGGCAGCAGGGGCTTCTTCTTTCTTGCGCTTTTTGGCTTCAACTTCAACTTGTTGTGTCCTCTTCCTCTCTAAAGCAATAGAGGAGGCAGATGTCTTTGGGCTAGCAAAGTTTGGCGGGAATATTATCTTGGGCACATATTGCCTTGAAGTCTAAGTAGTAGAAGTCACGGGCTTATTCTTCTTCTTCTTGATCAGCTTCAGATCAAGTGTTGTACAGCCAAGTGTCTTTCTCTCCAAGCCTTCATTGTGAGCTTGCACGGTCTTCTTAGCGTATTTCTTGAGGTACCTGCCTCGGTGTTGTGAGTACTGCGGGCCAGCCAACTATCCTCTCCTGCGCAAATGTGGGTCATAAGTGAGGTGAGGGCCGCCATGGTTGATACGTCTCCAACGTATCTCTAATTTTTGATTGTTCCATGCTATTATATTATCATTCTTGGATGTTTTACAACCATTTTATAGCAACTTTATATCATTTTTTTGGGACTAACCTATTGACATAGTGCCCAGTGCTAGTTGCAGTTTTTTGCTTGTTTTTTTACTTTGCATAAAATCAATACCAAACAGAGTCCAAACGCAGTGAAACTTTTTGGAGATTTTTTCTGGACCAGAAGACACCTGTTGGACCAAAGAAGTACTAGAGGGGGGCTCCGAGGGGAGCACAACCCACTGCCTAGGGGCCCAGGCGCGCCCTGGTGGGTTGTGCCCACCTCGGCCGCCTCCCGCACCGCCTCTTTGTTCTATAAATACCCCAATATTCCGGAAACCCTAGGGGAGTCGACGAAAAACAATTCCAGCCGCCACAAGTTCCAGAAACCACAGATCCAATCTAGACACCATCATAGAGAGGTTCATCATCCTCATTGGTGCCTCTTCGATGATGCGTGAGTAGTTCATTGTAGACCTACAGGTCCGTAGTTAGTAGCTAGATGGCTTCCTCTCTCTCTTTTGATTCTCAATACAATGGTCTCTTGGGGATCTATTTGATGTAACTCTTTTTGCGGTGTGTTTGTTGGGATCCGGTGAACTTTGAGTTCCTGATCAGATCTATGTTTTTATCCATGAAAGTTATTTGAGTCTTTTGATCTCTTATATGCATGATTACATATAGCCTCGTATTTCTTCATCGAATCTTTGGTTTAGTTAGGCCGACTAGATCAATTTTTCTTGCCATGGGAAGAGGTGCTTTGTGATGGGTCCGATCTTAGGGTGCTCAATCCCACTGACAGAAGGGGGCATGACACGTATGTATCGTTGCTATTAAGGATAACAAGATGGGGTCTATTCCTACATGAATAGATCTTGTCTACATCATGTCATCATTCTTATTGCATTACTCCATTTTTCCATGAACTTAATACACTAGATGCATGCTGGATAGCAGTCACTGTGTGGAGTAATAGTAGACTAGTAGTAGATGCAGGCAGGAGTCGGTCTACTAATCTTGGATGTGATGCCTATATAATGATCATTGCCTGGATATCATCATAATTATTTGAAGTTCTATCAATTGCCCAAAAGTAATTTGTTTACCCACCGTATGCTATTTTTCTCGAGAGAAGCCACTAGTGAAATCTATGGCCCACGAGTCGCTTCTTTATCATATTTGCCTTTGAGATCTATTTTTATTCGCTTTTATTTTCAGATATATTAATCAAAAAACCCAAAAATACCTTGCTGCAATTTATTGTTATTTATTTTATCTCGCGTTCCCGCGAGATCTACTTATCCAATCTACTACAATTTTATCTATCTTTTTACCCGGGAGGGTTTGACAACCCCTCTTTTATGTCGGGTTGCAAGTATTTGTTCTTTGTGTGCAGGTAACGTTTACGTAGTGTTGCATGGTTCTCCTACTGGTTCGATAACCTTGGTCTCATCACTGAGGAAAATACCTACCGTAGCTGTGCTGCATCATCCCTTCCTCTTTGGGGAAATACCGACGTAGTTCAAGCAGCATCAATGGTCTTCGACTTATCTTGCCTGAGTTGGTGCGCAAGCCACTCATCTCGTATGTTGTCCCGAAAGGCGGCGATCGCCTCAGCGTCGGGGCAGTCTACGATTTCGTTATTTTTAGTTAAGAACTTGTTCCAGAATTTCCCTGCCAACTCACCAGGTTGCTGAATGATATGGTTGAGGTCGTCGGCATCTGGAGGTCGGACATAAGTGCCCTGAAAGTTTTCCCTAAAGGCATCCTCGAGTGCTTCCCAGCTCCGATTGAATGAGGAGGCAAGCTGTTCAGCCAATGCCTCGCCGGCCCCTTTAGTTTGAGCGGAAAATATTTGATAGCATGGAGATCATCTCCATTTGCCATATGGATATGGAGAAGGAAATCTTCGATCCACACAGTAGGATCTGTCATGCCATCGTATGACTTGATGTTGATGGGTTTAAACCCATTAGCGAACTGATGTTCCATTACCCTGTCTGTAAAACAGATCGGGTGAGCGGGGCCTCGGAACCGAGTAGTGACGTGTCGGACATCGGGAGATATTCGTGTATAAGCTTGGCCCCGAGCTTGACCATTCCTGTCCATCCAGGCGTCATAGTCGTCGAGCACGGCTGGCCCACGCCCTCTTGACCCGTAGATGGACCGAGGGGGCGCCCGGTGTTGGGGAACGTAGCAGAAATTCAAAATTTTCTACGCATCACCAACATCTATCTATGGAGAAACTAGCAACGAGAGAGAGGGGAGTGCATCTTCATACCCTTGAAGATCGCGATGCAGAAGCGTTACAAGAACGCGGTCGGTGGAGTCGTTCACGAAGCGATTCAGATCGCGGCCGAATCCGATCTAAGCACCGAAGAACGGTGCCTCCGCGTTCAACACACGTGCAGCCCGGTGACGTCTCCCATGCCTTGACCCAGCAAGGAGAGAGGGAGAGGTTGGGGAAGACTCCGTCCAGCAGCAGCATGACGGCGTGGTGGTGAAGGAGGAGCGTGGCAATCCTGCAGGGCTTCGCCAAGCACCGCGGGAGAGGAGGAGGAAGAGAGGTAGGGCTGCGCCAAGAGGGAGAGGTTCTCATGTGTTCGGCAGCCCCCATACCTCAAGTATATATAGGGGGAGAGGAGGGGCTGCGCCCCCACCTAGGGTTCCCTCCCTAGGGGTGCCGGCAGCCCCCAGATCCCATCTGGTGGCGGCCAAGGGGGGAGAGAGAGAGGGGCGCACCTAGGGTGGGCCTTAGGGCCCATCTGCCCCTAGGGTTTGCCCCCTCTCCTCTTGAGTGCGCCTTGGGCCTTGGTGGGAGGCTCCCCAGCCCACCTAGGGGCTGGTACCTTCCCACTGTTGGCCCACATAGGCCTCTGGGGCTGGTGGCCCCTCCCGGTGGACCCCCGGACCCTTCCGGTGGTCCCGGTACATTACCGGTGATGCCCGGAACACTTCTGGTGGCCAAATCCTCACTTCATATATATCAATCTTTACCTCCGGACCATTCCGGAACTCCTCGTGACGTCCGGGATCTCATCCGGGACTCCGAACAACATTCGGTAACCACAGAAAAAACTTCCTTTATAACCCTAGCGTCATCGAACCTTAAGTGTGTAGACCCTACGGGTTCGGGAACCATCGAGACATGACCAGAGGCGTTCTCCAATAATAACCAACAGCGGGATCTGGATACCCATGTTGGCTCCCACATGTTCCACGATGATCTCGTCGGATGAACCACGATGTCAAGGATTCAATCAATCCCGTATACAATTCCCTTTGTCTACCGGTATAGTACTTGCCCGAGATTCGATCGTCGGTATCTTATACCTTGTTCAATCTCGTTACCGGCAAGTCTCTTTACTCATTCCGTAACACATCATCCCGTGATCAACTCCTTGGTCACATTAGCATATGATGATGTCCTACCGAGTGGGCCCAGAGATACCTCTCCGTCACACGGAGTGACAAATCCGATCTCGATTCGTGCCAACCCAATGCGACACTTTCGGAGATACCCGTAGTGTACCTTTATAGCCACCTAGTTACGTTGTGACGTTTGGTACACCGAGCATTCCTACGGTATCCGGAGTTGCACAATCTCATGGTCTAAGGAAATGATACTTGACATTAGAAAAGCTTTAGCATACCTAACTACGATCTTTGTGCTAGGCTTAGGATTGGGTCTTGTCCATCACATCATTCTCCTCTGATGTGATCCCGTTATCAACGACATCCAATGTCCATGGTCAGAAACCGTAACCATCTATTGATCAACGAGCTAGTCAACTAGAGGCTTACTAGGGACATGGTGTTGTCTATGTATCCACACATGTATCTGAGTTTCCTATCAATACAATTATAGCATGGATAATAAACGATTATCATGAACAAGGAAATATAATAATAATAACTAATTTATTATTACCTCTAGGGCATATTTCCAACAGTCTCCCACTTGCACTAGAGTCAATAATCTAGTTCACATCGCCATGTGATTAACACTCACAGGTCACATCGCCATGTGACCAACATCCAAAGAGTTTACTAGAATCTAGTTCACATCATTATGTGATTAACACTCAATGAGTTCTGGGTTTGATCATGTTATGCTTTTGAGAGAGGTTGTAGTCAACGGGTCTGCAATATTCATATCCTTATGTATTTCGCAAAACTTTATGTGATATCGTAGATGCTGCTACCACGTTCCACTTGGAGCTATTCCAAATTGTTGCTCCATTATACGTATTCGGTATCCCTACTCAGAGCTATCCGGATAGGTGTTAAGCTTGCATCGACGCAACTCTTTACGTTGAACTCTTTATCACCTCCATAACCGAGAAACATATCCTTATAATTTTGACCGCTATCTGGTGATCCACTCCTTGATCACCTTTGTACCCTCTTGCCAGACATGTGGCAAGGCACACATCAGGTGCGGTACACATCATAGCATACTATGGAGCCTACGTCTAAGCATAGGGGACGACCTTCGTCCTTTCTCTCTATTCTGCCGTGGTCAGGTCTTGAGTCTTACTCAATACTTACACCTTATTACACAGCCAAGAACTCCTTGTCTGCCGATCTATTTTGAACTCCTTCAAAATCTTGTCACGGTGCGTACTCATTTGAAAGTACTATCAAGTGATTTTGATCTATCCTTATAGATCTTGATGCTCAATGTTCAAGTAGCTTAATCCCGGTTTTCCCTTGAAAAACACTTTTCAAATAACCCTATATGCTTTCCAGAAATTCTACATCATTTCTGATCAACAATATGTCAACAACATATACTCATCAGAAATTCTATAGTGCTCCCACTCACTTCTTTGGAAATACAAGTTTCTCATAAACTTTGTATAAACCCAAAATCTTTGATCATCTCATCAAAGTGTATATTCCAACTCCAGATGCATACTCCAGTCCTTAGAAGGATTGGTTGGTGAAGGAAATATGCCCTAGAGGCAATAATAAAGTTATTATTTATTTCCTTATATCATGATAAATGTTTATTATTCATGCTAGAATTGTATTAACCGGAAACATAATACATGTGTGAATACATAAGACAAACATAGTGTCACTAGTATGCCTCTACTTGACTAGCTCGTTGAATCAAAGATGGTTAAGTTTCCTAGCCATAGACATGAGTTGTCATTTGATTAACGGGATCACATCATTAGGAGAATGATGTGATTGACATGACCCATTCCGTTAGCCTAGCACATGATCGTTTAGTATGTTGCTATTGCTTTCTTCATGACTTATACATGTTCCTGTAACTATGAGATTATGCAACTCCGTTTACGGAGGAACACTTTGGTGCTACCAAACGTCACAACGCAATCGGGTGATTATAAAGGAGTACTACAGGTGTCTCCAAAGGTACATGTTGGGTTGGCGTATTTGAGATTAGGTTTTGTCACTCCGATTGCTCGGAGAAGTATCTCTGGGCCTTCTCGGTAATACTCATCACCTAAGCCTTGCAAGCATTGTAACTAATGAGTTAGTTATGAGATGATGTATTACGGAACGAGTAAAGAGACTTGCCGGTAACGAGATTGAACTAGGTATTGGATACCGACGATCGGATCTCGGGCAAGTAACATACCGATGACAAAGGGAACAAAGTATGTTGTTATGCGGTTTGACCGATAAAGATCTTCGTAGAATATGTAGGAGCCAATATGGGCATCCAGGTTCCGCTATTGGTTATTGACCAAGAATAGTTCTAGGTCATGTCTACATAGTTCTCGAACCCGTAGGGTCCGCACGCTTAAGGTTTCGATGATGCTTATATTATGAGTTTATGAGTTTTGATGTACCGAAGGAGTTCGGAGTCCCGGATGAGATCGGGGACATGACGAGGAGTCTCGAAATGGTCGAGACGTAAAGATCGATATATTGGACGACTATATTCGGAGTTCGGAAAGGTTCCGAATGATTCGGGTATTTTTCGATACCGGAGAGTTACGGAATTCGCCGGGAGAAGTATTGGGCCTTATTGGGCCCTGCATGAAAGAGAGAGGGGCTGCCTAGGGCAGGCCGCGCGCCCAAGGCCTAGTCCGGGTGGACTAGGGAGGGGCCGCACCTTCTTCTCTTCCCTTCCTTCTCTCCTACTCCTACTAGGAAAGGAGGAGTCCTACTCCCGTGGGAGTAGGACTCCCCCCTTGGTCGCCTCCTCCCTTTGGCCGCCACCTCCTCCTTGCTCCTTTATATCTGGGGCAGGGGGCACCCCATGACACACAAGTTGATCTACGGATCGTTCCTTAGCCGTGTGCGGTGCCCCCTCCACCATATTCCACTTCGGTCATATCGTCATGAGCTTAAGGCGAAGTCCTGCGCCGAGAAGTCATATCGTCATGAGCTTAGGCGAAGCCCTGCGTCGGTGGAGCATCATCATCGTCACCACGCCGTCGTCTTGACGAACTCATCCCGACACTTTGCTGGATCGAGTCCGGGATCGTCATCGAGCTGAGCGTGTGCTGAACACGGAGGTGCCGTGACGTTCGGTACTTGGATCGGTCGGATCGTGAAGACGTCGACTACATCAAGCGTTGTTATAACGCTTCGCTTTCGGTCTCACAGAGGGTACGTGGACGGACACTCTCCCCTCTCGTTGCTATGCCATCACCATGGTCTTGCGTGATCGTAGGAAATTTTTTGAAATTACTACGTTCCCCAACAGCTGGAGCTTTGCATACTTGTTAGCATCTTTTAGGATTGACAAAAACCTTTTGGTTGTATCACATGCAACCTTTCCTCAAGAAATTTTCCGAGAAAACAATGTTTTGACATCCTATCTGCAAGATTTCATAAATAATGCAGTAACTGCTAATAAGATTCCAACAGACTCTTAGCATCACTACGAGTGAGAAAGTCTCATCGTAGTCAACTCCTTGAACTTGTCGGAAAACAACTTAGCGACAAGTCGAGCTTTCTTAATGGTGACACTTACCATCATTGTCTATCTTCCTTTTAAAATCCATCTATACTCAACAGCCTTACGACCATCGAGTAGTCCTTCGAAAGTCTATACTTTGTTTTCATACATGGATCCTCTCTCGGATTTTTATGGCCTCGAGCCATTCGTCGGAATCCGGGCCCACCATCGCTTCTCCATAGCTCGTAGGTTCATTGTTGACTAGCAACATGACCTCCAAGATAGGATTAAGTACCACTCTAAAGTAGTACGCATCCTTGTCGAACTACGTGGTTTGGTAGTGACTTGATCCAAAGTTTCATGATCACTATCATAAGCTTCCACTTCAATTGGTGCAGGCGCCTGTCGGTGTCAAAACCGGCGGATCTCGGGTAGGGGGTCCCGAACTGTGCGTCTAGGCAGATGGTAACAGGAGACAAGGGGCACGATGTTTTTACCCGGGTTCGGGCCCTCTCGATGGAGGTAATACCCTACTCCTGCTTGATTAATATTGATGATATGGGTAGTACAAGAGTAGACCTACCACGAGATCAAAGAGGCTAAACCCTAGAAGCTAGCCTACGGTATGATTTTTGTTCGTCCTATGGACTAAAACCCTCCGGTTTATATAGACACCGGAGAGGGCTAGGGTTACACAGAGTCGGTTACAATGGGAGGAGATCTACATATCCGTATCGCCAAGCTTGCCTTCCACGCCTAGGAAAGTCCCATCCGGACACGGGACGAAGTCTTCAATCTTGTATCTTCATAGTCCAGGAGTCCGGTCGAAGGTTATAGTCCGGCCATCCGGACACCCCTAATCCAGACTCCTCAAGAGCTACCGAACCAGGCTTCAATGACGATGAGTCCGGTCATGATTGTCTTGACATTGCAAGGCGGGTTCCTCCTCTCAATACTTCATAGAAGATTTTGAACACAAGGATAGTGTCCGCTCGCAAAATAAGTTCCACATACCACCGTAGAGAGAATAATATTTACACAAATCCAATCTGCTAACGTATTCCGCAGCATGACATCACACCACGGCCAAGCCTTTATTCAATTTACTGTCCCACCTCAGCGCGTTTAGTGAGGCAGTTTCCTTGGCACGTCTTGTCGAAGCAGAGATCGTGTCCCCTTATTCCGGGATTCTCATCAATACGAGCGTGGGTAACCCAATCGTGCCCGTTGGTATGTCTCCTCAATCGAAGGCGAGCCCCAAACGGTCACGGGAAGGGCTCTTGGTATTCAACCTTTTTATAAAGAGACCAAGGCTCTACTCCTTTCTTTCAATCTCAATCGAATCTGCCTCTCAGCTTGAGTTCCAACACCCAAAAGCTCCAGATTCAGGCGCTTCGGACCTTCGATGATGTCCGTCTCCGACCCTCAAGGCTGGTGGATGCCTTCCTCCGTTAAGGAAGAAGACGTGCTAAAGCTAAGAGATGCCAGGTATCTAACCGGCGAAATCTCGCATAGGCTGCCTGCTCAAGGGCAGGTTATTCCCACTCCCAATCCTGGTGAGAGCGTGGTGTTCGCGTCTCACTTCCTTCAGGGGATAGGCTTCCCGACGGACCCCTTCGTGAGGGGGCTACTGTTTTATTATGGGTTGGAATTTCACGACTTGGCTCCGGAGTCCATCCTCCACATCTCATCGTTCATTATCGTGTGCGAAGCCTTCCTCCGTATTACTCCTCACTTCGGATTGTGGCTTAAGACCTTCAAAGTAGAGCCGAAGATGATCGAGGGGCAGCACGCAGAGTGCGGAGGTGCTGTCATAAGCAAGAATGCTGACGCTCCATGGCCCGAGGGCTCTTTTCAAGAGGAGTTCAGCTTATGGCAACGAGAGTGGTTTTATATCACAGCTCCCAGGGGCACCAAGTGGGTGACGCCACCTGCCTTTCGCTCGGGTCCCCCACCACAGCTAGCGTCATGGGTCAATAGAGGGTTTAACTGGGGGCCGTCCAAGGACGTGCCCTTGTTGCAGGGCCGCATCTGAGATCTCCTAGAAAGAGACATCAATCTGGTCGTAGTGACGCAGGTCATGTTGATTCGCCGCACCCTGCCCTGCAAACGTCGCCTCCTCCGCCTGTGGGAGTTTAATCCGGAGGGACCACGAACCCTCCAACATTTTATGGGCGCGACGCCCATGGAGATGTACAAATTGTTCTTCGGATCACAAGCAATGTGTCCGGACTCGACCGAGGACGCATGTCTGAGCTGCAATCGCCCGGATACTCAAGTAAGTAGCC